>JAMZAV010001318.1:0-347253 GCA_024449915.1 Sweltsa coloradensis
ATATTAATTATCGGATTTGCAGTAAGTAAACCCTCATGAAATATGAATGAAATGAAACATAATACATACAATATTGGATTTAAGTGAACTCTTGACATCAACGTAATTGCACACCAATAATATTTGAAATGTGTAAATGATGTAACTTTCCAGGATAAAAATACTTTTTATGTATAACACAAACATTCTCCACTACAAACTCTATGGCGACACAGCAACAACAAATTTACACTTTTTTCTATTTGTAATAGTAAAAATCCCACTTTAGATTCTTAAGTTCAAAGACTTACCTAGAAATAAAAATAACAATTCGAACGGGAATTGAGCTAACTAGTCGATAGCTTGAAAACTCTGATACACGTAAATTTGGTTATTTGAACAATGCAATAGTATGTTTCTCCATTACTCGAATAACATTTATTGTCAGAGTAAAGTTACATCGAATGACCGACCATGCGCACGAAAACTTGTTTTTGTATAATTACGTTCCACATAAATAAATGCTTATCGTGTTCATTTAAAACCTGTGTGTAGGTCGGTCACCGAAGCCGAGTAATGTTGAGCTTAGCCGCTAGTGCCATGCATACGCTCGAGTAGGAAGAGAAGAAGGCTCGAGCTGGAGTATCACACATCACAAAGGGAACACCTGATAACCAGTGGAAATGCGGACATCCGATGTTGCTAATTGCTCGGAAATATAGCCACCTTGTCATGAAAAGCTTTGTTCTAATGGTCTTTGTCAAGTCTTTTGTACCGTGTATTATTTTATTTTAACCACGCTGTAACGATCTACGTTGTCAGTATAGCTTCAGGTCGGGATTAAAATGCATTGCATTCAGTAACATTTTACATATAAATCGTCAAAACTAGCGTGATTAAAATTTCGGCCTAAATACTGAAAAAAAAGGGTTCTTATTTCTACTTATATTGAGTAAGAAATTCAGACCCCAAAAATGTTTTCGAACATAAAGCGCTGTCAGTAAAAGCAATCTTTGTTCAAGATGATACAATTTGAATGCCAATGAAGAAAACTACTTATAGAAACAACTGTAATCTTGTGTACACAAGCGGTATTTTCCATAAATATTAAAGCAGTACCCTAATGAGAATTTTAGGATAAATAATGAAAATGTTGACTATATTGTTTTGAGTACGGTTGAGTAAACAACGACCATGGTAGTCCTAGACGCCCTTAAGATGAGCGACAGAAGAAAGAACATTTAGGAAGATGTATACAAGTTAGGACAGAAAAATTTATATAATGGAGAATAATTTTACTCTTTTACTAGAATTTAAATATGGTAAAAAACACAAATCATAATGTGCTAAAATCGTACACGTTGAAAGCTGTCAACACAATCTATTTCGTTTATTTCAAATTGCAAATTCATTTCTACCAAACAAGGTTAGAACATTGTAAAATGCAAGCGTTTTTTGCAATAATATCACTGTCATGTTTAACGCCAGTTCTACAGCCTTTGCGATATGTTGATTTTAGTTAAACAAACACATTTTTGGGTTATTGAGACGACTTACGGTGTAATGTTTCTGAATAAAATTGGTTATTCAAGACTGATTAGGAATTTTACTGGCTCTATTCATCTGATAATAATGTTCAATCTGTAATAAGTATTGTGTTTCATGAAACTTCTAACTTTCGTTTCATTTTAGGATGCGATACTGTTGCATATCTCATTTCTATTGGATAAAACTTCGAGATTTTGATAGCGTTAATATCGAATTTGCACTTTGTTGTTAGTATATAATATTAGTATATTAGTATTAGTATATTAGTAAGAAGATAAATCATCCGTAGACAAGCACACTACAAAATAATTAGATCACTCAACATAACCATTTTTTTGGAAATAAATGTGATATGAATTCTGTTGTTATATTATGTTGTTGCTATCCCAAATTAACATGTGTGTTATCCTTCATATAAATGTACAAATTTAGTGAATTTGTGCTCAAGCAAAATAATATTTTCACGAGACAAAATTTAAAACATAGCATTCATCTCAACACCTAATAATTTATTTGGTCAGTTCAAAAGGCAGCAGAATCGTAGCAGTACTGTGTTCCAATCAATTCAAGATCTATAATGCCACCAACATCCAGAAGGTATTTAAGTTTACCGCCCTCGGTAGCTTTAGAGGTAAAGCCACCCCGACAAAACTAACGAGAGACCAGGGTTCGATACCCCGCTGATTTCGGGATTGATTTCCATACAAATGATTAACAGTGTGATCTTAATACATTTGATTATATACTTTATATATATAAACATGTTATGGTTTGGTTTTATATATTATATATATTTGATAAAAAAAGGATCTTGGGTAAAACGCGTCGAAAAAAAATGAACCGGCAGAACCTGGAATCTTATTTTCGACGCGGTTTTACCCAAATCCTGATTTTATCCTATGACGGGCCGCGAAACCTACAACATATATATATATGTCCATTGTACCTACACATTAATTTAAAAATATCCTTCCCCCTTTAGGTTCAACACACAATAACATTGTAAAACTAGTACGTCTAAAAAAGTACACATTTAAATTAAAATGAAATAACTGTGTAATTACCTGCTCTGACATTGACATTCCTGTTAAAAATGCGTTCCCACTGAGTTTTGGGGGCTTCGCACCGGTAGAAAAGCAGAATGCACGTCATGTCGGTAGCTTACCTGCTCTGACATTGACATCCCTGCTAAAATGCGTTTCCCCCTGAGTTTCTGGGCTTCGCACCGGTAGACACAGTATGCACGTCATGTCGGTAGCTTACCTGCTCTGACATTGGCATCCCTGCTTAGAATGCGTCCCATGATTGGTGGGTTGTCCCCGGAAAAACAAAAAACGTCATGTCGGTACTTACTCTCTGATTGCATCCCTCTTGATGGGCCCAATGAGTTGCTGGTCGCCCGGTAGACAGCGAATGGCACGATGTCGGTCCCTGGCTTGACATTGACATCCCGCTTAAATGCGTCCCACTGAGTTGGTGCTTCGCACCGGTAGACAGCAATGATATTTCACGTCCTTTTCTAGCTTCCCGCTTGAAATGCTTCCCCGTTGTGGGGTCCACCTGAGTGCGGAATTGCACGTAGAGCGGGAAACCGCATTGCTTGCTTACCTGCTCGACATTGGGCTCCCTGGATGCGTCCCCCGAGTTGCGCTTCGCGTACACCGAATTGACTCATGGAGCTCCTGCTTGCATTGCACCCGTAGAAATGCCCCCGGTTGCTGGCTTCCCCCGGTCCCGGGACTCCTGTCGTAGATTCCCCCTTTTCATTTCTCCCCTTAGAAGCGCCCCTGAGTTGCTGGCCCACCGGTAGCCGAATGACCTGGCTTAGCTTCTCCCCTATTGCTCCCGTAAATGCTCCCCCTGGTTGGTGGGTTCCGCACCGTAACAGCAGAATGCCTCTGATTGGAGCTACCTGCTTGAATTGCTCCCTCCAGAATGGGTTTTTGAGTTTGCTGCTTTGCACCCGGGCAGCAAATGCGTCATTCGAGTTCTGCTTGACATTTACATCCCTGAAGATGCGCCTCGTGCTGGCTTTGCCCCCGGAACAGCAATGCGTCGTCGGTTTACCCGCCTGAAATTTACACCTGCCTTAAAAGGTCCCTGAGTTGCGCTCGACCGGGGGGGGGTAGCACCCACTACGTTGCGTGCTTACCGCTGAATTTCATCCTGCTTAGTTATCCCACTGGTTCTGCTTGCAACGGTGACGCAGATGCCTGCGGTAAGCTCCTGCTTCAAATCCCTGCTTAAAGCGTCCCACTGAGTTGCTCTTGCACCGGGGGGCTAATGCCTTCGGAGTTCCGCTCTGACATGGTACCCCGCTAGAATTTCGTCCCTGAGTGCGCTTCGCACGGTGGGGAATGCACCATTTGTAGCTTTCCTCCTGACTTGGACATTCCCTGCTAGAATGCGTCCCACTGAGTTGCTGGCTTCGCACGGACACAGCAGAATGCCGTCATGTCGGGAGCTTACCTGCTCTGACATGACAAACCCTGTTAGCGTCCCACTGAGTTGGCTGGCTTCGCACCGGTGACAGGGGCCGCAGAATGCCGTCATCTGTACTTACCTGCTTGACATGCTCCCGCTAAGAATGCTCCCACTATGGTTGCGAACCGGTAGAAAGCGTGCATGCATTGGTTGTTCCTTGACTGAATCCCCGCTTAGAAGCGTCCATGAGTTGCCTTTTGCACGGTAACGCAGAATGACTCATGTCTGAGCTTCCCCTGTTGCATTGACATCCCGGTTAGATCCACTGAGTTGCTGCTTCGCCCTACACCGCGAATGCAGCCCTGTTGGGAGCTTCCTGGTTGACTGCATCCCTGCTTAGAAGGTCACTGAGTTGTGCTTCGCCCGTGACGCAGAATGCCCGATGTGGTTGGGTTACCTTCCACATGAATCCCTGCCTTGAACTTCCTGGTTCTGGCTTGCACCCGTAGACAGAAGCCTATGTGGTTTCTCCTGCGACATTACACCTGCAGAATGCGTCCACTGAGTTGGTGGCTTGCACCCTGACAAAAATGCCGCTGCCTGAGCTTCTGCCCCGACGAAATCCCTGCTAGAGCTCTCACTGAGTTGCTGCTTGCACGTCCACAGAAACCCTCTGCCCGGCTTACCGCTCTACATTGACATCCCCGCTTGGTCTCCCCTGATTGGCTTTAACTGGTGACGAGTGCCGTCTGCGGTAGCTTACCGCTCTGACAGCATCCCGATTGATGCTTCCATGCATTCTGGGTTTGAACCCCGCCGGGAAAGCCTCTGCCGGCCCCCGGGGTGGATTACCCTCTTAGAATGCTCCCATGTTTGCTTCCACCGGTAGACGCGTTCACGCTGTGGAGTACTCTTCTGACTTGACTCCGCTTAGAATCTCATGATGCTCTTGCTTCGCACCGTAACAGCAGAATGCCGTCATGTCGGTAGCTTACCCGCTCTGACATTGACATCCTGCTTAGAATGCGTCCCACTGAGTTGTGGCTTTCGCACCGGTACACAAGAATGACGTTTAGTCGTAGTTACCTGCTCTGACTTGACATCCGCTTAGAATGCGTCCACTGAGTTGGTGCTTCGCACCGGTAGACCGCAAATGCACGTTGTCTGTGCTTCCTGCTTTACATGCATCTCTTAAAAGGTCCTGTTGCCGTTCGCACTAGCGCAGAATGCACTCATGTCGTTGCTTACCTGCCTGAATTGACTCCTGGAAAGCGTCCCTGGGTGGCTTGCACCTGCAGAGAATGCCTTATGTCGGAGTTACTCCTGACATTACTGCTAGAAGCGTCCACTGGTTGCCCGCTTGGGACCGAGCGAGAATGCACGTCCGGTAAGCTTACGCCGAATTGGGACCTGCCTTAGAAAGCGCCATGGGGTGGCTTGCACCCGGAGACACAAAGCAGGCCATGTCGGGAGCTTACCTGTCTGACATTGACACCTGTTGAGCGCCACTGAGGGGGCTTTGGCCCGGAGAACCGAATGCGTCATGCCGTAGCTCGCTAAAGAAAAAATAAAGAAACCGTTTTGGAACCTTTGGAAAAGTGGATATTGGGGCGATCATGGACCCCTTTTCGGGGAAAAAGAAACCAGGTTAGGTTTATTTGCCGGAAAAATTTTCTTTCCCAACCATTTAAACACCTTTTGTTTGGGCAATTTGATCAAAGATTTGGGAAAGGAAATTGGTGGGGTTTTATTTTTAAATGAATTTTTTAAAATAAAAATAAAACAAACTTTAAGATTCAATTTAACGACAATGGTTTAAAAAAATTTTTTTATTTTTAAAAGAAAAAAGGGAAAATAACAATTATTGAAAAAAAAGTGGGTTTTAACCCTTCTTTGTTATATTAAAGAGAAATTTCAAAGATAAATTACACAACTAATACTTTTAATGTTTACCCAAAATTTTGTATATAAAAATAAACCCAAATATTAGTTTTTGATTTAATGTTAAGATTTTTAAAATCTGATTCAACGTTGGGAAAAGAACAATCAAAACACAATTTAAAGCAATTGTCACTTAGGAATCCTACGTGGTAAATCTAATATTGTTTTAACTGTTAAAAGAAGGAACAAAAGTAGAATAACAATAAGTTGATTCATTTACTTAGTTGTGTTAACATTTTTCACCTTTGTGCTAATTAAGATAGCAATAATTCATAAGAAATTAAATATACACAGAACGGTTACATGAGCGAAGTGAAGATTTTACCCACATTAGTTGGCTAATACGTAAAGAATATACTCCCCAACATATGAGCTTCATGGGATGTTAAGGAGTAGTCCAGAAGAGCAGAACCTGATTAAAGTCAGACAACTTGACGTACACGAACAAAAAGCGTTGGAAGGGAATTTGTTGGCTAAGTTTTTCATATACTTTTCAGTATAGAGGAAACTCTACTTTTTAGTACCAATTGCACAAATGACGGCATTTTTTGGCTAAATTTACTTAAATGAATACGGAGGTACCGTAGTGTCCAGCTATACCTGTCTTGGGATGTTGTATAAACAACCTAAACTTGTAACTTAATTTTTATTACACACGTTAAACGAATGTATCTAGTTCGCAAGTGACACAGGGGTATTCTAGTTCACTGGCTCATACCGAAAACTTTTAATTTCTGATTAAAGAGTTATTCCAATGTTCCCTCGAGTCAAAATGCCAGTGTTGGAATAAATAATTTCAAATATCATTTTGATACTAACTCACAATAACAATTCCCATACTTCATGACTGTTTGTCAAATCATAAGTTTCAAATTGTTGCTGGGAAAAATTCCTTTGTTATTATTAGATTTATTTTGAAATTTTCATCTAGACATTTAAGTGATGAGCATTCTGCACACAGTAGCACGTTAAATGTTGAAAATTTTTTAATTTAAAGAAATTTGTCTTAATTTTTTTTAATCTGTAGGGGCTAATGATGACCAACAATGCTTACGCGTCCACCTACAGTTAATCTTCCAACATTTCAAACGACTGAAAAGAATTATTCATATTGTATAATAATACTTGACACATATGACAGTTTCTGATCAACTAACACATTTAAGCTAGATTATGTCAATGCCATTATAGTTGTTCTTCCATCTGCCATATTCATCAACAGTGTAAATATGATAAACCAAGAACGATAATCTTTAGTAAGTGTTTTTTGATCCCCCAAAGGAACCAATATAGCGAATACCATTACATTAGCCCTCATCCTACTGACCAATCAGCCATCAATCAATCTCATATACGAATTCCCCTACATGAACAAGCCTCGTTTTCATATTAAAATATTACCATACAAAATGTTTACAGTTTTCGGTAAATCGAGATTGTAAAAATTAGAACTCATCCATCCCCAGTACAAAGCATGATACATGAATTTGATGTTCACCCTGGGAGTATGATAATTTTCACATTACACCTTGTTATTCATGTTACCGTAGATCAATATGGTTTAGTATTATGAACTATCCAAATTTTATCATAAGGATATTCAAGAACGAAAAAACTTATTCAAAGTGTGTTTTCGGGAGCGAGACTCACTTATATGCATCACTTTACTGTCCAGCCGGCCGGCCGTCTGTAAGTGTGTTGAATATGACCTCTGGTTGACATGCGAGTTTATTTTGGCATTGCCCTTCAAAACATAAGGAACAGACGGTTCTAGGTTAGCCTGGTCACGCGGGCGGAGCTGGACCTACCTAGAGCTGAGCGAGCCCGGCACCTCCACCAACACAGATAACTGAAAGCTGACGGAAAACTCGAGACGCAACTTTCGCTCACTATTTGAATACACCCGTACCCGTAACTGTTAAACGTTTGTCTCAACTTGTACCAATAAAAAAATAACTTCTGCACTCTTTATCTGTTGCCTATCCACTTAGTTGCTTCGTTTTTCAACGGGGACATTTTAAAAAGTTATTTTGTGTGTATCTCTTCTCTAGGACGCCTCCGATGTCACTATTTGCTTGAAGCATATTGCCATATTCGATCGATTTGTGTCCATTGAAGTAGAAAATGACGAGCAAAATTTTAACACTAACTTCTGCATTAATAGAAGGAATCACCTTGCCTAACTTACGACGCTAATAGATGGTTCTTGTGTTTTATTATCGTTGAACTGGGTTTTAATGGCCTTTCATTTTTTTGTGCAAACGTTTTACATCTATGACTCAAATTGTGCAAAATCACCAATATCAAATTTTAACAGACTGTATTTAAAAGAATTCGGTTATTCCGCTGTCATATTTTCACTTCATACCTCTATTATTATTATTATTATTATTATTATTATTATTATTATTATTATTATTATTATTATTATTATTATTATTATTATTATTATTATTATTATTATCACAATATTATTATTATTTTATTATTATTATTATTATTATTATTAGTTCACAAGTTATGCTTTCGCGACCCGATATAATTGAAGAGAAATTATAACATTGACGGATGTTTCGTCGCGTCGTGGTGGTGAATAACTTACATTATTCTTGATTTCCCGACGTAGCGTCCTCACTGTCGAAGACATTTTCAAGTGAGTGCTGTTCTCTCGTTTGTTTGCCTCTGTTGCAAACGTTCACTTCTTCTTGGAACTGCCAGGATGGCGGTGGACGGCTCTAGTTGTTGTTGTTGTTGTTGTGGTGGTGGTTGAGGTGGTTGTGGAGGTGGTGGTAGTGGTGTAGGTTGGTCTTGTGGATGAAGATGCTGTTTGATGCTGTTGTTGATCTGGTGGTAGTTCTTGGTTTGATCGCATTTTCTCTGCTGAGAGGTGATTAATTAAATTAATGGCAGGAATCCACGAATCACTAAGTTTGTAGCCACCTACATCTCCATTCATATTGTTAGGTGTTTTCGAAATTTCAATTGACTCCCTTATGAGTCTAGGCCATAACGCAGCTTCTTGGCAAATTATTTTCGTTTCATCAAAAAAGAATCTCATGCCTTGAGTCAGCCATATTGTCTATGGCATGCTTAGCATTGCAGACAACTCGACGTGACCCTCGTTACAATGGTTTTTATGTTCTTTTACCCTGTTGCCACTGTCCTTAAAGTCTGGCCTACATAGCTACAGCCACACTTGCAAGGGATTTTATAAAACTCCACTTCCGGCTAGATGTACTGGGTCCTTTGGCGATCTCAACATGGTAGAAATTTTATTTATAGGCTTAAATACTGTCTTGATGTCTAGCTTTCCAAGATAACGTGCTATGCGATCAGTAGTAAATTTCACATATGGCAGAGAAGCGAGTTTCGGAGGATTATCAGGTTTCTCAAGTAATTCAAGACCAACCTAAACCACTACCACCATCTCCACAACCACCTCAACCACCACCACCACAACAACAACAAATAGAGCCGTCCACCGCCATCCTGGCAGTTTCCAAGAAGAAGTGAACGTTTGCAACAGAGGCAAACAAACGAAAGAACAGCAATCCCTTGAAAAGGTCTTCCACAGTGAGGACGCTACGTCGGGAAATCAAGAATAATGTAAGTTATTAATATTATTATTATTATTATTATATTATTATTATTATTATTATTATTATTATTATT
Organism: Sweltsa coloradensis; assembly: GCA_024449915.1. NCBI lineage: Eukaryota > Metazoa > Arthropoda > Insecta > Plecoptera > Chloroperlidae > Sweltsa > Sweltsa coloradensis. The sequence goes on from JAMZAV010001318.1 coordinate 9,565, forward strand.
ATTATTATTATTATTATTATTATTATTATTATTATTATTATATTATTATTATTATTATTATTATTATTATTATTATTATTATTATTATTATTATTTTTATTCACATGTTTCCACATCTCGGTACAAACCGGTACAAGTAAATGCAATGTATTGCGGACTATGTCAAGCAATACATGTGCCTATAATAATAACAAAACATTCATATTCAAAACTTATCTAAAATCTATACATTATTCAACATAACATTCAAATCAAAAACTAATCTTAATCTTTACAAAATATACAACATAAAATGGTTTTATAAAACATTGTCATTGAGGAATTTTCGGACTATATGGCATGTACAAATTATAACCGCTTTCTGCATTTTGATGAATAAATTCTTGTTAATGTCCAGTTGGTGTAAACTATTGTGTAGGTTGTGTGGTATAACTGCCGTGGCTGACACAATAATTGGTATTGTAGTGACTTGATCTTGTTTCCACATTTTCTTATTTCTTGTCCTAAGTCAAAGTAGCGGCTAACTTTTCTGTCCCACGTTGTTTCAATATTTTGACTTAGTGGAATTGCTACATCAATAATAAATGTTTGCCTTTTTGATTTATCCGTTAAAATGATATCAGGCCTATTATGTTGTATCGTCTTATCTGTAATAACAGCCCGATCATAATCAAGTTTTCCAATCACAATTTTCTAATACTTTTTCAGGTTGGTACTTGTAGTATGGTACCGGTTACGATGTTCTCCAGTAACGAACACTTTTGGGCCAGATGTTGGTGAATTATGTTGGCAACTTGATTATGTCTGTGCAAATAGTCTGACTGGGCTAGAAGTTTACATCCCGATATTACATGATCTATGGTCTCATTGGTCAAGTGGCACTTTCTACATTTATCATCCAGAATTGTCTTGTCTTTAATGATGTGCTTCTTGTAATTTCGTGTAGCAATTACTTGATCCTGTATGGCCATGAAAATCCTCTGTTTCTCCGAATAAATCGCCTACTTGTAACCATTTATTAGATGCATCAGTGTCTACATAATCACGATGCAATTCTGTGTGATGTCTCCCATGTAGTATCTTAAGTTTCCACATTTCTTCTTTCATATCATCACTTATGAGATTGTCTGCAAAATTGTCATCATTATGCAGATCTAATGGTGTGAGGTTGACATCCGCTTGCACTACAGCTGTATGTAATCGCGAAGTACTTTTACTATAGAAGTATTCCCTTAACAAATTGATTTGCTTAATACGTGCGTTATTTAAATCAGTTATCCCTCTTCCACCACGTAACCTAGACAATGTCGTCCGTTCGACCGCCGCTCTGGGTGATGAAGTCGGTATTCTGTTAGAAGAGTTCTTATTTTTCGATTAATTGCTTGCATCTCAGTTTGTGTCCAGGTTAAAATACCGAAAGAATACATCAAACTGGTACTGCATAAGTATTAATTGCTTTCACTTTATTTTTCCCGTTTAAATTTGATGTCAGTATTTCTTTCACTCTCTTCACAAAAGTATCTTTAAGCTTGTTTCTTCGCTTCCGCTTGATGAATCTGTTCAGCTTGAATGAACCCTAGGTATTTATACACCTCACCTTCTTCCATTCCTTCAATAACAATTTCACCCGATAGTTGAACACCATGTGAAGCTTGAACTTTCCCTTATTGACACATAATATTTTACACTTTTCTAATCCAAATTCCATTTGAATATCTTGGCTAAACGAATGTGTGATTTGTAATAGATGATTGAGTTGTGCATCTGTAATCGCATATAGTTTGATATCATCCATGTACATTAAATGAGACAGTACAAATAGTGTATTAACACTTTCTTTGATTTTGAATCCGTATTTTGATTTATTTAGCAAGTTTGATAATGGATTTTAACGCCATGCAGAACCAGAGCGGGCTTAATGAGTCACCTTGAAATATTCCACGTGCAATTTTTAGTTCACCAGTTGACAAAGTTTTCTCTGGCAATTTTATATTTAACGTTGTTCTCCATGTGTTCATAGCGTTCCTCAAAAACTGTATTAATATTGGATCTATTTTATATATTTCCAATACATGTAAAAGCCATGAATGAGGCACAGAGTCATACGCCTTTTTGTAATCAATATATGCAGTATGAATATTCCTTTTGGACACATGTTTTTGTCTCATAACCAAAGAATCTATAACCAACTGTTCCTTACAACCTTGGGAATACTTTTTACAGCCCTTTTGTTCCTCTGATAATATATGTTCTTCTTTACAATGCTGGTAAATTTTGTTTGCAATACAAGATGTAAGTAATTTGTACACAGTTGGTAGGCATGTTATTGGTCTGTAGTGAGCTGGATTTTGTGTATCTGCATTCTTTGGTTTAAGTAACGTCTTTCCTTTTGTAAAATATAAAGGAATGGCTTCATCTCCTTTCACTAATGCTGTAAAAATATTTTGCTAGATCTTCATGCAAACAGGTGAATCTTTTATACCAAAAGTTATGGATGTTATCAACTCCAGGAGTTTTCCAGTTATGTGCTCCATGTAATACTAGATTCAGTTCTTCGAGAGAAATGCTATTGAAGGACATTTCATTAACTTGCTCCATATCTTGGGTTTCTTCGACAATCCATGCTGCATTTCTGTTGTGCTCTACAGGTCTACTCCAGATATCTGACCAGAAATTTGTTATATCTTGCTCTGATGGTGTACCGTTATCAATTGGTGTAAGTCCATTTTGCAACTGTCGATAGAAATACTTTTCATTGTGCTGAAACATTTCATTTTGTTGTTTTCTACTTGTACATAACCTGTACCTTTTCAGTCTCTTTGAAAGCGCACTAAGCTTTTGTTTTAATGTGTCCGTGTAATCAATTAAAGACACATTCTCATTTTCGTGCCTAGTGTGAATTATCATTCTACGAAATATACTATTTACATGGCGCATTAAATTTTTAGCCCTATTACCATAAGAGTACTGTGTTAAACGTCCGAGATCTCTTCTGAGACTCTCAATTCTGGCCACTAACCTTTGTTCCCACTTCGGCTTTTTCCTAACTCCTCGTACAGTGTTATCAGTAGTTTCTCTTAACTTCATTCCTAATTGCCATATTACTGCAACCGCACCACAGTACACAAATGTATGTAATGTCCCAAACTTAGATTGCATATTTTGTTCCCATCGTTCTTCCAACACATTATTCATTTCGTTGACAATGGTACTATTATGTAATGAATTTCTAATTTTTGGTATTTGTGGTCTTTCTGTAGGACACATTACCGCAAACTTTTGTCTGGCGTCATCAAATTTAAGTTTATTATTATTATTATTATTATTATTATTATTATTATTATTATTATTATTATTATTATTATTATTATTATTATTTTTTATTATTATTATTATTATTATTATTTATCGTTTGATAAACAATTTTGATATGTTTAAATAATTTTTGGACTGAACATTTTGTTACATATTTTGGATTATATGCTCGCAATTACAATACTTTTCGTCTTGCCAACACATGAGATTCGATAAACTCGAAATTATCTCCGAAACCTGGATGCACGTGGTTAAAACTGTATATTCAGCAGTTTCTTTTAAATGCCAATAGTTAAAAAGATGATTCAGCATAATACAGTATTGTCTATCGTCGGAGTGCTTTTATACAATATACAAGGAAATATAGTTTCCGAACCAAAATTACAGAATAAACTGATATTTATAAAATAATGTTGATCTTGCAGAAATGGTCGTCACCTTCATTCAAAGAAATAAAAAACGGTCAACATGTTCGGAAATGGTTGCAATGCTGAGCGTAGTATTTGTCCGCTTTTAAATTTTGTAACAGAACAACATTACTTTGATAATATGTCACCTTAATTTGGTGTTATTCCGGCAAAACACTTAGAAATCAAGAAAATGATGAATAATTGGAGGCAATTCTGTGTCGCACGAATCCGTGGTAAGTGCCCAGCATAGATATTCACAGTAATTAGACACTGTTCCCCCGTACTTGTAACGAGTGATATCGGGGTTTCTCGCATCTAGCAGCTAGTTGTTACTTGCCACTAAATTAAATTAAATTTTGCCCCGGGTGTCTGGTATATGTCCTTGCTCACGTTCATCAAGCGTGCAAGGTATTTAGATAGGTGAGAAGGAATGTCCAAGAGAAATGTTTGGAACATATCCGAAGCGTCCGACGTGTGACCTAGGAAACACTTACTAAAATGACTTACTTAACACTAAAAAGGAGAACAATCAAATTAAAATTTGAGTAGAAAAGGTTTTCATCTTAAACACTTTCATAAGTGCATTGTAACAAACAAAACAAATGTGTAATATTGCGCAACTATTCAATGATACTTACTGTTATTACTCAGTTTATACAAAATACGCAAGTTTAAATTCTTTCTATAAGACTTAAAAAAATGGTTCTTAAACTAGTTATTATCCTACAAATAAACTGTTTTCACATATTTTCCATCATCACAAATCTGCAATGACGCTTTAAAAATTGTTACTAAAAACTGTTCTTTTATACGACCACATTTTAATGTTTTGCGCCTAATATTGATGAATTCAGGGTTTAGGGGAATTTCTTTTATATACATGAATCTGAGTTTTTTCTTTTACAATCTAATAATCTGAAATGACCTATCATAAAATTCTGTCTTGTACCGATACATAGAAAACACTCAAGGAAACATGCATTTATATACACCTCTAAATTACACGTCATTTTGGTAATCAGCCTATGGAACTGAGCCATAGTGAAATCATAAAAATCAAATATGTATTGACAAAAAATATTGACGAGTATTTAATTTAATACAGAAATGTTTTTCAATGAATAAATTGATTTAAACAACCTATGTATATTTGAATAAAATATGTTCTCAATAATTTAAGTTTTATAGAATTAAAGAATTTCGGAAGTGAAACATGGAAAGAAAGCGAGGACACACCCTCGCGAGCCACGTAGTACACCCTATACCCAAAAGAGTGTTGTAATTTCCTGTGGATCTGGTGCCGAACGTTTATATCGACGTGGAGCCTTTATGCATGTATCCAATTGTATGCCGAGGCATACCTTGCAAACTATAATGGTGTCTCATAATAACACTGTACATAAATCTTTGTAATTCAATTGGCGAAATAAAAGGTGAGATAGTGGTGAAATATAAAAGCAATTCCGTGCGGAATAGGAAATAAGTTTTTATCTGTTCCGATCAACAGCCGAGTTTTCATTTCCATTGTAACCGAACAGGAAGTATTAAGTTCCGGACAATTCAGTAAATAAGGAAGCCGCGGTCTTGGTAGGGGATGTCTGCCGTACCGAGTACGTAGACGGTATATTTGTCGTACGAGAAAACCACTTGAAACCACTTACTTTTTTTAAACGTTCATAAAGAATTCAGCTAATATTTACCACTTTTCATTAAGTGGTGAGATTAAACTTTCCCTCTGACTCTGAAAGAATCTCACCGAAAACTTTCCCCTTTTGCCTTTCTTTGCGTATGTCACACTCGATAAACGCGCTCTTTGTAATTCTTCCCCCTCTATCCCTTTCCTTTTCTTCGTCAACAAAGAATATAATATAAAGATCTGATTGCCCGTGCACAATTCTACCTATCTCCTTCCACAAAGTCAAAACAAATTACTCATATTAGAAATATGTGCGTGTGTTGAATGACACTTGGTGGATGGAATTTCCCCTGGGCACAAACAGAAGAGAGAGAGAAAGGCTAACAAACGCAGCATCGATCCTAAGACACTCAACACCTAATGGAACTCCTGCCTAGGGGCGGGAAGGTACTACACTTTAAGCTGTCTTTAAAAAAGTTTCACATTTAAGAGGGAAAACAACGGAAGAACAGCCGGAGAGTACCACCCTGCTTAGAAAAGGTACAAGAAGATAAAAAAAGTTGTAGGAAAATCAAAAAAATGTTAAGAGTAAAGTCAACCAGTGTTTTCTTTCAATCATGAACCTTTCTGAGTTGGATTGTCTGTCAAGTTCTGATTTTCCAGTCACGACCTGTCGCACGTTACTCCTCACCCTCATTGCAGACACAGGGCACGACCATACACTTGATAGTGGCGCCTTCTATTCCTAGCGCCTTCATTATTTCATCTTCTCGTCACAGAAGACGAATCCATAATTTTCAAATGTGCTTTTTCAACATTGAGTGAGTCAGCCAGTGGATGGGACTCAACTCATTTTTTATTCACGAGCATCGCTAAAAGCATTTTAACTTCATTGACTTTCAACCATGCTAGGGCGTACATAGCTTCTCGCTCGCACTAGGCGAGCATGCACTTTATCTTTCCGGTCGCGCGATCAGATTTTCATGATGAGACTAGAAGATAGGGTAAAAATAGTGCACGGCCAAGTCTTTCCAATCTGTTCAGTTTACGACAACGACTTCCAGGTTTCAAACACAAAATAATACATTTATTTATGGAGACTAAGAGAAATACTAATTTTCAGTAAATTACCAAAGAATATTCATGAAGAAACATTGTGATGTTAACAGGTTTATTTTTTCTGGTTCTTCGTCAAATTTTTTACTTTAAATAAATAAAGAGTTGCAGTTTTTTGAAAGAGTTTTTTCAAGTATTCACAATTAGAGAACAATGGAGCGAGCCACCATTTTTATAAAACATAACATATTATTACATTTTGCTAACGAAATTATGTTAATAAGTAACAAACAAACTTAAACCAACAGCAACGAATAAAAAGTAGTCGATATTCCTTTACTAGAGTGTTGATAAGTTAGATATTTGGTGAGTTACTTTTTTAGTTTATTTTAATATTACATGTGAAACAACATTTAAGATTTTTTGTGTCAACGAAATGGAAGTAAACGGTTTTTATTTTATTCTTTTAATGGCAATAAATAAACTTTCTCAATCGTAAGGTTATTGTGTTGCTTTTCGCACTTATATTATAAAACCGAAGATTATTGCATCTAAAAAAATATTGCCTCGTCGAAAAGACAAGTCATGCCACTATTTTGTAAGTTTTACTAATAATTTCAAGCAATTGCCAGTGCTTGGTTACTAGGAAAACGCTAAAGTCCCGCCGCGTTGATGGATGAGCTTTTTTAAGTTTTTGGTTTGCGTGGGATATCTTTACTTTTGCAAGTGCTTTGCTTTGCTGTCTATGCATTGTAGGTGATTGTTGTCAAGTTTCTATGGATTCTTGTAAATTGTTATTATTTACCGAAAAAAACTTATATTAAAAGCTTTATTTCTATGGATTCTGGCTAACTTTTTCAACTTTTTGTTTCATAAGGTACTACATCACCATAACCTTAATGTCCATGTTAAATATGAACGTTGTAGCCCCACCCGTTTGGTCAGAATCGGCCCAAATGGCACGAAAATATCGCACTAAAAATCGAAAAAAATCGTAAAAGTACGATATTCATGAGAAATATTTTTTCGATTGTGCCCAAAAACAATACACCTCTAAGTTCAGAGATTTGAAGGTCCCCTCAAATTTTCATCAAGATCGGATATGCCGTTTGCCCGGTAGAGAGCGAACAAACAGACAAAAAAACAAACAAACAAACAAACAAAAAAACACCCGAGCTAAATTTTTTGGGGGTCCAGTGAAATTGAAGTCTTCGCTTTGCTCATCCAATTAAGTTATGACCTACTAGGAAAACGCTAAAGTCTCGCCGCGTTGATGGATGAGCTTTTTAAAGTTTTTAGTTTGCGTGGGATATCTTTACTTTTGCAAGTGCTTTGTTTTGCTGCCTACGCATTGTAGGTGATTGTTGTCAAGTTTCTATTGTTTCTTGTCAATTGGTATTATTTATTTACCGTAAAAAACTTATATTAAAAGCTTTATTTCTATGGATTCTGGCTAACTTTTTCAACTTTTTCTTTCAAAAGGTACTACATCACCATAACCTTAATGTCCCTGAATAATATGAACGTTGTAGCCCCACCCGTTTGGTCAGAATTGGCCCAAATGGCACGAAAATATCGCACAAAAAATCAGAAAACTTATATTAAAAGATAAAACTTTATTTCTATAGATTCTGGCTAACTTTTTCAACTTTTTCTTTCAGAAAGCAATACATTACCATGACCTTAATGTCCATGTGAAATATTAACGTTGTAGCCCCACCCGTTTGGTCAGAATCGGCCCAAATGTCACGAAAATATCGCACTAAAAATCGAAAAAAATCGTAAAAGTACGATATTCATGAGAAATATTTCTTCGATTGTACCCAAAAACGTAGCAAGGTTCAGAGATTTCGAAGGTCCCCTTAAATTTTCATCAAGATCGCATATGCCGTTTGCCCGGTAGAGAGCGAACAAACAGACAGAAAAACAAACAAACAAAAAAAAAAAAAAACACCCGAGCTAAATTTTTTGGGGGGTCGGTGAAATTGAAGTCTTCGCTTCGCTCATCTAATTATGATTAGGAACTCAGTTGGTCCTCTCAATCGTCATTGTGCTGATTTGTCTTAAATTCAATCACAGTTTTATTGAATACGTTGAATTTGGTTGAATTCAAACAAACAATATAAGCAAAGAATATAAATAATTGAAAAATGTATCCGTACGAAGTTTTCCATTCTGTTGTTTAATTCACAAATGCATATATTTTTTGGAGCACAAAATCTGTTTGTTCCGTTCAAAGCATACAGACAGACAACCACAGATATCAGAATAGTGATATTGAACCCTTTTTGATTGATTCCATAAAAGTGTATTTCCGGTATTTGATCAAAGGTAGCAAATATATTCCATACTATCTATTTTGTAGTCTGTTCTTTGAATGGCTTCTGATATTTATTACAAAACGAGACAAATAGGTTATGCCCAATGGGGTCTCTAGCATGCAGTCTTACATTATACAGACATCCTCCATTTCATTCATCTCCAATGTTACTTACATAGAATCATATATTGAATAACACGAGTCTTTTGTTACTGTATAACAATACCTAACATATTTAATTTCCAATCTTAAAGAGCAGGTGTGTTTTACTTCATAAATTATTTCAGATTTATTTTAAAAAATGGATCCATATTTTTCTTAAATTAAGCTTGAAAAGTTTCACAGTTAATTGAACACTGATAGGAACAATTTAAACTGTAATGTATTAAAAATATTTTCGGATATTGACATTTTATCTCCTAACACGAATTTTAAAATGTAAACCGACATATTTGAAGCTCTAAACATAAATTATTGATGACCTTATAAAATTGGTCATACTTCATTATTTATATAGCAACGAGTATGACGTATAAATGTTATTTCTGCTTCTCAATATAAACCACTTGTAAAAATAGGACGAACGTGAACAAATAGCTTTTCTAGATACTTGTAATAAAATACAAGACGATATGTTGGACATTGAAGAGTCTCGCGAGACTAGCGTTTGATTTAATAAACCGCGATATTTTCACTGCACTCAACATCCCTGCTTTCTGACTGGATATAATGTCAATACCTACATTGACTCTCAGATATTTACTATATTATTGTTTCAATCAATGGTATACACACAGATGAGAACGGCTATGGATTTATTACTTTAGGGGCTTACAATTCGTTGTTATTCAAGTAACAATTTTTGACCACATTGGAAGTGACTTAAATATAATGAATATTGAGTCAAATTACCAAATTACGCTGGTCAATAGGCTTATATCAAAATGTGTCTTCAAATACTTAATGTAATTAACTAAAACAACATTGATTAGAGTATTCGTTATGGGCGAGAATTCGGTTCGCCACCCGTTCGATACCAGACAGGCATGCACGGCTCAAGGATATTTCCAAGGCCAATTGAGTGACATAATATACCCAAAATATGTTATTATATTCTAGTTAGCAACCTAACGAGCAGCAAGTTGTTCATATAACAAATTGTTGGATAAGCATAGCGAGCGTAGCGAGCGAAGCGAAGATTCAATTTCACTACACTGGTGAAAAAAATCCGGAATGTTCTTCTTTTTTTCTGTTTGTATTATTGTATGGTTTGTTAACACGATTCCGGCTAAACCGATACTCCAATTACAATAAAATTTTATGGAGGCCTTCGAAATTTTTAAACTTAACTGCCACGTTTTTGAGCGTAGTCGAAAAATTATTTCTCATTAAAATCGCCATTTTACGATTTTTTTCGATTTTTAGAAAATTTCTTTGACTTGTAACAAAAACATTTTTTATTCGATTGTAATGATTTTTTCACAGAACCTTAATTTTAAGATTAAACATTCTTGTGAAATTTGAGCGCAATCAAAAAAATGTTTTATTTTGAAAATCGCAATTTTACCATTTTTTTGATTTTTAAAACATTTCTTCGACATATAACACCTACATGCCTTATCCGATTGTAATGATTTTTAACAGAACCTTAAATTTATGAATTCATATATTGTGGTGAAATTTGAACTCAATCGAAATATAATTTCTCGTGAAAATCGCAATTTTACGCTTTTTTCATAAAAATAAATAAATTCTTCGACTTATAACACCTACTTGCTTTATCCGATTGTAATGATTTTTTTATAGAACCTTAATTTTATGAATTACTATATTGGTGTGAAATTTGAGTGCAATCGACAAATAATTTCTCATTAAAATCGCAATTTTACGCTTTTTTCGTTTAAAAAAAATTACGCTCATCCAACAACGCGCCTGAAAAAGCGTTTGCGAAGCTTCCTAGTTAATAAATTCACAGCCACGCGTGCAACACTTTCCAAAAATACTTCAACATTAATACCTCTCCCCGTAATAATAAAATCAAGGACCCGGCACCTCCACCAACAATGCTATTCTTATGGAACTAAAACTTTTCTCGCTCTACCCGGCACCTCCACCAACAATGCTATTCTTACGGAGTTAAAAAAGTTTAGGTCCACCCGGGACCTCTACCAATCTCATATAACATAATTTTGTTTTTCGAATAATTGGATGAGCGTAGCGAGCGAAGCGAAAACTTCAATTTCACTGACCCCCCAAAAATTTAGCTCCAATGTTTTGTTTTTTTTGTTTGTTTGTTTGTATTTTTGTCTGTTTGTTAGCAGGATTCCGGGCAAACGGCATAAGCGATCTTGATGAAAATTTGAGGGGACCTTCGTTTTCTCTGAACTTAGAGGTGTATTGTTTTTGGGTACAATCGAAGAAATATTTCTCATGAATATCGTACTTTTACGATTTTTTTCGATTTTTAGTGCGATATTTTCGTCATATTTGGACCGATTCTGACCAAACGGGTGGGGCTACAACGTTCATATTTCACATGGACATTAAGATTATGGTGATGAAGTACCTTTTGAAAGAAAAAGTTGAAAAAGTTAGCTAGAATCCATAGAAATAAAGGTTTTAATATTAGTTTTTCAATTTTTAGTGCGATATTTTCGTCACATTTGGGCCGATTCTGACCAAACGGGTGGGGCTACAACGTTCAGATTTCACATGGACATTAAGGTTATGGTGATGTAGTACCCTTTGAAAGAAAAAGTTGAAAAAGTTAGTCAGAATCCACAGAAATAAAGGTTTTAATATGAGTTTTTTGAGGTTTATAATACCAATTAACAAGTATAACAATAGAAACTTGACAACAATCACCTACAATGCATTCAAAAAGCACTTGCAAAGGAATAGTGCAAACAACGCAAAAAACTTACAAAAAAAACGCTCATCCATCAACGCGGCGGGACTTTAGCGTTTTCCTAGTTTACTAATTACATAATAATATGGTGAATTTGACTTCATTATAATTGGATGAGCGTAGCGAGCAAAGCGAAGATTCTATTTCACTACACTGGAGAAAAAAATCCCGAATGTTTTTTTGTGTGTATTTTTGTCTGTTTGTTAACACGATTCCGGCTAAACCGACACTCCAATTGCGATGAAATTTTCTGGAGACGTTTGAAATCTCTGAACTTAGAACTGCACGGTTCGAAAAATCGATCGAAAAATAATTATTTCTCATTAAAATCGCAATTTTATGATTTTTTCGATTTTCAAAAAAATTCTTCGACTTATAACACCTACATGCTTTATCCGATTGTAATGATTTTTTCACCGAACCTTAATTTTATGAATTAATATATTCGTGTGAAATTTGAGCGCAATCAATCAATTATTTCTCCTAATAATAGCAATTTTATGATTTTGATATGATGCTGGCTTTTACAATTTTCATTTTTTTTTTTTAGTGAAAGGTGTTTAAGATTAAAAAACAATACATCTAAACATTAACCAGACGGATTTTATAATTTTCGTTTTGTTTGATAGATATGATTTTTTCCTTTGCATTGTTGGAAAATGTATGTTTTTTGTAACAAATCTATATTTCCCATATTTTTATTAAAAACTATAAATCTTATCGCAAAAGTGTCAAATGAATATGTCAAAATAAGACTTGTGAGCATATTAAAAAAGAAATTATCCTTTTATCATAGTAGAAGAAGTAGGAAAAAACGTTAGCAAATGTACTAGAATAAAAGTTTCGAGATAATAGCATTTAAAGTTTATTTATGTTGTTTTTTTAGTAAATTTGAGTGTAACATAGCCTAATGGTTCACTTTATTTATTTTACATGAATTCACTGGGTCTTTATAACCTGTTAATCTAGGCTTCTTTAAAATTGACTAAAATAGTTATGAATAACACTATACAGCCCTAGATTAGGCCTAAAATCAGGACCGGTAAGCCAATTTCCCATGCAAATTAGCATGTAGCGCTAAAAAAAAATATTCATTTAATGCTTTTAGCATTAAATCAGCATAAAATAAATTTATGTAGTCAATAAATAAAATAGTTAACTTAAAAAACAATTAAAACAATAATAATGCAAACAAAATTGCTGGTTTTTCATATATTTTCAGTGAAATAACCCCTTAAACAATTACGCTCATCCAACAACGCGCCTGAAAAAGCGTTTGCGAAGCTTCCTAGTAACGATAATCCGGTAAATTTTTCTTGGCCCCAAAGATATAGATTATGTAGTGTTTTAAATAAACATAAAAAATAACGTGAACAACAAGTGAAATCGGTTATGAATTTATAAACTATGAAATCAAACCAAGATACCTCCTCATAAATATGTCTTAAATTTTTCCACATCTCACGTGTGTCGTGGGTTTACACAAACTTAAGTTTCGAGATTAGTAAATTTACCGGGTTTTCGAAGAAATAATTAGTAGTTGCAAATGTTTGCATTGACGATGACTGCAAATGGTCGTGTCATACGTAGACTTCATCATCTATGCTCGATTGACTCGTATAAAGTTATATACATAATCTACATCTGTATTTATATTACCGAACTCCTTTTGTAGCATACACAAGAAAAATTATGTGAAATAAAAAATAAAAATCGCTAATCCAAGTTCGGTATTTTGTTCCTATAAACACAAATATTGTTGGTACTCAGTAGTCAAGAGTAGATTAAGTTTAAAAGTATCTCCAAGTAACTTTATCTGAACAGGTTGTAGGTATATAGGTCAGTTGATCTAAATATTCCAGCTCAAATTAACTGTAATAAGTGCAGCATTATTTCGTTTAAACGTATTCGCTAGAATTCTGGGAGCTTCTGTATTCTGCATTACCATTTATCAACCCTAGAATTGGCTCTAATTGTGGAGTAGTTTAAGTTTCTGGCAAGCGTAGGAGAGAAAATGATTATGAGCATCAAGAAGTTGGTTACAATAGGTTTAAAGTTGCATTATTTAAATGACAAGCGGTCTTAAAATGTAGTAATAAATTTAAAACTCAATTAATTACAAACATTTGGGATTAGAGTTTGTTTGATGGGTATAACGTCTCATGTCTGTATCACGAGGATAATCTAGAAGCTATGCTAATGAATCAGAAAGAAAATTGGCGAACAATGATGTTGCCAAAATGGCTGGTAATATTGACAAATAAGCTACATTTGTGTTGAATGTGTGGAAGTGAAAAAATGATATTATATTATTTACAAAATTTAAAAAATAAAATTTTAAAAAATAAAATTACTTCTAAATGTATTTGCTAAAACTGATAAAAATAACTTTGTTTATTCTATGTTGTGATATTAAAGTAACCCCATTCATTCGCCCAACAGAACTTAATCACGTTTTCTCAATTTTGATCCAAGAGATCGATCTATATTTTATATTTATTTTTATTTTTTGTAAATATTTCATCGACTAACCATAAAGATAAATTGTAATGAAGAACAGTGTGTCAGACAAATCTACAAGTAAAGGTTTCAAAACTTTGTGGAGCTAGAAAGTCTGTGTGGGCCCCGTCTTATCGTGCGCGTTCTATTGCGTAGCCAGGCAAGAGGGATACATGAAATTGCATCAGTACGGTCGGAAGGCTTCCCCAACCCTCTATCCATTTCATACACGAATATAGGCTCAGTAAGAGAGAGCGAGCTGTGGAAACGGAGATGGATGTACCTTTTATATTTCTACAGTAAATTTCGGAGCTAATCCACACATTCTATCTACTTATATGCATAAACATAATAATAAGATGAACCAGGATAGTTACATGACGGTATTCATCACGCATACCTATAACAGAATATTGTATCTTTAGATAGTTTGTAACTAAGAAACATAACATAATTCATGTTCAAAGTAATCCTTACAAAATTATCACACCGGGAACCATAGAATAAAAAAATACGTTCATATAAATGATTTCAAATCGTGCCACATTTTTTAATAAGGAAATTTAATTATGATACTGCATCCAAATGTCTTAAATTTGTCTAAACAGTTTGATAAAGGTGATTTTCTGAAAACAAATTCTGTGTGCGCGGCTTGACTTATGCGTTTGACTTAGGTGGTATGCAAGGTGTCTCGATATTTATAATAATATTTTTTTTTTTGTTTTTTTTTTATTTATTTATTCAGAAAGTAGTTTCAAATACAGCGAACCATTTTAAATTGAAACATATAACAATAGATAACTAATAACATACAATAATCACACAATACACAAACATGAAAAACAAAAACACGATAACAAGACATTACAGGGGAAGCATAGCGACTTTGATGTATTTTTAAAAACATTGCACGGAGAGAATATGCCAAGATAAAGTTTGTTGGGAGATAAGTTGTTGAAGGTAGAAGGAAGACGGTGCGATAGTGATCTTTGTAACAGGGGTGAGTCTAGGGGTGTTGAGGTGGAAGATGTGGTTGAGACGAGTATTACGGGAAGGAACATGTAAGTGAAAGATTGAAACAAGTTCGTTGGACCTTATGTGGCCAACCATGATGCTATTCAAATATTGCATGTCATGCAAGCACCTCCTTCTTTCCAAGGGTTGTAATCTTAGAGAGTTCAAGATGGTTGTTTTATCTACTTCTCGGAATTCCGCCACCCTGTGTTTAACAATAGCGGCAAAGAAAGAGGAGATACGGTCTAAACGTTTTAGGTTTGTTTTCGCCGCCATGCCCCAGATAGGTGAACAGTACTCAACAACAGGTAATACGCATCCAGTGTAGTACGATCTAAGCGCCGCCGCGCTGCGTATTTCCGTAAAGCGGTAGAGTAAGCCTACGAGAGACATGGCTCGCGAAACAACCTTTTCAATGTGCGTTTTAAATAGAAATTTTGAGTCAAAAATCACCCCTAGATCTCGTTGGCATTCTACACGGGTTATTTGACGATCGGACACAACATATGACGCTAGCAGTGGATTTTTTTTCAAACACACTGACATAATCGTGCATTTGCTCGGGTTTGGCTTCAGAGCCCACTCACTGCACCACACTGACATAATATCCAATGCGCACTGAAGCAATTCCACGTCCACAAGATTTCTGATCATTGCAAAAAGCTTGCAGTCGTCGGCGTAGAGGAGCATTTGGCAGTTGACTGAAGCTATAGCATCGGAGAGGTCGTCCATGAACAGCGTGAATCAGAGAGGCCCAAGGACGCTGCCTTGCGGCACCCCCGACAATACTGGCAGCCAGCTAGACGATCCTCCAGAGACAACTACGCGCTGCATACGCTCTGACAAAAAGCTTGTCAATAAGACAGAAACTTGCCGTGAACATTAAATCGTTCGGAGAGCTTATGAATTAGAAGTTTGTGACTGACCGAGTCAAATGCTTTGGCAATGTCAATGTAAACCACATCAAGTTGTGAGCCGTCGGAGATTGCGGAGCATGCATGATGTTGCAACACTGTCAGGTTTGACAGGCATTCAGGTATTCAGTTTATAAGAATTAATTACAGTGTTTGGTCTATAATTAATAAACAATAGTTGGGAGAAAGCTCAGTCTGAGTTGCGAGAGGTTGGATTTCAAACGGCGAGCTCTCGAGTTGGAGTCACCTATGTTAGAGTGAGAAAGCATTTTCGACAATTTGAGTACATGTTCTGAAATAGACGCATCGTCATCGAAGAGTGTTTCTCTTTTTGAATTGGATATCCTTATGACCATTCCTGGTACGAAAATACCCAAAATAGGGATAAAAACTTACAATTATTACTAAGTTATTACAACGTTTGTTCCTTGGTGGTGGGGTCGAGCAAAAATCAACCATTTCGAGGAAGCGCGCACCGCCCCTGACATATTACATAGCATCCTTGTTTGAGAACAATGTCAACAACAAACTGCATGTTTGCAGGAGGCCATGTTCGGTTAATCGTGAAAAATGACACACGAACTGAAGACAGGGCGGGCAAACGGACAGAAGGGATGCATTTATTAGCAAGCTTTTAACATTTTCTTTTACAAAATCCCTTAGCTTGTAGTGTTGTTGAAAACATACAAATTTTAAAGTTTGTGCATAAATTTTGGTAACCGCTGGTATTGCTACTTTAATGTCATGAAAATAAGTACTCGTTAGTGCAAGATTTTTTTTAATTCCCAAGAATATAATACACTCTCCCTGCAGGCCACATCACTTGTTGATGGTGGTGACAATTGTTCCCAGACCCTTGTATAGTGGTTCTTTAACAATAGCTTCTCAAAACAACAAAACCGCCAGATGGCAATTGTTCATTATATGAAAAGTGTAATATTCCCCCTTGTAAGTACACGTTCACAAATCCAACAATGAGGCAGGTTGAATGAATAGAAACTAGGCTTGTTTTAATCTTGCGTAAGTGCCATAATGTGTGGCATCCCAGTCTAGCTACAGCTGTGAATGCAAGGTTGAAAAATGCACAGGCGTGAATAAGTAAAACAACTGTGATGATGAGGGGGGGGGGGTGTTGACAATTACTGTATGAAGCATATGTTGCATTGTACAAATAAAAATTTAAAAAAACGTTCCAGTGAAGTAAGAATTCGTAGAACTTATCAATAATGTCAGCTTTAAATGGTATTGTAATAACTCCTGTTTAAATATTAGGAAAATTGCATGAATATAGTAAAACGTTGATAAAAGAGTTAAGTTAATTTAAACTTTTATGTCAGCAACGTTTCAAAAACTGAGTCATGTACTGTGAAAAAAATAATATGAATATTAATACGTATTAGAATGAACACTGAACAGGTAAGACAACACTCTACAGCGACAACAAACGCAGCAATAAGGTGAGTTAAAATTTATTTGACTGATGAAGATGATCAGTGAACATTTCCCCAGCATGGTTCCTTTAAAAGTCGAGATTATATGAAAGCAAATTTATTAACATTATCTTATGCAGGTTCTACCATTTCCGACGACATTAGGTTGAAATCATTTGACTTCTCGATGTTTTTGTACATTATTATTTATAATTTGTTTTCTTTGCCTCTTTGCTTGTTTGTTTTGATGTTTTTCTTAATGATATTATTTTGTTTTTCGTAGCCAAAGACGAAAATGGTCGTTAGCTTCCGAAAACGTTATTTCTTAAGAAATAAAGAGTTTTTATCCATTTACCTATTTTAAATAATAATGAGCTCTTTTTACAACAACACTGGAATATTTAATACGAATATTGTTTAACTTGGCTTTAATCTTGGCTGGTGTTTTATAGTCCACCAGTGAGTAAAGCATGGCACGGATAAGCCTACAGTCATCCTTAGCATCTTCCTCTGTCCACCACAAATCTATTTCACTAATGTCTAATTTCCATCCACCACACTCCTTCTACTTTCTAGCATCGTTCTCTATACTACCTTCTAATCTTCTTCCCCCTGACTAATATCCCAAGTAAACGTATTTGACTTTGATGTTTAACTTTAGAAGTCAATAAATAATCGACGGGAAGAGAAAGTTAATAATAAACAAACACACAACAATATTAATTGTATTCAGCCAATTGTCGACGCTGGTATCGTCCACATGTGAATCTAGTTTGAAAGACTTATCGCTTGTTGGC
Organism: Sweltsa coloradensis; assembly: GCA_024449915.1. Classification (NCBI taxonomy): domain Eukaryota; kingdom Metazoa; phylum Arthropoda; class Insecta; order Plecoptera; family Chloroperlidae; genus Sweltsa; species Sweltsa coloradensis. The sequence continues at coordinate 27,864 of JAMZAV010001318.1, forward strand.
CATTATTCACTTACTTATGGCGTCGGTGTCGACAGGGTTGAATCGGAGTTGTGTGACTGAGTGTGTAGACTAGGTATATTCATACAAACTAATTTATTTAACTTTCATATTGTCATAATGATTTTTAAAAAGTTAAATCGTCATCGTCCTTTCAATAAATAATAAAAGTTATGAAAGGTAAGTGAAAAGTATGAATAGTTCGTGAGGTTGTATGATATACATTGCGAGTGAGAGCTAGGCAGCCGGAAATATAATGTCGAGACGGTAATGCCTGGAGGGGTCTCATTTGTGATCTAAATATCCCAAAGGGAGTAAACGTTACATAGTTTGCGCTTGCTAATTGGTCTACCGAGGCCCCCAGAGAAGCCGAAATTACATTGATTAATGCCAACTCGGCCTAGATAAATAAATAGTTAAGTATACTAGGCAGTAATTAGGTGTTAATATCTACTTCAAAAGCGTGTTAGTTATTTCAATACTCACAGAGTTGTGTGATATGAAACTATAAGTGTACCGGAATAGGCGGCACAAATCACACACGTGCTATACTTTTCCCGGGACATAAGAGATCGGAGTTCGATTCCATCCACCGGCAATCTTAACTGAAAGTTTTAAGACAATTTAAGTTTTTAACACACATTCTGGAATTGGTTCCTACTAACACAGAAAGAGGAAGATTTTGAACAAACGCGATAGATTCTGATTCGGAGGTGAACGCTTCGAGACCCGCTGTGACAATCCTGACTGAGAGCTTCTCCCAGGGTTCCCTAGTCAAGCGTACAATCCTGCTGAGAGCTTCTCCAGGGTTCCCTATCAACGTGACAATCCTGACTGAAGGCTTTACCAGGGTTCCCTAGTCAAGCTGTGACAATCCTGACTGAGAGCTTCTCCCAGGGTTCCCTAGTCAATAAGGCGTATGTTAGGGGAATCCCAGTTGTGTGCGGACCCTGATTATAAAATGTCACTGATTATTGCACGAAAAATGTGTTATTGGTGTAGTGAAAGAGAACATTTTGAGCAATGAACATTTACTTGACAGCTAAAAACTGAGGCAGGGGTATATAGAACAAGTTTGTGAATTGCAATAGAGGAGTTTGAAACTAATTATTCCTAAGTGCGGCCTAGAGGAAAATTCAAACTTGTTTCATTGGTGTTACTGTTGGGATATGTCCAGGGCGTGCTGAAGTACAGGTACGCGCTTCGTTTTCAGCGCATAAGTGAAAGTAAGAACTGTGAATGCCAGTATTATTCGTCATAGGCAACTCGTACACATGTAGTCCTGTTATCAAATTTAAAAATATAAATGTTGACACAATTCAATCTTATTTAAAATACCGACCTTTCATTCGTTGATTGTGATTGTTCCCGCGTTAGTGGCGTCGGCGCCAACATGACTGTCTTGGTTCTTTAAAAATAAGTTCCCCCGTTGAAAATAAGTTATGTGACCGAGTGGGTACACTCATATACTTTTTTTCAATTTACAACTTCCACAGATTCTGTTAAACAAAGAATAGCGGGTCTGTGAGTACTAAGAATAGCGACAGAAGGTAATTAATGTAGAGAGAGATAGCCCAAGAACGATACACAAATAAACATCGTCCCGTGATGGTTTCTTTGGTGGTGTTGCCGTGATTTGAGTGGGGCTGACGCCCAGGGTCATGCATCATCCTTGTTGAATGGCAATGTCCACAAAGAAACGTGTCAATCCTGGGTTTGTTTGGTTTTCATCTTGGAATGTGACACACGCACGGCAGAATAGTGATGCATATAGGGGCACCCTTGTTCCCTAGTTACCTCAAAATATCCATATGGGTACATAATTTTTATGAGGTTATAAATATATACATTTTAGATAGGTGTTTTACTTTATGATCACGAGATTAATAATGTGATGAATTAGTTGGACTATACACTGCTCTTTTAAATAAATAAAAACTTTGTAGATGACATAGCTTTTATTAATTTAAAAGAGCAGTGTAAGTCCAACTAATTCATCACATTGTTAACCTCACCTGCTCTAAAAGTTTCATTAATATTATCACAAGATTGTTTCAAGAAATGTATCACATCATTTTCCTTATGACTTCGGAAAACTTTGAAATAACCGTAAGGCCGGAATTAACGGCAGCGGAAATTGAGTGCTAGAAGTAAGCCACGTCTTACGAGTGCGGAATATAAATTTACTAATCAACCGAATACGAGTATTTTTTTTCATTTCTTCAACCAATTATGTAATTCAGGATTCATTAACATGTATTGAATTATTTTTTGTTGTAATGTATATTGACTGGATAGTGGATATACACATTACTCTATCGTTGCCGTTGGAAAAGTGGTAAGCAACACAAAATGTGAAACGATATATCGGCCAAGAGCTCTCGTGTTGCCGAGACAGAATAAAAATGGCTCGCTCTGAAATTAATGGTTTACGCTCCGGTCTAGCATTGGAGCAATATTCATTAATAACGCATTTGTCAGAGCGGAGATCAATGGCAAAAGACATAAAAATCATTAAGCAACTCATTTATTTTGAATACAATTAATTAAAAATCGAATAACAGTATGGAATAATACACAAAATAACATGTACATATTTGTTTATATTGTAATGGGTCATTGCAAATGGATTGGTGGGAGGGGGGGGGGGGGGGGTGAAATCGAATCGAATTGAACGTAAAGTCACAATTTTAAGGCCATGCCAATTACTGCATTCCATTCCCATTTCACGGCTCGTTTAGTTCGGATCACCTACACCAGTCGTATCAGCTATCAGAAGCCTAATGAAGCACCCCAGCACAGTCCCTCCCCCCCCACAGCCCGCAGGCTTCTTCTTCAACCCTCTGATAGCTCATGGCTTCCGGCTTCATGGGCCGACTTCCTCAAATAGCCGTGTTAAACTAGGCTTACGAAGGGTCTCAAAATTGAGGTAAAATTTTTATTTCAAATGGCGTGAGTCTGATGTCTCCCGCATTCTCTTTGCATGTAAGAGCTGCTACGGAGGATCAGTAGACGACGTTCTCAAAACGGCTGACAAAAAATACAAAAAAGTCAGGTTCCATTTCCTTCTCTTTCTTGTTTGCTTATATATCCCAGTCTAGCCTTTTAAATATGTAGGAGACTATTCAAGTGTGTGGAATTTGGCAAAATAAGTTAAAAATAATGTCATGATAATATTGTGTATTTATTTACATAGGTAGATAGCTATTCACATACGTGAGGCATTAGACAATTTTTCAAATATGAGTGGCAGTTAAAAATATATTCAGTTTTTACGTAACTCCTTAAAAAACTAGTGTAAGCTGAAATCAGATTAACAAAAGAGGACATAAAAGTTTATGGTTAAAATCTCAAAAGTTGACACAATATTGTGGCGTTTTATACTTATTGACAAAATGTCTGCATATAGTCGTCACATGTAATTAAATGTAGCAGACACAAATTATTTCTCAACGTTACACAATGTTTGGCGGAAATAGCTATACAGCTCAAAAAGGATATAATATCGTATCGAAATGGATTTTATTTTAGACAATTCAGCGGAGAACTTTTAATTTATAATAAATATAAATTTTTGTTTTATGCATGTAAAGAAATAAAATAAAGGACAGTTACGTTTTATACCGGCAATGCAGTCTTTTGATAACCATTGCAACAATAATAACCATCAAACCAATTAAGATGGGTATAGAACCTTTGCTTCTACTATACCACATCAAGAGATGGAAAGAAAGTCCTTACTATTTATTGCGTGCTTATCATTTCACAGGCCACGTGAAAGTAGATAGCATCCTAATTAAACCAAATATGCTACTCAAACTCACTTCGAGGATTAGAAAACTTAATTTTGTTTTCTCATATCAATATATTCAAACGTATTCACTTCCTCGCTCCTACTGAATGCTATGTTCTTAAATAGAATTTTATTGAGATATTTATCACGATCGAAGCGATTTAAAAACAGAACATTTTGTGATCAATTTGAATTTACTTTGAAAAATCAATTTCGTGGAAGAAAACGTCCGTGCTATTTGAAATTTAAATGCTATCAAATGCGTTGGGCTTGTTATACATAATGCATTTTATAAACACATTTTCTTGTACCAGACAAGAAAATTCTATTAAACGTGTGCGGTATAAATATCCACTTTCAAGACCAATTGATTTTAGTAATCGTATCATTTTACATAGACAATGTTTTCTTAATGTGTATTAACAATCTTATACCACGGTTAGGCTGCATGAGGTATAATAAGGTGTAAACACAGACTGATGTAAGTAATGTTCGTATTTTTTGCTCAAGAGCAAAGTTTAGAACGGTGTGGGAGGGTCTTGGAAACGAGATGAGGGGGAAGAAAGCTCTAATGGTGTGTGGAGTTCTAACCCTTGTTACTATGCAGGCCAGGTTAAGGATTTTTCATGGAGATGAAAATGGATGACATATACTCAGTAAGAGACTGCGAAATAAATTGAAGATCTGAAAATGGAAATGGTAATAAATTTGAAGTCACTTGTCAAGACGAGTAAAGTGAATTCATAGGAAAAGTCCCAACTCAGCAGGTATAATTGACATTTCTAAAATGAGTTATTAACTCTGGAATACGGGATTCTGTTAATGCGATTTTTTTTTCTCGCGCCGTTTTCACTCTAACAAATTTCATTTATCTAATGTGCACATGGCTATTGTTCTGCATTAACTCATTTCTCGTTTCAAGATTTTCTTAACCCATTACCTTAATGCAGTGAGTTTTGAATTCCATGAAATAACTCGTTGTCTTTATAAAGTCATCCTGAATAAGATGAAGAGCGAAGGCGCGCTTCAGGATAATAAAAAGAATTGAGAGAGTGGAAAAATAATTTTCTTTGTCTTTACGTACATTTTAATTACGCCCATAAGATATCGGAAAAGCGATCTCTTCGAGAAGCATTTTCAAGTACGTTGTCCACAGTCAACAAACAACCACACAAACAAAACTAATCTAAACTTGGAAATAAGAATTTCTTGCCGTAAGAAATAAAAGTCAGGTCATGTGTTAAAAGCCTATTAAACTTTTCAAGTTTTATAAACAATGCTGTAAAATAGCTCTCATTATCCAAGTTCGTAGTTTTCTTTTCTTCTAAGATATTCGTTAAGATATTCGATGTATTCCAACATCCTGTAATTATTTTCTGAGCCTTGTACAAAATACCTTGTTTTTGAATAAAAAGTTAAACAACAATTAAACCCCAAACAATTTGTTTGAAGATTCTTGAAATTCAAGTCACAAAACAACGCAACTCTTGAAGAAATGTTAATTAAAATGTGAAACCCAACTCCAGAACCCGAAGTGTGTACGTTAAAAGAAAAAAATATATACCAGACAACCCACGTTTCTCTTGAAGTATACTCGCCTCGCCTCATTTCTCTTCCAAATTAGCCTCTGTATTTGATGAGTGCGCAAATTAAAATTAAAATTTTCTTTGCGCCAAAATTATGGCCTAACCAGCCGGAAGTAATGCCATAAAGTGTTCTACTTAATGAGTCCTGACTGATAAACGCTTTTATCAGAATTTGCATCAAATTTCTAAATATATGTTTTCAATTTCCGACACCAATAAGACAAGATAATTATTTAAAGGTATTTAATCACTGATAAGACATTACCAAAGGATTCCGAAGATTCAATTAAGGAAATAGAAAAACAAAACTAACACGATTAAACGAAATTAATTTTGTTGAAGTTCCCGGAATCTTTGGAATGAATTCCTGGAGTTTCCAATCGTTTCCTTAAATGCAGACGGCTGCGGCTTCTTCGGGCAGAACTTCGAACTTATTTGGCCTTTAATATTGGAGTTTGCATCTAGAACATTTCGTTCCTCTAGTGTTTCACTGTGTATTTTATTTTATGGGAAATCTAGAAATATCACATTCGTTTATTTTTATTTGAGAAGCTTGCCGAAATATGAAAAGCACTTTTAAAACCTACTAAATCGGGTGGATCTTCTGTTTCATTCGCCTAACACGCAAATCACAGGAACGATCCCTGGACGCTGTTTGAACCCAAATCCATATGCAAAGTTTTCCAATTCATATAAACGGAAAGAACGTATCATTTTAAATAATTCAAACATGGTTTTGTTACTAACCAGTTATGTTATACCATCATCGTGTATAGGATTAACATACTATCTTTGTATTTTATGTTCATATTTTCTCCAGTTTAAGAGGACTGGAAGCTAACATGATATTTCATGCAATAGTAGCCTTTAAATGAACACCCATGAACGTACACTAGGAAAACGCTAAAGTCCCGTCGCGTTGTTGAGCGAGCACCGGTACGTGCAACACGACCCGAGTACGACATTCCCATAATGTTACATACCAATAAGTCTTGGCCGATTTAGCTGAAAATTGGTAAAATAGGAGAGAATGGATAAAATCCACTGCCATCTCGAGGACCTTGACATCATTTCTTTGGGAAAACTATTTTAACTCTTTCATTGAGCGAGCGTAGCGAGCGTCTCGACTTGACTCTTATGGCTCGAATGTCTGTTTTTTTTTAGTCGTTATGAAATTTTGAAGGATCAATAAGTACAAAATTCTCTCCTATTTTACAAATTTTTAGCTAAATCGGTCAAGACCTTAAAGACTTATTGGTATGTAACATTATGGATATGTCGTACTCGGGTCGTTGTTGCACGTACCGGTGCTCGCTCAACAACGCGACGGGACTATAGCGTTTTCATAGTAACAAATAAAACACTGCTTCCTCGATAGTATTTTGATTACTTCTAGGTGGCAGTGCATAGTGACCAGAATTCTCGTGCGACTTTTCGTTGCCATGGTAACGTTACTTTTGTTAAAATGTAATTTCTATCTACACTACTTAAGGTCTTGACCGATTTAGCTGAAAATTTGTGATAAAGGAGATACTGCTGATCTTATTGACCCTGCAAAATTTCATAACGATCGGAACATTTTTATTTTATTTTTATTTTTATTTTTTTTTTTTATTTTTTATAACCAACGATCGGATTTTGTTCAAAAACTATACAGCAACCCGCATAGGTGGTATGTACATGTGTGCAAAATTTCAGGTCGATCAGAGAAACAATGCGACCTGTACCGAAGCAGTAACAAAAAAAAAGACATTCGTGCCATAAGAGTCAAGTGGAGACGCTCGCTACGCTCCCTCAACAAGAAAGTGCGTTGAAACATATTGTGCAGTATGATACTTCAAAATGTTTCAGTAATGTGTCATAAACAAAGAATTTAATAGTGTAGTTGCATATACAACATCGGTTGATGGAGAGTGTGAGATAAAGAGATAAACACATTGTAATAAGAATGGATTTAAAGTATGGTTTTGCAACAGAGACTTAGAGCCGCGTTAGAGAGAATTACCATACATATTTATTTAGTCTTTAAATCTATGTGGCAAAAGTTGTTAAGAATTGAAACAATGCATACAAGGTCGAGTATTACTACAATTGTTTCTTAATATGTACAAAAAAAACTTAATAGGATTAAATTAATACATTTTGTAATTCCAAACAATAACCTTAATAATCTTACAATAATCAAACAATAATCAAATTTACCAAATTACAATTGCTGCGAAATAATCATAAATCATTGTAAAATCGATTTGGGAAGAATATTTAGGATGATTTCAATATTAAAAATACTAAACAAAATAGTGACGTAGCTTTTCTTCTGGTGTAATCAAAATACATCCAAACAATTATCTTAGTAATCTTACAAGAATCAAACAAGAATCAAATTAACCAAATTACAATTGCTGCGAAATAATCATAAATCATTGTAAAATCTATTTCGGAAGAATATTTTGGATGGTTTCAATATTAAAAATACTAAACAAAATAGTGACGTAGCTTTTCTTCTGGGGTAATCAAAATACATCCAAACAATAATCTTAATAATCTTACAAGAATCAAACAAGAATCAAATTAACCAAATTACAATTGCTGCAAAATAATCATAAATCATTGTAAAAACTATTTCGGATGGTTTCAATATTAAAAATACTAAACAAAATAGTGACGTGGCAAGAAATAGTCTGTCATAAAAAGTACAACGCGATTTTAACTTACAAGGAAAGTTCTAATAACTAATATTCATAATACGATGGTTTTTCCTTTTGTGAAAGGTTAATATGAATTCTCCTTTGTACAAGACTATCTCATATTCTTCAATATAACATATTATTTGATAATAGCGTTTAATTAGTGATTGTAGAATCATGTCTGCACCAATGCACGTTGTCTGCTTGAAGTAGGGTCGGGTGAAGTATTTGCATGTGCACAGCACGGCTGAGCACCACCACTAAACGTTTTAATTGCTTGCATACGACCGGGCTGGATAGATAGATGGTCGGTTCGAGAGATCGGTCGATACATCAACACGTCTCCCCTACTCTGACCTAGTAGGATCAAGTGTGGGCCGCATCGCTGGACCTAGCTTGCCGAGAGATGACACATTGAGCTACCTCTAAAATAGCAAAACACTTAATACAATAGCTTAGAGTTTTCACTTTTCTATTCGTGGATTGATTTAAGAGAAGACGGGACAATCTTTTTAGATAATCCATTTTGTAGGGCGGTCTGCCAACGTACATGTCAAAACTTTGAATTGTTTCACGAAGGACGGGGCGAGACTTTTACATTCACCATACTGTTAACATTTAATACACTCAAATATATAGACCATCCACAATATGCGTAAAGATTTGTTTCAAAGTGTGCTCACTTTAACTTACTAAAAGATAACAAATTAAAGTAGTAAATAAATTAATAGAATATTTATAAATATAAGTAAGTATTTGCTTACGATCGTGACCAGTTTGATATTAGTAATGGGCATTTGCTGCAATAATTATTATTCTGATAAGAAAAACAAATAAAGCCATATTATCGAGTAACCCAGAGCGATTTCATACCTACTCTCTTACATGTTTGATGGTGTGTGAAACTTATGTTGCACAAATTGAACTTTTAGTCAATTTACATTATTTCACATTTTTTGTAAATCTTGTCGAGAAGAGGCGAGGTGTAGACAGGGAGTTATAAGTATCCAGGCTAACCGGAGGCCCTTGGAGTTTCCAGTAAGTAAAGCACGCCACTAACACGTTAGTATTCAGGCTAACCGGAGGCCCTTGGAGTTTCCAGTTAGTAGAGCACGCCACTAACACGTTTTAATATTACTAACAAACTTAGTGGTTCAATTATTTTTAAATGCTTGAATATTATAGTCAAGATACATTGTCATTGTCAACTTTGTAATTTGCATGAAGGTTCCTTTAGGTATGGCAAATAACTTGTGATTTAAGACTATATTAAAACTAGATGGTTTGACCTTTTCAGAGTAAATGCATCAAAATTGTCGCATTTCATTTACTAAAGCATGTCTTATAAGAATCGACACCATGATAAAAAATAATGGTTCTCTAAAAAGTGATGTTGAGCGCATATTATTTGAAAATTGTCCGCCGTGAACGTGAGGCTAAACGCTTCGCTATGACGGTGTCTACTCTCCAGTCACTTAACGTTTCTCGCTGGTTCCTAAGTGTATTCGACGGCAAGGGGGTTGAAATTAGCGACGACATCTAACTTCAGACCTGCACTTTAAGTTATCGGATTCAAATTAGGAAAACCTTCGACCCCAAGTTTGGGGTAGGCTAAGGAATTCGCCCACAAAATGTCTGCGGATTCACGAGCTGATAAGACCATGCAGTTCACGTATTACATTATCCCTTGTAGACGATGGAATGCGCTGATGACGGGCTGATCGATGACACTGGTGCCTTTTATTCACCCCAGAGATAATGTTAGAAAGTGGAATTTAGAAAGGAACCAAATTAAACAACCAAATTTAAATGGAATTACAAAAATCGTTATTTTTGAATAAAGCGATTTTCCAAGCAATGGCGGAACTATTTTCCATGTTGGAAATAAGTTGATAGGAATAGATTAGTAGTTGAGTAGAAGCCAACTTGACACTCATTATTATAAAGTCGGAAATCTTATCCTCGAGAAGGGGATCGTACGAAGGTGAGGGTTCTTATTGAGTTACAAAATGTCGTCCCTACACAGATTTCCGCCCCGGTTTAATAGCTTTTTAATATTGAATTCCCGTTTCAAAACCTCAAGATCATTATTAACATTTTCGTTTACTAATTTTCTTACTTTACTGAAAAGTGGTGAGTCTGTTCTAATGAAAGAACTCTCAAGCTGTTTCTACAATATTAATGAAGTGTAATTCACACGGTTACGACTTACGACGAAGATGGAAATAAAACCTGACAAGCTGTCGGTAAGCGGGGAAATTGTGCAAACCACTGAAATACAATTGAATTAATTCAAAAATACTCCGTCCTGATTGAAAGTTGATCTTGCTTACCCTTTTTGTTTATGGTTCGAAAACTCTTTTTACTTTGCAGCGTTATTAAATAGTGCCTTTCGAGTATTATATTTGGTTGAATTTCGCTGCGATACTGCGAGGTTGCCACCTCTGCTCCCTCGCTTGCCCCCAGGGGACGAATTACCAACAAATGGCAAGATACTGCCTCGGAGTGAAACGGGGGCTAACCTTTACTGGGATATCTCATTTTCTTTTAGTTGTGAATTCTAATGGCCTGGCGGGGGAAGCCCATTTCATTTGTTGGTGCGGGGAAGCTGTATATCGTGGCTGCGTTCGCCCGGGTGCGGAGTGCGGACGCTGGTCGCTCACAGGGCCGCCCTGAGTACCGGGCCCTTTAACTCTAAGGCTTCGGAAGTAATTATGGCGAGCGCAATGTGCGTTCAACCAACGGCCAGACCAATTGCCATCCCAACCCCAGGACACGCCACTAAATGCATGCCACCCATCATGCTTTATTCTTCCACCCTCTCTTCTCCAGACAACCGCGACTCATCTACACTTTTCATTTCGCCACATACATTTTAACAATTGCTTGTCGGAATTGTTCCCCCTTGCGTTGCATGCGTCGCATTCTTCACGTATACACTGAAAACAACTCAATCATTTCTATGTGAGATACGTCTATGTAAAACTTCCAACAAACAAATGAATAAGGGGGGTTTGCAGGCATAGGGATTTCATGCAAATTTTAGAATATTTCCCCATACTACATCGAAAAATAAAACAAAACTCTTTCCTAAAGAAAGTTTAAAACAACCATCAATCATATTTTTTTCGAAACGCATGGGTTGTGATTTTATATGGTGAAAATATTTCAAGTTTTGAGTGGTCACATATGTCGAGGAAATTGTAGCGCTTTGAGGAAATCACCGACGTATATCACATGTGGACAAGTATTACAACGCTCATTATCCTTTCAAGACCTCTTAGGCCCGTCTTGTCCGCACTCGCCACTTTGTAAAGGATACTCTATTGGATCACACTGTTGTATCAGAGCCTAGACTAATCATCAGCTCCCTACGCCGATGAAGTAGTCGTTGGTTGCATTGGGTGTCAAGTTCTTCGTGAGGGGGGAGGGGAGGGGAGGGGGCGCTCAAGTTTCCTCGGAACTCTTCGTCGATAATTAAGCAAGCGTCGCCCGACGAACCAACACACACCAAGCTCTAAATTACACTTTTTTTCCGTTATACCCCAAGAAAACTCATTTCCCACTAGATAAGTACAAAGAAAACAAACTCGATCATTAACTTCAAATATAATAACGGATCACGACTAATTTCCAGGAAAAGTTTTAAGACGCATTCTCAATATTTAGGTTAAAGATCAATCAAGCAGGATTTCAACCGGGAGTAACTTTTCGATGCAAATTTCAGTGAAAACTTTGCGGCTGGCTACTATTCAAGAACTCCTAAAGGCAAATAATAGGCAATCCGATATTAAAGTCACGGAATCGAGTAAACAAGCAATTTCAGTCAGTTGAGCAGTGTAACGCGGTTACCATTAAACTGATAAGATTGCTCTGGGAGTTTAATAACTCGGTGGGACTGAATAGGGAATAGCACTTATCGCCTTTCAATGTGCATTGTGCAAGCGCCGCAGTTGTGAGGTGTAACTTATTGATTGCCTCTCGCCATCCAATAACAAAGCAAAACCATGAGCAATGTAGCAGGTCCTCATCTACTAGTGCAAATAGAAATAAACCGTAATTACGCGACAAAACAATTATCGAAATTTAATGAATCCAACAAACAAAAAATGAAAACTAGAGCTACAGTGGAAATGTAATGGTAATTAAGCTTCTATTTCATGTATGTATTTTCCGCGTATTGAATAGTGTGTATGCATGCGATATATGCGTCTACACTCGTGCATGTTATTATGCATGTATGTAAATGTTTAATGAGTGTGTTGTCTGTCTATGTGTGCGTTTGTGCGTAATAATGCGTGCTTGTACAATTATAAGGGCGTTACAATTGCGTGTGTACGTGCACAAGCGTGTACCAGTATATTGAATAGCAGATCAACTCCGCGCTGCACACTGGAGGCTGCGAGATACTGAGCTTTGAGTGACATCGTGGTTGTTCATACGTTCGTGTTCTAGACAGAAGGCCGTTTTATTATCTAGCTCCCGTATTCATTTGGGATTTACCCAAGAGACTTTTCATGGGTTATCAAAATAAACAAGCCAGTTGTATTAATAGGAGAGGGAGAAAACATCATCCCCTACCTACACGTGAGAGCAACACACTTTTCAGAACTCATTTACAAACATGTTCTTAAACGTTTGCTCTTTCAGAATTAATCTAATACATAAAATGGAGCCTCTACACTTGAGCCAAATAACGTGTAACACCTGGCACTTGATTCCACTCGGTTCAACGCTTTTGGTCCCCTCAAAACCATTACTCGAAGCTACAGCACTCGTTCACGTTACGGTATTAGGCGAGTTGTAACGTTTTGAGCTCGGTATTTATCATTGGTCTTCAGCACTGTGGCGATAGGCCCGTGCAGTAACAGTTGCAAGGAATATCTTACGAGATGTCCCTTACGTAAGTATAAACTTGTGAACACTCGGAGCCACACCATTACAATACCTCGTTCCGCCGTGTACACACATAGACAAGCGTTACTATACATTTCGAACAGAGGTGTATCAAGTAAAGTTGATGCAAACATATTATATATAATATCCCAAACTCGGTCATAGTTTTACAATAAATGTGTAAATCAAACCATAACATTAAACATTCAAATAAAATTAACTAACAAACTATATTAAATGGAGTCTAGAATGCAAATGTAAAAAAACTTAAGGTGTTGGAAATTAAATTGACAGCAACACTAATAACCGTTTATATCTATATATAAATCTTAATACCTTGATAACTAATTTAAAGTCTAAATATTCTTACATTTTTTCTTCTTACTAAGTGTGTTATATTTTTTGCATAATATATTAATATTAACATTATTTCGCATTTAATGTAAAATGCAGTCAGAATATTTCCATTTGCAACGAAAAAAAAATTCACAAACCCATAATATGTTCAATAAAATTGTGCTTAAAATAGGAAGACTTTACTTACTCCTAAATCATTCAAATAAGAGCGATATAAAAAGTAAGAAAATTAAAACAGTTATTACTTAAGTTTTAACATTCAAGCGAAAGTCAGTTATTACATCAAGCGTATTATTGAATCTAATATTTGATTATTAAAATAACAAATAAAATAATGCTGTTTGTTGTAAACATATCATCCCATGTGTACAACCCTCATAATGTCTTGTGTCTTGTTTCATAATTTAGGAGTTTAATAAATTTTGAGTGTGCAAATGGGAGTTGCTTTTAATCTCATTACCATTAGCGTGCTTTTGATGGATCATTAAATATTATATTTTGATATGTATGTTTTAATATATACATTTTTTAAGGCCATAACTTCCAATCCATACCGGTTAACGCGAAAAGCGGATAATCGGTCATTTCGAGTATTTTGTGTTCTGAACGGCAATTGTTCTAAGAGCTTGAAGGTGAGAAATTAAACTGTAATTTTCGTCGACAGGAACTTTTAAACTATTAAAAATGTATAGCACGAGAAGCGTTTAGATGTGATTCGTTTTGGCCTAAGGGGGAGTGGGGGGTGGGGGAGGAGGTCAATGAAACTCTGAAACAAATGGAATTGATATTTTAGTTTGTTCTTCAGAAGATTGTTTCCGTTCTCGCCCATTGATTGTTCGGTTTGTCCCGCAGGGTACGTTCACGGTGACAGGACAGGAAGGTGGGTTATATCGCATGGCGAGCGTGTCGCGCGGCAGGAATATTAGGGAGTAAATAGGGGAGGGAGAGAGAGACAAATTGCATGACGTAGCAGGAAATTGTTTCGAGTGTCCCCCAGCAGCATTCCCGACGACCATTTATCTGGCACTTCTCTGCGAGATCTTCGGTGCCATGCGTCGCGGACGACCGACGACTCTTCAACGACGAGACGAAAAGCACCGATTTTTTCTCAAAACGAGGATATAACTTTGTTAGAGCGGCCAGCCCTGGAGAGTCACGTAAAAATGTAATCATAAGATGAAGTCTCGGAATCCCAATTATTAGTTATAGTAGGTTCTTAAAGCTTAGGACCTATCTCGGTGCTCACAGTCAACCGGGAGACCATAAAGATTCATTTAAAGAGACCACAAAAGTAAATTGAGAAAATATGTTATCAGCTTGTCCAAAAGCAAACAATTTCTCATTTTAAATAAATTTATTTATTTTCGTTGTGGAAAGATTTCGTATGTGTTTCGTTTGGGGTGATAACAATACCACTAAGTCAATTTAAAATGGCCCTAGAAAAAAACTTTTTTATCTTATTACCTAATGGAAATGGGAAGAAATAAACGATCTTAATTAAATAAGAGTTGAAAAGTTTCAGCTCCATGGTAAAATATTCGGTTAATTAGGAATAAATTGGAGAAGAGGATGTTTAAAAAACAATTACTCCAGTGATGTATGTGGGGGACGAAGTTATGTGGAAAGAAGCCAAAACGATATTACAATTTCCACAAACATGACTGTGCAATGGCGAGCTATCCAAATCTTAGCACGTGACTGCGGTGTGGAACTTTCAAGTAAAGAGAGTATTAATAAATAAATAAACATTACATGATGCGATGCATAATTGTCGCCGGTGTTGCTGTATATGTATTTGAGAGAGTTTACAGTTTGTAGATAAATTCGTTTAAAGCGGTCCCAATTCACTTAACGTTGTCATTAACTTGAAAATAAGACGCTTATTTCGTTATCTGGCATCTCAAATTACAGTTAAGCATTTGATAAAAATGTGAAGCTATGTGTTAGACGCGATTGCAAAATAGTCTTTCACCAATATTGCAACGAAATATGTTGCCGTAAGTTCGCTAGAGCTAGATTATGCTTTCAATCATATTTTCAAGATTGATCATATTAACTTAGACATATATGACGCAAATAAATTTAACAAACATTCGTCTTGCTCTACATATGTAATATGTCATCTTTCCATGGCTGCCGCTCTATTGCAACTCAAGATTGATCTACTTCTCAAGTTTGCCTTGGTATTTAGTCAACGAATTTACCGAGTATTAATCAATTTGGCGACGCAGTTAAGAGATATTACGTTAGCGGAAAAATATGCTTATAATTCCACATATTCCCTGTAGATCAACTTTGCAACATAAGTTCAAGTAAGAGACAAAGTAAATTGAGAGTTATTTAGACTTTTACAAAATCGTTAAAGCAAAATCAAAAATATGAATTTAATAATACTTTGATATTGTTTTACAAGCAAGCAAAAATAGTGAAAACAGTTATGATACTGCATGTTAAAATGGAGATTGAATTTTGCTTATGAAAAATTAAACATTTTATTTTCTCCTTATTCATTTTCTAATATCTAGATTTTAGTGAAAGGCATTTTGTATTTCAGTTATAAATATAAAATTGTCTGGACCGGCACCTCCACCATTATCATAAAAATATACTTTTCAGTCACCAGAAAATCGTGTACTCATTTTTCACTATAGTGGGACTATGACTACTATGAGACAGCTAGGAGATTTTTATTCGTTAAAATTATTACGAATAATTCTTAGAACATATTTTACAATTTAATATATTTCATGTAACAAACCACATTTATTTTTTACCGCGTTCACGACGTGTTTTTAAATAGGTTTTATTCCTCGTTATAGTTTAACGGCGAAATAAATACAATTTCCAATAAAGTTTCCAAATAACACTATTCTTAACTTGAGTAATTGTTTTCGGCTATATTCGTCGGAGAGCTTGTCTAAGACTTTTTCTGAGAAATATTCCGTACTAGCCCCTAATAATAAAAATAAAAATAAATGCGACTGTTATGTTGCCCATAATTGTTATTACGAATTTAGATTTATTCACTGCGTATTTCTATTAATTTGAGCCTCGTTCCATTACGCACAATTAACTAAGTATTTTACGTTCAAAGCTTTTTAAGTAATTACATGGCAATTAAACATATTGGTTATTACGTAACGAGAGTTCACACTGTGTACCCCTGTGCACATAAAGCATTTACTAATTGAAATACATTTCTGTTAAGTTGTTTCACTTTGCTATTAATTCTTGCTACGCTGAGCAAAGCTCTGCTATATTGCGCCCAAACTCATATGTAAACGTATATTGCGAGGATGCTATGCCTGCAAGTTTCCCAGCCTGGTCTGTGCGATTCTTAATTCGGTAGCACAGCTCCCATAAAAGCACAACTTTTCCATCCGTCTGTGCGTGAGTCACGTCTCACGATAAAACCGAACGCGACATCCGATTGACATTTATTTTTGTTGGCATTGCCTTTCAACACTGATGATACAGAATGTTTTTGGTGACCCTGGGGGTCAGAGGGCTTAGTAAGCCTCCCAGAAAGTTTGGTTATGTATGACTGCACTTTCACTGTTTTCAACGCGAACCCAGCACCGCCACCAAGAAGATCAATCTTCTACGATATGTTGATTGAGGAGCTTTGCTCCCTAGTTTGCGTACTCCTTCACCAGTTCGTGTTACGCAAGTATTCATCATTTAAGATGATTAACCATGCATACTACTCCATTGAGTCAGAATATTAAATTGTACTGATATCGAAATATTTCTATACGTTATTATGTTCTTAGCTTGTGACAATAAATGTTCTGATTTCGGTCGTCGATTTAAAGTTATATCTCAATTCTAAGTCAGAACATCACAAATTAAGATTTTGTTTGTAATGTGTGTTAAATTTGTATTATAGTACCATTTTCAGTTTTTTTTTTAAATGAATAAGACACAAGCTTGATAAGTTAGTATTCCTCTAGAAATCAAAGATGCTACAAATTTCAAGAATAGGATTTTAAAAATTTTTAGATAAATTGTCATTTTAAAGGTAAATTATGAGACGAGTGAGCGCAGCGAAAGTAGTACTACAACGCTACTCGATCGGGCCTTGGTCGTGATTAATGTTAAATGTTAAATGTCTGTCTGTCTGTCCATTCCCATACGGCCGAACGGCCAATAGACTGAGCTGAAATTTTAAACAGACATCCGTGACCAGGTAACTGAGAACTGCTAACAAAATGAGCACAATCCGTTCGATTTAAACCTGCAAGAAATAAAAAACTGAAAAATACGTTGAAATGTATGGAAATTATTTTAACGACAATGGTTTACATTTTAAAATAATATTTTTTGTTTGTTATTTAGCTGGCTGTGAAATGCCGTTCCAAGGTTAGTCGAATGTTGACGTCAAGGTACCAAATTTCCGTCAATGGTTAAACCTTGCAAATATTTACGTTTTCGTACTGGCTTTTTTCCATGCAGTTAGTCACAGATGTAGGACCACGCTCAAATCCATTCGTAAATTTAAAACTTTAATAACTTAATCCAGATAATTTCAGTAATCTTCGATCTTTTGCATGTATTCCACAGTTCCTACATTTTGGGCTATAAGGCATTACAAAACTAGGAAAGCAAATCTTTTAAGACATCCAGAGACATGTTTACAAATACTTTGCCACTTAAACGTCTTCTAACATTTGGTATAAATGGGCTTTAAGCTACTAGATAGTGTAACGCCAAAGTCCACTGTTAGAGATAGGAGTCATGTGGCCTAAAAGGGGAATATTTGCATTTAAGTTGTGTAAATCGTATGACTCATACGGGTTTTAAAGTTTGCAGTTTCCGGCCAATGCTCACTGTGCCTAAACATGGCTAGGGAGTCTAAATAGGGTAAGAATGTATGTTACAGTATCATCACTTGTCTCTATTTTAATACGGGTAATAAACGTAATTGCGTTTACTATTAAGCTATTTGATTACTCTAACATATTAATGTATGTGTACTATTTTTTTCCATATAAACATTAATTTATTATATATAATATAAAATATGTAATAAACAGTAATTAGCATAATATAATTTATGAATAATAGCCTCTGATTCTATATCAATCAAATTAAGTGCTGTCGTCTGGTCTTGTAAATAATTAACAACAATTAATAATTATAATTAAATAATATTTAAAAACGTAAAAAGCAATTAAAATATCATGCAATAATATAAAATAAAATATTTAATAATAAATATAATAAAAAATAAAGTCGAGTTAGGACTAATGTGTTTAGTAAGTCCATCTAACGCCAAATTATTTTGAAAAATGTCCTTTCCCTTCATTCTTTCGTAGACACGGCACGGCATCCCAAGTCAAAACATTCAATACACAATCCAGAAAGGAAATAGCATACCTAGAGACGTATAAAGTAACAGCCACATATAATAAAACAACTCATTTCGGATGAGCATTCAGTGGTCCATATTTATTGTGCGAGCGAAGCGAGCGTTTCCATTTGACTCTTCCGGAAAAAATAGTCACTGGTTTTGTTTGGTTTTATTTGTTTTTTTGTATGTCTCGCCATAACGTTCGAACGGAGGTTCGGATCGAGTTGAAATTTGGACCATCCGCAAGCTTTGATCTGGATTGAATGCCATTAGTTTTGTGGCAAAATCTGAGGTGGCCAAATCATTTAGAATGTCCGTCCGGTCACGAATATGTTAGTTTTATTTTGATCCGATAAGTAGTGTAGACGGAAATTACATTTTAACAAAAGTAACGTTACCATGGCAACGAAAAGTCGCACGAGATTTCTGGCCACTATGCACTGCCACCTAGAAGTAATCAAAATACTATCGAGGAAGCTGTGTATTATTTGTTACCAAAGAGGTAAAATAGTTTTCCCAAGGAAATGATGTCAATGTCCTCTAGATGGCGGTGGATTTTATCCACAAAGTAAAGGTTTACCCACGGGTTTACCCAAATACCTTGGCAATAATAAATAATATTGGAAACATGGCCCCGTGGACAGCGAACGTCGCCAATTTTAAAATTTAAAAAAATGTGCAATGTAGGTCCAGCTATAGCACGTGCTCACCGACAGTGTGGGCTCAGGCGCTAAGCGCTCGACTCTGATTCGGGAGGTCCCGGGTTCGAATCCCGTCGAGACCGGCAATCCTGACTGAAGGTTTTTTCCGAGGTTTTCCTCAGTCTTTAAGGTGAATGCAAGGGATTGAGTCCTCTTAAACAGCCCTCGGACATCCCTTCACAATTTCCTATCCACACATACCTAGTTCACCTGAAGAGGGGCTAATTGCACCCTATGACAGGTTTCCCACGATAAAAATTTAAATTTAGCACGTGCTCGCTTATCAACGCGTCTAACTGAGCGTTTCCTATTAGTAGGCCACATCTGTAACTAAAGAAGAAATGCAGCAAAGAAGCAAAGAGGGATATTAAATTTGAAATTAAAATTACAAAACTTTACCAATTGTTTAGTAAAACAATGAATTAAATATTCTTAAGCATAAGCCATCTTTAAAGATGCCTCACAATGGTAAATATAACTGATTAGTCATTTAGGAAATGTTGTCGAAAAAGAAATGTTATTTCCCATAACAACATTAAATTGTTTGAAGGGTGTAAAACCCATACCAGAACTTCAGTCCGAGTTCTTCGAAGCGAGACTCAAACTAGAATATTTCATAATTAGAGCCTGAAGTACGGGCACTCGTACTCTCGGATACTCGGAACACACTAAGGGCGTAAGCCTAAGTCGATCCCACTCAACAAACAGAAACACAAAGTGAATTCCAAAGCAAAATACAGATTTTACTCAGAATAGCAAGAAGAAAATAATTAGATTACTTCTTGTTCTAGTAGGTGCGCATTCAGTATTCACCTTGATACGTCGGCATTTTAGTGGGCTATATCTTCATAAATTATTTAAGTACGGCATTTTAAGAGCAAATACCAAACTGCTTTTAACGACTTAAATTCGTAGGTGCTAAACATCACCATTAAATGCTTAAATATTTGCATTAAGAGGTTTAACATCCCAATCCTTGAGAACACCCTGAGTTATACACTGTAAACCTATTCCCATCACATCACCCTGTGTCATTATTGCTGGAATTGGTAGGCGCTCATCTCCATACTCACAACATTTCATTTGCGATTCAAAACACACCTCAAGGGGGATGTTTCCATTGTTCCACGTAAAAAAACAAAACAACTCGTAACCTATTAAATTGATGACACCATTTCCAGCAATATTGATTCCACTGGGTATTGTATTGCAACGTTTCGATATGAATGGTATCAGGGCACAAGGGGGGATCGTCTAGCTGGAAGTTAAGCCATGCTTGAAACTCAATTAGACGCTAGGACAGCAGGCCGGTAATAGAAGCACGTGTCACAGTCAATTAGAACCGACGAGTTAGCAGGAGACGACGTGGCATGACACAACGCCACCTTATACTCACTCGCCTTTTAGTGACAAAACAACACGGAATCTACAGCTAGGAAACTTTTGCTCTTCAAACTTCGAATCGTGTGATGCGAAGTTTAACTTTTGTTTTTGTTCAACTTAACATAGATTTTCTAAAAGAGAAGCTGTTAGAGGTAAAAGGTGTTGGCGTTGGATACACAACGCGAGAAGAAGTGTTGATTCTTATCTCAGGATATTATGACAAGGATTTTTTATGGATTTACTGTATGATAGGTATAAAATGATCAAATAAAAAAGAAGACGTTCGATTGTGTCTGCGAAAAGTAAGTTGAAGTACATTTTTTAAATACAGTAGTGGGTTGGGATGGGAATGATGGACCAGTTTAACCTTCAAGAGAAATGGAATACGTTTCGTTTTAAAGTCATTTTAGTGGAAATTTAAGCGTTTTAAACAGCACAATAGAAAATTGTAATTCTATATCTTTTTAACAGCTTTGATCGATAAATAAGCATAATTGTTAATACTCTAGAAACTGCGATATTTCTCTTCCGGATTTATCTTACTCTTCTTCATACCGATATTACTCTTATATATCAAGTATCTTATCCTTTGACAAGAGGCGCTTGCTCGCTGCATGATACTTTGATTGTCGTAAAATTAAACATATTTTCTAGACAACGTGAAAAGATTGTGTGCAGGACAATTTCTCAATTTGTTCCTTTTTTGTTTATCTACGTTTTACTTCAACAGAAGGTCAAAATAATGATTTTATCTTGATATGTAAATCACAAAAAACCAAACACTAAATAAAATAAAATGTAAGGCACTCTAAATAAAACATCTCGCCTCATATTTACTAAATAATTCAAAAGTAAATTTTGCACTCACTGCATCTCAAAAAATACTTTCTCAAAAATTATATTTTATCTTAATTTGAGCGGGAAAATTAATTACCTATTGTCACCCCTTTAACAACAAATATGTAATATTATATGTTCTCCATATTACCCTCTTACTTAATTTGACTTTCTTGTAGTCATATAAGTAACATTTGTTCACGCCTTGTTTGTATCAAGACAGCGTCTACTCGGATATGTTACCGCGCCTGATATTCTGCCCCCGTGTCTCTGAAATGTGTCACCCCCAAGAACTCCTGATTAATTTTCTCAAAATATATCTTTTACTTAATTAGCGGGAAATTATTACCTAGTCCCCTTTAAAAGGCAAAACTTATTATAGTTCCCCATATTACCCTCTTACTTAATTTGACTTTCTTGTAGTCATATAAGTAACATTTGTTCACGCCTTGTTTGTATCAAGACAGCGTCTACTCGGATATGTTACCGCGCCTGATATTCTGCCCCCGTGTCTCTGAAATGTGTCACCCCCAAGAAGCACTCACTGCATCTCAAAAAATACTTTCTCAAAAATTATATTTTATCTTAATTTGAGCGGGAAAATTAATTACCTATTGTCACCCCTTTAACAACAAATATGTAATATTATATGTTCTCCATATTACCCTCTTTCTTAATTTGACTTTCTTGTAGTCATATAAGTAACATTTGTTCACGCCTTGTTTGTATCAAGACAGCGTCTACTCGGATATGTTACCGCGCCTGATATTCTGCCCCCGTGTCTCTGAAATGTGTCACCCCCAAGAATCTTGATTAGTTTTGTCCGAAAAGTCATGATCCTTGCCCGTGTCACGCGTGTCATAACGTAGCGGCCCAGATGAAGAGGTGCTGCTAGGCCTAGGCCGCGGCTTTTACTATGGCTACAAACACTTACTTGGAGATTTCCTTGATAACCAAACTTTCCCAGTAACTTTCATCACATTAACGGGCTTCACACCTAAACTCTTAAATGGGTTTGTGCTATAACAATGTGTTGTGAATTAGACCCAATAACGAGGTGTATAGAAGTATTTTTTCGTAGAAAACTTCATAAGGGGCACCATGCCTCTTCTTGAAAGACTTTGTTTATATGTGTATATAGAGTTACAAAATAAATGTTTAACTAATTAATTAGGATGCTAGCTTCTTCATTACACGCATTCACGACATACATAATTGCATATACATATATATTTAAAATTACAAATATTTTCAGTGATGTAACAATGGTTTACGTAGTAATAACCTTCATTTAGCATTTCTTAATGTACAAAATATATTAATTTTGAAAATTAAAATTTAAATAATTATTTTTAGGTCATTGTAATGTAAATAATCACACGAAAAATGTCTTTATAGTCATAAATTGAATCACGAATATTACGAAGAGGTTTTACTTGCTAACCAAGAGCTTTTTGGTTATTGACTTAAGGTAACAACTGTGATTTTTTTTTATTTAACCCCAAAGATACGATTCGTAAATTGACCTCTATGTATATCACGTCACAAGTGCATTTTAAAACGTAACATATGTCGTTTGTACATTTTAATTGAGATTTGATATGATGTTATCGTGGGGATAACTTTCACAAGGAGGCAAGATAAGCCCGAACAGCGCGTTAGGCTTTCCAATTTAGCTAGACGTAACTATTTTTCTTGCCGGTCTTATCGCTAGTAAAAGCTCTGAGATACAACCTTTGGAGTGAACATTGTGAAAGTTAAGACTGCTGGATGAACTCGGCCAAACCAGGCTTCAGTGCGGAATGCAAGGGTTAGTAAGTCTAGAACTCTTTGCGACCTCTAACTTTAACCCAAAAATTATCAAACTTAAAGAGGTTTTAGAATGAATATGCTTATGCTTCTATGAGAATACAGTCTCTTTGTATTGCAAGGTTATTTCGTAACTAGCATTAAATTATGTTGCTCTTTTAAATTCAGTTTTTCCCAAGGTTTTACAGTGTTCATTTTTTTTCAATATGGAATTCTTTCTGGTACAGTATGCGTACATCTTTTCGAAACAACCTCCCAAAGTTTACTATTTTAGGTGAAATTTAGAGGTCAAAATGTGCTCTAGAATGTATTTGAAAGTGGATGAATTTTGCGATCAAACGTTCTTGAATTGTCACATTGCTGTGGATTTTGTAAAAATGTTGTACACCAATTAATAAATAGGATCCGTTAAAATTAAATAACGATTTACTTAGTTACCCATTGATTGATACAAAATGTTACGTGGACAAAAATGGTAACGTTTGACACAAAATTTAGCACACATACGTGATTTTTAGAATGCAATGAGCAAATAGTACATAGAAATGAACATACACAAATTTGTTTTGCAAATGCAAACTAAATATAAAGTGAATATGTGGGTATGTATGTAGTTG
The DNA here is from genome assembly GCA_024449915.1 of Sweltsa coloradensis. NCBI lineage: Eukaryota > Metazoa > Arthropoda > Insecta > Plecoptera > Chloroperlidae > Sweltsa > Sweltsa coloradensis. The sequence goes on from JAMZAV010001318.1 coordinate 51,880, forward strand.
TTCAACTGGTCTATGAACAAATAATAATGAATTATTTGTAATAAACAACCACACAAACATGCTTAAAATAACATTTAATATACGTTTCCCACTATGTCACTGCATATTAATTAAATTATATGTTTGTTTTCAGTTAATGAAAACAAAATATAAACCAATTAAAACAATGACAAAATAAACTAGACAGCGGTACTAAAGTTTGAATAGCCAGACAAAGCATTGTGATGGCTGTAGCAGTGACATACGATAATACCAAATAAGAGATTGTCCGTTATCATAGAAAAAAGGCAAGGACGGCTTCGACAAAATAATTCCATGTTAAAGAAAACTATCATATTAGTATAAAAGTAGTACAAATGTATAATACTAGGCATATAAATGAAAGAAATTTACATTTTGTACTTACTTCTTGCCGTATCACGTTGGCTGAATTAATCATGCATAAATGATGATAATGTAAGTTGATAACTATTATTTTCTTTCCACACCTGATATTACATGATAATTGATTTTTTGGAAAATATTGTATTTTGACACACGAACTTGGATGGGACTGGATATCAATTATTTGTAGAAGATCCAAATAATAAAGGAGGAAGAAACATTTACGATAAAAATATAATGGATAAATGATCAAATTTTGCTGGAAATGTTTTAGAATGTTTTTGTTCAATCTACTCTTGAAAGATAACAAGGTAATAATTAAATTTGTAACAATTGGGAGATTTTATTGAATGGGTCGAGAATCCGTTTTTTAACATTCCTACGTCATATTAATGACAGCTGATATTCTTAGTACATAAATTAGAATGGATGTTTTTCGGTACGCTTCGTATTTCAATGCAACCTTTCTGAAACTGGTATAAACGGCATATAGGCCTAAGTAAACAAAAAAAAAATTTTAATGCAAAATCTTCATCGCTAAAATATACTTATTACTTTTCATTACGTTTTATCATACAACAAATTACAATTTCAAATATAATAAAATGTTATAAACAATTTTTTCATAAATCATGGGCATAACCCGGCACCTCCACCAAAATCATAAAATAATCTCGACACGTGTAATGTTACACTCACTCATTAGGCCAGTTCCACTGTCTCCCCATCTCGACTTTTTACTGGAAGTGGACCAAAAAGCGGTTCCCTGTACCACTTTTTCCATCTCCCCTGTGTTCCACTGTAATACGTTTGGGAGAGGGGTGCGCTGACTCTTTGTCTACGGACATTTGGTATAATCAGTCATTTGGTCTAAACAGCTTTTTTGTCTAGGACGACAAATGGTATAACTGGACATTCGGTCTAGTATTTTTTGGTCTATAGTTTTTTCTTCTAGTATGTATTGAGGTCTAAAAATATTTGGTCTAATCCCCTAAATAAAAAGGTCTAAATTTTTATTTTTCTAATGTTGTTTTTATTCTTGTAATCTTCGTAATTTTGTACAATATTTTCAATTTGTTGCTGGTTGGTTAGATAGCGCTTGTTAACTGGTCACTTTTCTGTGTTATTTCCACCTGCAAGCTGTGTCATTATTACTGCTGTTTCCCTCTGATCTTTCTTGAGATGTTCTATGAACTTCCAAATTGATGCGTGATGTGAAAATATAAGCTTCTGGAATCTACTATGCCAACCCTCGACAGTATTATTTGTGCGCTGTTTGCCACTTACAACTAGATCGTGAACGTTCCACGTTTGTGGAGGAAATCTCGGTCCAACAGCACGTCGTCTTCCTCTAGCTAGGCCTGCCATTCACGTAGTTTGTTTCTACATAGCTACCAAGTTCTATTAAGTCACCATTCAATGCATTCATTAATTCGTTGAAGACGTCGGTAACATCTCCCAATGGAACAAATGGTAAGCCTAATATTATCCTGACAGAGCCGCCAATTTCTCGATTTTCTGAACAGGGTACTTTTAATGCACACTTTTGAACAGCATGCCTCCAAATCAACTGCCCATAATGAAAGAGACAACCACGGCAACAAGTTTGAGGGAAACATGTCTTGACTGCATTGATAGCTGCAATTTCAAAGTCTGTATGAACGTCCTGTGAATAGGGAAGTGGTAACAAAAACCACTTAGACGAAAATGACGTTTTAGTCGAAATGTCGGATTAGACCAAAGGAGGTTAGACAAAAATCACTTAGACGAAATGACGTTTTAGTCGAAATGTCTGATTATACCAAAAGAGGTTAGACGAAATGTCTGTAGACGAAATGTCTAAAAATTAGACGAAATGTCTTTAGACTAAAAAAATTAGACAATGTGTCCTGGTACCGGGAGAGGTGCTACCACCAACTCCCCCCGCCCGTCGAGGTAGTTCAAGATGTCGAGGTAGTTGAAGAAGTCGAGATAACGTTTCAACAAATCTAAAACCTAGGCGAGTATTTTCTCAGCAATTTTTAATACAATTTAATGACTTGCGTTCTTTATTTAATAAATTCAATAATTCTAGTATAATGACACCTTTTTATTTAAACGTGCATTTACTTAAGTAGACCTTAAACATTTTGAAAACATTAAAAATAGAAAGTTGTTAATAACTTAAATAAATTATATTTAATTAACATTTCCATTTAACTTTATAAACACGCCTATGATGTTATATATTTTATAATTAAATCTTAGATCAGATCTAGTTAGAAATTTATTCGGAGCATAATTATAATATTGCTTAAAACGCCATGCTTGCAGTATAGTTGAACGCCAAATCTCCACTAAGATGTTCCTTTGCTCCACCTACTCCATTCGTTAGGTATACAATCATTCTACCTTCCACTCGATAGTGGAGACAAGTGGCCAAACCAATTGTTTTTTATTATAATAATTGGATGAGCGAGGCGAAGACTTCAATTTCACTGCACCCCAAAAAATTTAGCCCGGTTGTTTCTTTGTTCGTTAGTTCTTTTTGTCTGTTTGTTCGCACGATTCCGGGCAAACGGCATAAGCGATCTTGATGAAAATTAGAGGGGACCTTCGAAATCTCTGAACTTAGACGTGCCACGTTTTTGGGTACAATCTAAGAAATATTTCTCACGAATATCGTACTTTTACGATTTTTTCCGATTTTTAGTGCGTTATTTTTGTGACATTTGGGCCGATTCTGACCCAACAGGTGGGGCTATATTTCACACGGACAATAAAGTTATGGTGATGTAGTACCTTTTGAAAGAAAAAGTTGAAAAAGTTAGCCAGAATCCATAGAAATAAAGGTTTATATATGAGTTTTTTTAGTTTTATAATAACAATTAACAAGTAACAATAGAAACTTGACAACAATCACCAACAATGCATTCAAAAAGCACTTGCAAAGGAAAAGTGGTCCTACGCAAACTAAAAACTCACAAAAAAGCTCATCCATCAACGCGGCGGGACTTAAGCGTTTTCCTAGTTGTATGTACATTATAGGTGCTACCATGTTGCACTAACGTAAATGTCATGGAGACATGCATAAACATTAACTGTCTTAATTCTAGTTAAATTATATACATAATTACATTCTAATTCGTTCTAGTCACTTAAAAAATACTAAAATTTCCTAACAGCAGAAAGGATTCTTCTTCGTTGTTTCGCTTGTGTAAGGTCGTGGCCGATTTCTCGTGGTAATCCTCGCATTAATTTCTCTTCGGATTGGGGAAAACCACAAAACTGAAACTTTCAAACTATTCTACAGGTGTTGAAAAAAACGTATTTTGCGTCTCGATTTAAGTGCTAGGATGAAGATCTAGTTATTAAATGCTGTTTTGAAGCTTTCATGAAATAACTATGGTAAATATGGTGGTATTGATTGATGGTGAATAATAGAATAGTTACATTTCTGTTTCAAAATTAAATTTTCACTATCTCAATAATCCCTAATTATCCCCAAACTTTATAACTTTATCATTCCATGTATGCTCTATTTTATCATCAGGAAGGTGAACGATAATTTACAATTATAATCTTCTGTACTAATCACAAAAATGACAATAATATATAATTCACTAATTAGATAGAATAATTCTGATTTGGTCATTAGTGTATTCACACATACCCAGTCAATGTGGGTAATTATTAAATTTTAATTAGAGCAAATTTCATTGTTCCTCATATATAAATGAATACACGATTTCGGCATCAGCATTTGTTTAGCTTGACTAGCTTGCGGTAATCATCAGCGTTGTGTTAACTTTTAATTGAAATAGGAATGGGAATGAATTTAAGTCCCGTTACCTACGGTACATACTCAAAACATTAAAATGTTCAAAATGTTATTTTCGTAATGGACAAATGCAATACGAGTATCAGGTTATATTATTATGTCACGCGTGATAGTAAAGTATCCATAAGTTTCAAAATAAAACATACATTTTAAAAAATTTCCATTAAAAAATAAACACAGTCACGTTTTAAACAATCACATTTCAACTGTGAGCTTATCCCCATTATTAGACCACCGCTTCAATTAATTCTAGCACGCATGCCATGCATCATCTCTATCATTTAGACGTTTCCATTCATTTAGCTCATGAAACTCCACAATTTCAACACATCCCCCTCCCTCTCCCCCTCGGCTTTCCCTCTCCTTCCCTTCGCACATGTTCTCACTTCCCCACTTTCTTCAACAACTGCACATAAATTATACTCCTCTCACAACATGCGAAAACTCCTCGCATTTGGAGAACATTTTGCATGATGTACTATGCTAATTAAAAACATCTTATTCATCCAAATTGCATACCTTCGCATCTAGCACTTATATTATCTCTAAGATGTTGTGTGATAAATTATCTGTCGTGTTGTTGTTTAAATACTGATATTAACACTATATGCATATAGAATACATTATACGGCAAAATGTGTGCATAAATACTATCATTTACACATTGTCATAGAGCTGCAGTAATAAACACCGTCTGTGGAAGAGTTTAAATCCTGGCCTCAGATGCTGGTTGATAACTGCTTGATAGTCAATAAATGAAGTTTAAATTCCAAAACCTACAACTCACTTATTCTTTTATCTATACTTACCACTAACACTATTATATACAACCTAATTATTAGTATTTTGTAACAAGTAGTTAATAAGATGTAATGCAGAATGAGAATATGATGTAACTTTTGATACTGTCTCATTACACTTAAAAACCAACAATAATTTATAATGTACAATTGTTAAGTTCATAGAGAATAAGATTAACCTGTCTACAATATCCAGAAGTATTTCTACCATCTACAATATGACGACTTCCACAGTTAATTCTTCTCCTTAGACAGTGAAATTGAGTGGTAACATCCTCGATTTTCAAACAAGTCAACTGCGATGATTTCTCTGTCAAGATCTCACTACGTTATGCACGAGAGTGTACTTCACAACCTCGCCCTATCCTATGTTATTTCATTGCGTCGGGCTTTCCATATCATGTTGATACAGCGAGCAGAGACTCATTCAGGCAAAAAATAGCCTATTGCTGAATAAGGATGAGGCTTGGAAGAGTAAAAAACTGCTATGTGCATGGATCGACGATTATACTGATGACGATATTGATAACGATACTAAAATTACGAATGCTGTGATATGAAACATTACACAATGGTTCAAATTTGTTCAAATAACCTTCAAACATTCTGGATAATCTAGATGTGTTAGTGCCTATAAATTTGAATAATTGATCAAGCTTTGAAATATTATTTCTGAAGTGTCAGGGTTCTTCCCGGTTTTAGGTATTTCACAGTAATATAGAACGATTCAGACTTTGTATGATTCTTCTTCTTTTTACTTTTCTTTACATAATTAAATATAAATGTATGTTATATGCAAAACCTCTACGAGTAATGGCGGGGGGGTTCAAACGCATAAGGGAAGATTTTGCGCATTAAAAATGCAAATGAACAAGTATCTCCAAGTATGATCGTTTGGATAGATTCATACACAAATGGCCTAAAAGTTGAAATAATGTAAACATATTGACTACGTTTACATGCAGTTAAACGATTTCAAACGTTTGATTTTCAAAACTGCTGTAATCGTTCGAAATCTGCTTTGAATCGGTTCAAGTCATTTGTTCATAGAGGGACTTGAAAACTATTTTGAAATGGTCATGTATACTAACACTGGACTCAACCAAAAACCTTGTGTGTTCATTTCGTTTAGGTTTGCCAAAAGCAAGTTAGGAACGTGATTTTAATATCTTGAATTTTTTCTAAATGTTACGGCTTTCTTTGGTATCTAACGAAAACTTACACACAATAAAACTATGAATTGGGTCTTTTATAAAATGTGGAACTTATTGTGCTGTCTACCGGAAATAAGTGAAACTAAAATATTCAAGTATGAACGTTTCAGATTTATCATGTAAACGCATCATCGTTTGACTTGACAAGTCAAACTTTTCAAACTGCATGTAAAGTAGAAATGTAACTGTAAAACAAACTGTACAAATTATTAAATGTCTTGCGCTCATTATTCTTACTGTGCTTGATTCCAGGCTCGAAACTCAACTCCTCTCATAATTGACTTGATTAATTGGCTTAATTTACAACGGAATATTACAAATTGCACAAGTGATAATTTTGCAAGGGTACTTTAAATAGCCGTACAAAAATATATGATGGGGAAGAGCTCCCCGTTTTCCGCAATTAATTGTACAGAGAAACTAGAATGGCGACGATGAATACGCCATGTTAATCGCATAAGCTTAAAATTTGCATATTAGTAAAAATTCTAATTTTTTACGCGTTTACAGAAAACTTGTAATAAAAATATATTTATCAGAGAACAAAACTAAAAACTCATTAATGTAAATAATGTTGAAAAAATAAGTACAATATATTGTACATTGTAATCGGTTATGTTTTGTTCTCGTAGATACTTTCTATATATTTTACAAATGGCATATTATTTGCAATGAAACATTTTTTTAAACTTATAACTACGTCCACAATACGTCCATCGAAATCTCTAAAATTTTGTTACTGACAGTAAACATTATTTTCAAGTGTCATCGCGGAAGCCTTTGTTTTAGTTATCATTGAGAGTTTTGGTCATCTGCGTTGTTAGCATTCCGTACACACAGGATTTTAACAGATTTGCTGCCACTGCATTCTCTAACACAGGTCAAATCACGTAGAGGTAGTAAGTTCAGCCTCGATTGAACATCCCTCTCCACGAACGAGCAATTGAGCCTCCAATGAATTCCGCTGATCAGGTTCATTGTGGTCCATCGACCTTTAAGATGCGGGTCTGGCTTCTCAGTTCAAAGAAAGATAATCTTATGCCTAAAGAAGATCTCTCACACTCATGATTTAATTTATTCCTAACAACATTACACACACAAAGCTCGTTTAACCGACAGTGCTAGGTCCCGGGATCAAATCCCGTCGAGACCAGCAATCATGACTGAAAGTGATTTCCAAAGTCTTCCTCAGTCGGTAATGCACGTGCAAAGGACTTCGGGCATCCTTTCACATTGTCCTAACTGCAATATTATATGCACCTGAAGAAAGGCACCCTGGGCGGCTTTCTCGCGCGAAATTACAAATTGTGAAGCTTGTTCAAATATGTGTATGGGATCCTACAATGAAATAACAGAGGGGTTAAATAATTCAAATATTTGTGTTGCATTAACAGCACATTTTGATAACTGAATTATAAGTATTAAGATTTGATTAAGAAAAGCGTATTTTTCAAGGCATATACTTCAAATGCATAGTTGTGGGTCATATTCACAACCATAAAATAGATGCTACAAAACGCTTGAAAATGGCCAAAAATCCTATGTTCACGTACCTATAGCTAATAGGTATTAAAAAAAAATTAAGTGAGGATGCTCGCAGTAGGGCACGTCTGTTTAACGCTATGTAACCATCTTCTTCAGGATGTAATGTAATGAGGAAGTAAGTGTCCAAGGGCTGTTACGGAAAACTCAACTTCAGCATTCGCCTTATCGACAGAAGAAAATATTTTAAAAATACTTCAGTCAGGATTGTCGGTGACGAGTTTGGAACTCGTGACCTCTAGAATCAGAGTCTTAACCGTTACACATCACCAACCTCTTTCAGTAACAGCTCATGAGTTATAGCTAAGTCGCGAATATTATTCGGAAAGAAGCAGGCTGAATAACTTTAATCTAAAATCTATCACCTACACTTTTATAAAATTAATTACAGACACCTTATCATCTTTAAGTCTTGTATTTACTGATATGTGTGTAAAATTGGTTTTATTAAATGCATGTTCTGATTGAAATACAACGCTACTAAAGCGCATTTGATATATTTAAAATACAACTTACTACTTTCCTGAATGTCCATGAAATACGGACTGGAGTGGAAAACATTTAAATTTATAGTTCTAAACGCTTTACTTCAGTTCGGATACGTAAAGCATTCAATGCGGAGCTATACAATTTTGAAGAATCCTCCGGTATTCCCGGATTAAATCCAAAGCTATAAACACTCCATTGTTTATGCACGAGTGTTTAGTCGTGTTGATTTTTTACGTTGCTAACTCCATGCATTAAACCAATATGCATGCATAGAACGGGGAATGGCAAACAGTTAAGTGCCTCATAGAATGTGATAAAACAGGGCTTTCACGTTGGTTTATTGCAGTTTAAAAGGGCAATGTTTAGTCGAGAGCAGCTGAATGTGAAATATATTTTACCAGTTAGGAGTCTGTGTGTTGCTATCAAACTGAACACCTGGGGAAATTAAGATAAACATGTTAATGTTACTCTGGTAATGTAGGTTGTTCGCCGTTTTCGGCATTGGGCTCGAAACATAGCTATAGACGTTTTATTTAGACGAAACTATTATTACAATTCCGTTCGAAACAATCTTCTCTTGTATTTATTTTATATTCTCCCTCTAAAGAACATTGTCGTTTTAGTTTGGAATTTAAAGAAAACTTTAAACTAAGAATGAACGCCAGAGTTTAATCGAAACATGCACTTCTTGAAATGTTATTTGATATTATAAATTAATTTAAACTGCCGTGATTGACGTATTTCGTAATCAAATAACAATGAAATAAGAAACTAAAATCCAAATAATTAACCGATCAACTTTTACGAAATATTCAGGCAGTTGGTGACACAATTAAGAATACACACCACATTTATGAATTCAACCAACATTACATGTTTCATTTGCGTTTGTAAAATGCGCGTAATTCTCTCAACGCACCTCGTTCTGATTATGGTAATTTGATTTGCTTTATTGCATTTTCTCTGAGGATATTTCCATATCCTTAACTTCTTTCACTCGAATTTGTTGAACACTGGTAATACGTCAACCTTACGGCTTCTGAGCAGGAGAACGTGGGGACAGGCACGGTGACGGGTATTTGCGGAATGTTCGTACAAGATATTGCCTCCTCGCCGTTTTTACTCGCACACGAAATCTTACGTCTGAATAAAACATTCACGAGCCTCTAAAATGATTATTTGCAACCGAGAACATTCTTTAAACAAGAAAACGCGCCTTGTTTTTCAACTTGAATATAATAATATAACCTAGCGTTTTCTTCACAAGGTATTACGTGGGATTCTAATCCACACACTAGTTTCCTTCTACAGACCTAGCCATTTCAGAACATGTTTACGAATATTTTCAAAGTGTCTTGATAGCTACTGCGGTTGTTAAATATTAGACAACTCTGCACACATATTTGTATGATTGTGGTTATAATAAAAGCAAAATCTAATACAAAAAACACAATCCTGAACTATCTAAATCTATATAACACCATAATACCGTAAGTTAAATGTATGTTTATTGTCTATTGTATGAATATCCGAATTAATTTTTTTATCGTGCATGATTATTGGCTAAAAACCGGTAAGAACATATTTTTAAACCATTAATGTGACTTTTAGTAATACTGGCACAATATGAAAATGTTCTAATTTGTGATTCCACACTGGAATCACAACGAAACCTGGTTTTGTGGCTTAAACCCCCGCTCATCCCACTCGACTCTCAACTTAGCAGAGTTAGGCCTGACAGAACGGTTTACCTCTCACAGTTAATGATAAATTGGATACAAGCACTTGGGACGCAGCTGGCTTTACACGCCGGGATTGAGCGCTATACTGTTTGTTTTTCACTAATACAAAGATATAACAAAGGCAATGTTATGAAAGGTTATGTATAGAATTAAATGTTTTTTTAGTTAACATGATCATATATACACACATAATTATAATATAGTTCGATTTTTATATATACGATTCATTCATAAATTGCATTTAATATCCTTTTTATTTGTTATCAAATTTGTTGAGTTTTTAATGCATTGTTGTAATATTACTATTTCAAATATTTACTCAAAATGTAGTTCACTGTTGTGTCTGCATCTATGTAATTAGATTTATTTAGTTGTCCTCCTTTGTAAATCAGTTTTTATAACTAAATAGGATAGACGTTAAATAAATAAATAAATAAATAAATAAGGGTAATAAGTCTTATTGTCAACAAGTCAAAAACACGCATCATACTCATCGATTACAACATATCAACATTTCATATAAGAAAAAAATTTCAATGATAGGTGTCAGAATTTATGTTATGCACATGATATATTACTAGGAAAACGCTAAAGTCCCGCCGCGTTGATGGATGAGCGTTTTTGTAAGTTTTTAGTTTGTTTAGGACCACTTTTCCTTTGCAAGTGCTTTTTGAATGCATTGTAGGTGATTGTCGTCAAGTTTTTATTGTTACTTGTTAATTGTTAATATAAACCTCAAAAAACCTAATATTAAAACCTTTATTTATATGGATTCTGACTAAATTTTTCAACGTTTTCTTTCAAAAAGCAATACATCACCATTACCTTAATGTCCATGTGAAATATTAACGTTGTAGCCCCACCCGTTTGGTCGGAATCGGCCCAAATGTCACGAAAATATCGCACTAAAAATCGAAAAAAATCGTAAAAGTACGATATTCATGAGAAATATTTCTTCGATTGTACCCAAAAACGTGGCAGGTCTAAGTTAAAAGATTTCGAAGGTCTCCAAAAAATGTCATCGCAATTGGAGTATCGGTTTAGCTGGAATCGTGTTAACAAACACACAAAAATACAAACAGAAAAAAAAGAAAGAAAAAAAAACATTCCGGATTTTTTTCTCCAGTGTAGTGAAATGGAATCTTCGCTTCGCTCACTACGCTCGCTACGCTCATCCAAAAAATAATCATATTTTAATATACTTTTTGCCTCGTATGTAATTCTTAAAAAATGTGTTCAACTAAAATGCATAGAAATAAACGCAGTTGAGATACTTTATACTCATATATCCCTGTTGTTAACACCAAGGAATTTGATTAGAACTCTCCTGTTGTTACCAAATCTCTTGTTAAGTAGTGACTAGAATTTTGTTGTAAGCGTAATTTTAATCACAACCATCCCTTCATTGCATCTGAAAATAAAGATTTTTCCAACATTAAATTATTTACTAGGAAAATGCCAAAGTAGTTTGTGAGACGAGTAAGTGAGCCATGTGTTGAGTATCCGGTTACATTTCCTTTCTTCCCCCTACCGAAGGCTTCTCTAGCCAATCATAGGATACAGTGGCGCATTATGGCCTTACAGTTGACGCGCCCTTATACCAACCAAACTTAAGAACCCTATTATTTATCCCAATATAATTATCAAACTTAAATGCAAATGTTCCCGGGTACTCAACACATGACTCGTTCACTCGTCTAACAACGAATTTGGAGTCTTCCTAGTCTAATTGGCTAAGGCTCCCTTATACCCGAAATATGGGAGACCTTGGTTCAATCCCCTGGTCGGGAAAGATTTCGTAATTTCTGGATTGTAATTTAAAAATTATTAAACATGTTTTGAAATGCATATAACGCAGTGTAGTCTATCATCTGTGACAATACTATGGAAAACATAGCCAGTAGGATACGTGTAAATATTGCAAGGTTTACTCAATCTTTTAGCGGAATTGGGGGGTACCTTGAGCGTGCCAGATTCGATACACCTTGGTCACTGTTTGTAATTTTTACAGCCTGAATAATTATTAACAAAAAGTATTATTTCAAACACAAATTCATTGTCGTTAAAATATTTCCTGTACGTTAGCAGCCAATTTTTTATTTATTTATTAATTCTTGTAGATTTGAATCGCAATGGATCTAGCTGATTTTGTAAACAGTTCTCAGTAAAATCGTACCGGATGTCTGTTCAAAATTCAGCGCAATCTGTTCAGCGATTCGGCTGATTTTCGATGTACACATACACCCACAGAATTACAGAATAAGAGCAGATTTTCTTGAATAGTTTCCTCAGTCGCTTCGCTCCCTCGTCTAATAATACATTTTTAAGCCGATTGGATTCTTACCTATAATGAATGACTGTGTCTTTCACATTTGAGTTTACAACTAGAATTTAATACAAACCAATGCACTGAATGTGGCATTCCAGGATAAAATGCTAACATATAATATAAATAAATAAAATAGACAAATTCGTATATAGAATATTCCCACTCAGCCACAGAACTGATTTTCGGTGGGGAACATTAAATTTGAAGCCGACCAAGCCAACCCTGTAGGCGCTGACATCATCGACGAGCAAAAATGACCAACGAGAGACCTACATATTTAAAAAGGATACACCAATCAATCAAACTGGACGCGATTCCACCCGCAGACAGCTCCAAAATCAGCACGGCTGATTCAGAACCGCCAAATGACAATTTACAAATTCCACAGCCAAGAACTGAGGACTTAAGTACACATTAGAAGTTTAAAAACTTCTGCCAAGAGCGGAAATCGAACCCTGGACCTTCTGCATTGAAAGCAGAGCCTCTAACTACAAGACCAACAGACCACACAAAATAGACGTAGCAAGTCCAACTACCGAGGTGATATTTGTTGCAAATAGTACATTGACCTACATATTTGAAACACACTTAATTAATAAATTCACAGCCACGCGTGCAACACTGTCCAAAAATACCACACCAATAATACCTCTCTCTCCCCCCGTAATATAAATAATAAAATCAAGGACCCGGCACCTCCACCAACAATGCTTTTCTTATGGAACTAAAACTTTTCTCGCTCTACCCGGCACCTCCACCAACAATGCTATTCTTATGGAGATAACTAGGAAGCTTCGCAAACGCTTTTTTTAGTCGCGTTGATGGATGAGCTTTTTATATAATTTCAAATAATAATAAAAACATATTAACACGGCCCATACAAAGCAATCATTAGGTCTGTTGGATCTTTGATTGTTTGTAACAAGGCTGTGAGTAAGGTATAAAATCTCCTGTGAAGTTTTCATACAAGGCTGTGAGAAAGATCTAAAAACTATATTTTCGTACCATTTGGGCGGATTCTGACCAAACGGGTGGGGCTACAACGTTCATATTTCACATGGACATTAAGGTAAGGGTGATGTATTGACTTTTGAAAGAAAAAGTTGAAAAAGTTAGCAAGAATCTATAGCAATAAAGGTTTTAATATTTAACACCTCAAAAAACTCAAATTAAAACCTTTATTTCTATAGATTCTGGCTAACTTTTTCAACTTTTTCTTTCAAACGTCAATACATCACCATTACCTTAATGTGCATGTGAAATATGAACGTTGTAGCCCACCCGTTTGGTCAGAATCGGCCCAAATGTCACGAAAATATCGCACAAAAATCGAAAAAAATCGTAAAAGTACGATATTCATGAGAAATATTTCTTCGATTGTACCAAAAACGTAGAAAGTCTAAGTTCAGAGATTTCGAAGGTCCTGTCAAATTTTTATCAAGATCGCATATGCCGTTTGCCCGGTAGAGAGCGAACAAACAGACAGAAAAACGAAAAAAAAAAAAAAAAAAAAAAAAACACCCGAGCTAAATTTTTTGGGGGGTCGGTGAAATTGATGTCTTCGCTTCGCTCATCCAAAAAAGTTAGCAGCCAATTTTTCAATTTTTTATTTCTTGCTGGTTTAAACCGCAATGGATCTAACTGATTTTGTTAGCAGTTCTCAGTAAACTCGTACCGGATGTCTATTTAAAATTTCAGCGCAATCTGTTCAGCGATTCGGCTGATTTTCGATGTACACATACAACCGCAGAATCACAGAATGACAGCAGATTTTCCTGTATGGTTTCCTCAGTCGCTTCGCTCCTTCGTCTAATAATACATTTTTAAGCCGATTGGATTCTTATATATAATGAATGACTGTGTATTTCACATTTGAGTTTACAACTAGAGTTTAATACGAACCAATGCACTGAATGTGGCATGCCAGGATAAAATGATAACAAATAATATAAATAAACTAGGAAAACGCTTAAGTCCCGCCGCGTTGTTGGATGAGCGTAATTGGTGCATTGAGCTGCCATGTGTTATGCGGATTTTCTGTTCTGTGAAAAAATCATTACTAAGTTGAAGATTTTTTTAAAAATTATTTAAAATAAATAAAAAATAAACTTTAATTCTTAATTTTTTTAATTAATCGTAATTTTAAAAAAGAAAAAAATTGTAAAATTTTGATTTTCATAAGAAATAATTATTCGATTGAGCTCAAATTTCACACAAATATATTAATTCATAAAATTAGGGTTCTGTGAAAAAATCATTACAATCGGATAAAGCATGTAGGTGTTAAAAGTCAAAGAATTGTTTTAAAAAAGAAAACCCCCGTAAAATTGCGATTTTCATGAGAAATAATTTTTCGATTGCGCTTAAATTTTCCACGAATATATAAATTCATAAAATAAAGGTTATGTGAAAAAATCATTACAATCGGACAAAGCGTGTAGGTATTATAAATTGAAGAAATTTTTTAAAAATCGAAAAAAATCGTAAAATTGCAATTTTTATGAGAATTTTTTTTTCGATTGCGCTCAAAACGTGGCAGTTCTAAGTTCAGAGATTTCGAAGGTCACAATAAAATTTCATCGCAATCGGAGTATCGGTTTAGCCGGAATCGTGCTAACAAACAGACAAAAATACAAAAAAAAAAAAAAAAAAAAAAAAAAAACAGAAAAAAAAACATTCCGGATTTTTTTCTCCAGTGTAGTGAAATGGAATCTTCGCTTCGCTCGCTACGCTCGCTACGCTCATCCAATAAAATAGATAAATTCGTATTTAGAATATACCCACTCAGCCACAGAACGGATTTTCAGTGGGGGACATTCAATTTGAAGCCAACTAAGCTAACCTTGTAGGCGCCGACATCATTGACGAGCCAAAATGACCAACGAGAGACCGACATATTTAAGTACGAAACACCAATCAATCAAACTGGACACGATTCCACCCGCAGACAGCTCCAAAATCAGCACGGCTAATTCGGAACCGCATTAGAATTTATTATGAGCCTCGTTGCTAGGACGCTTTCTTATGACAATTTACAAATTCCACAGCCAAGAACTGAGGACTTAAGTACACATTAGAAGTTTAAAAACTTCTGCCTAGAGCGGAAATCGAACCCTGGACCTTCTGCATTCTAAGCAGAGCCTTTAACCACAAGACCAACGAACCACACAAAATAGAGCGAGTACAAGTACCGAGGTGATATTTGTTGCAAATAGTACACTGACCTACATATTTGAAACACGCTTAATTAATAAATTCACAGCCACACGTGCTACACTTTCCAAAAATACCACACCAATAATACCTCTCTCTCCCCGTAATATAAATAATAAAATCAAGGACCCGGCACCTCCACCAACAATGCTATTCTTATGGAACTAAAACTTTTCTCGCTCTACCCGGCACCTCCACCAACAATGCTATACTTATGGAGATAAAAAAGTTCGCAGCCAATTTTTCAATTTTTTATTTCTTGCAGGTTTAAATCGCAATGGATCTAGCTGATTTTTTTTAGCAATTCTCAGTAAACTCGTACCGGACGTCTGTTAAAAATTTCAGCGCAATCTGTTCAGCGATTCGGCTGATTTTCGATGTACACACACACACCCACAGAATCACAGAAGAGCCGTTTAAGTTGAATGGAGATCCTCATTCGCTACGCTCCCTCGTCTAATTATTGTATTTTATCGTAAAGTTTATCGCATCATCAGATCAGTAACATGAAACTTCATTTCAAAAAAAAGACAAGCGAAGTAACGTGAACTATATAATAACGATTGAAGTTTACATCCAATGCATTCTTACACGGAATGCCAACCTATTTAGTTTGGTAGCTTAAGAGTGAAGAGTTGGTCCTGGATAAGTTTCATTAATAACTAGGATTACATCCCAAATTATAAATTAACGAAACGAAATTCACTTGTGTGGCAAACTTCTAGTTATGATTTAATTGATGATTATGCAGTCTAGTATATATCTTTTGTAAAGAGATTGTTAATAGATTTGAATTTTTGTACTCATGGCTTGTCTTATTTTTTAAATGCAAATTGTTTAAGCGCACTGTTGTAATTTGACTCATTGTTGTGACGATGCAATCAGTTTTGCAATTGAAGCAATTGTAAAGAGGACGTCTTTAATAGAAAATTTAAAAAAAAAACTTTTAGATAACTGGAGTGCAAGAATTTCTTTGGCACAAGTGCTCTTCAACTAGCTTCAATTAATCATAAATTACAAATTTTAATTACGTAGCTAGCAAATGGAAACTTTTTACCGTGTTTATTCTATGAAAAAAGAGTACAAAATCAATCAAATAGGATAAATTCGCTCCAGAATTTGTCGGCAATCGATTTGTTATTAAAACGAGTTGATTTAAGTACATTTAAATTATATTTATTCACTTCGTAAAAACTCAAATAGACTTTTAGGACGACTTATTTTAAACTCACAATTTGATCGAGTGGATGTACTCGGTTAAAACTCATGTATTAGAGATGAAACGCTATATAGCTCCTCCCACTGTCAAATGTTGTAACACTACTTTGCCTTTGAATTCATTCTACCCCGCGGCGTGTAAATAGATTGCAGCTCTGCCCCATCGAGCCAGAATTTAACATCCATTTGTTTCACCAAGCTCAATAATTTAAATTATTAGATTTATTATTCATTCCAAGCTAGTTCAATGGTACTTGACACTTGTGATTCCTGCACTTTGTTTTATGAGAAAACAATTAAATTATCTTATAACAATTGAAACTTTTGATGTTCAAATTTAAGTAATTAAAACGGAGAAAATCTCTAGAAATCCTCAAACAAATGTACCTCCATTTTGAGAAAGCACTTAAAAGATAAAACTCGTAGATTCGAATTTGAATAATAAGATAATAACACAAACCTTTGTGTTTTTTAGTAAGATAGAAACAATGCAATTAACTTGTTACATTCACGTCAATACGAGTTAGAGAGGGATTAGCATACAATTGTAATGATAGGAAAATTTCCTTTCTCCAGGAAACATCTTATTGCTATAGAACTTTGCATTACTGCCATTTAAGAGCATGTACACTCTGTCGTTGATAATCAAATTTGTATGTTGATTTACCGGTAGTTTCCAAAGTAAACCCTTGTGGAATGAATAGCGACATTTAAAATCTTTATATTGTTCACCATACATTTATAACTATTTTTGATAAATCATGAAAACAACGCCTAAAACATTACTCAATTAACAATTTCATAACTAACGTAAAAAAGTTTGGACATTTGTGATGTAATTTGGCAGTACAATCATAATTAAAAACCCCTGATTTTACAGTAAATACCTCACGTAGGTATATATATGAAACAGTACACCCCCGATTTTTATAAGTAAAGATACGGGTTTCATAAATTAAAATTACTGAACTAACTTATATTTTGAAGCAATTCTTATGTTCGAATGAAAGCTGAATACACCGAGTTTCATTCCGTGAAGTTGAGATTTCTGAAGTTGATTCTCCATCTGGGAACCTTTACGACGAAGTACTGCCGAATCACACCATGTTTGATGCTTAGTTAATTTAATTTATCAAGAATAACTAGGATTACATCAATCACTAAATAGTCATACAAATGCTTCGGGCGTTTCATTGCTTTTTGAACTACAATAAACTATCTTGGTTCGGATATTCCTTCATACGATACTATTAAAGCTGAGGAAAGTCTGGATTGCTTCAGCCGAGCCGCTCAAAGTTTTGGAAACTCGTTAAAATTCATATTAATGGGAAGTTTGGAAACGTCAAAGAGTTTGCTACCTTTATTAAATGTCTGGAATGTTGAGAATGTTTTAGTGCTGTCATGACTTCCTATGACGTCTTTACACAGAAACCATGTCTATACACTTTCAACTTTCTTTACGTCATTCCAATGAAGGATCTGCATGCTTCACATACGTCTCCTTGCCAGGAGAAGCAATTAGTCAAATACCGACAGGGGGGAGGGGGCAACATAGAATGTGTTTGGTGACCCTTGGGGACAGAAGGGAAGAGTTTAGCGCCCAGAAATTTTAAAGAAGTTAACAACCTGGCACCTAAACCATTGCTGTACGTGCGAGTAGGGAAAAACGTTTGTTTCATGCTGAGCTACCCGGCACAGCCACCAAAAGTGATCTACAAACTACGAATTATTTTGTTTGTACATTTCCTCGACGATCTGTCGAATAAATATCTTCGCTCACACTTTTGGGTACTCCCGACCCGGTGCTTGTTACAAATAAACGAAACTTACAAAGATACAAATTTCGCTCAAGATAATACTCAAAAACTATTTTAACCTCTTTGTTTTGAAAAACATAAATTAATGATAAGGATCTGTTTAAAATGACAAACTAAACTTGAAAAACGCCAGATTACGTATTTATAGGTGCGTAGGGGTACGAAGAAGAGACAAACAGAAAGACATGGTGTGAGCTACATAAATGTTTAATAGAACAGCCCCCTAAGGTCGCTCGATACCATTGCGCAGAAGACAGGCAGGTTCAACTTTCAGAAGCACCAAGGAAGATAGATCCATATGCACAGGAAACTCAAATAATACACACTAGCCATAGAAGACAGGCAGGTTCAACTTTCAGAAGCACCAAGGAAGATAGATCCATATGCACAGGAAACTCAAATAATACACACTAGCCATAGAAGACAGGCAGGTTCAACTTTCAGAAGCACCAAGGAAGATAGATCCATATGCACAGAAAACTCAAATAATACACACTAGCCATAGAAGACAGGCAGGTTCAACCTTCAGAAGCACCAAGGAAGATAGATCCATATGCACAGGAAACTCAAATAATACACACTAGCCATAGAAGACAGGCAGGTTCAACCTTCAGAAGCACCAAGGAAGATAGATCCATATGCACAGGAAACTCAAATAATACACACTAGCCATAGAAGACAGGCAGGTTCAACCTTCAGAAGCACCAAGGAAGATAGATCCATATGCACAGGAAACTCAAATAATACACACTAGCCATAGAAGACAGGCAGGTTCAACTTTCAGAAGCACCAAGGAAGATAGATCCATATGCACAGGAAACTCAAATAATACACACTAGCCATAGAAGACAGGCAGGTTCAATCTTCAGAAGCACCAAGGAAGATACATCCATATGCACAGGAAACTCAAATAATACACACTAGCCATAGAAGACAGGCAGGTTCAACCTTCAGAAGCACCAAGGAAGATAGATCCATATGCACAGGAAACTCAAATAATACACACTAGCCATAGAAGACAGGCAGGTTCAACTTTCAGAAGCACCAAGGAAGATAGATCCATATGCACAGGAAACTCAAATAATACACACTAGCCATAGAAGACAGGCAGGTTCAACTTTCAGAAGCACCAAGGAAGATAGATCCATATGCACAGGAAACTCAAATAATACACACTAGCCATAGAAGACAGGCAGGTTCAACTTTCAGAAGCACCAAGGAAGATAGATCCATATGCACAGAAAACTCAAATAATACACACTAGCCATAGAAGACAGGCAGGTTCAACTTTCAGAAGCACCAAGGAAGATAGATCCATATGCACAGGAAACTCAAATAATACACACTAGCCATAGAAGACAGGCAGGTATAACTTTCAGAAGCACCAAGGAAGATAGATCCATATGCCACAGGAAAACTCAAATAATACACACTAGCATAGAAGACAGGCAGGTTCAATCTTCAGAAGCACAAGGAAGATAGATCCATATGCACAGAAACTCAAATAATACACACTAGCCATAGAAGACAGGCAGGTTCAACTTTCAGAAGCACCAAGGAAGATAGATCCATATGCACAGGAAACTCAAATAATACACACTAGCCATAGAAGACAGGCAGGTTCAACTTTCAGAAGCAGCAAGGAAGATAACAAATCAAATCAAATCAAATCAAATTTTATTTTTTTCTTACAGTTTACAGTTAACAGACATGTACATAGCACAGAACATTAAGTATTAGTAAGAAAGAAAAGCCCAACTAAGACTAATTGTCTTGTGTTTTGGGCTGTGTTAGAAAAATAGTTACTTATACTACATGGCCGCCATAATACAATACAGTGAGTGATACAATATAATAAGTAGATGAGGAAAGAAAGTACAGGTTTATGATAGGAACATTTCACCTAATTCTATATACATTTTCTCTTAATTTTAAAATAATATGAAATATAAAATATAAAATATAAAGTATATAATATAAAATATCAGACATTAACTTAGAAATAAAGTTATAATATAATTTATTCCACTCAAATCAAATTTATGTCAACTGTGACCTAAAACTAATTCTAAAACTAATTCTAAAACTAATACTGCTACTACTAAGTTACTACTTAGGCTACTACTACTAATTCTAATTTCTATATTGTGTAGCTATGTTTTTCTATTTAGGTTACGTACTTCCACACTTTTTGAATATGTTATTCATTGCAATTAGGTCTTCCAAATGTTGTCTGTCATGCTCTAGTAGCCAGGTTTTAATTTTTGTTTTAAATTTAATAAGGCTGTTTTCATTTCGAATATTTGTAGGTAAAGAGTTAAAAATTCTTGGTGCTAAAAACTCAGAATGGTTTTGGCCGGTAGTTGAGTTTTTTCTGGGTATGTTCAGAATTTTTCCACAGAGATTACGGGTTGAGTAGTGAGGGTAGTCAATGTTTTTGTATGTGTACTGTTTGGGGTTTTTGAATATATGTATTAGCACCGTTTTTGTATATAGTTGCCTAAGATCTAAGATATTAAGGGTAGTGTATAATAAATTACTAGGGAAGGTCATTGGTTGATGTAAGATAACTTTGAGGATTCTCTTTTGTGCTATAAGAATCTTCTCCAGATGAGTTATTTTACCACCTCCCCAGCCAATAATTCCATATTGTAGAGTAGTTTGAACAAGTGCAAGGTAGATTGTGCGAATTAAATGATTAGTTAGAATGTTTCGTAGTCTGTAAAAGATATATGTCATTTGGCTTAGTTTATTTGCAATGTTTTTGGAGTGAATATCCCATCTAAGATAGATCCATATGCACAGGAAAATGAAATAAAACACAATTGCCATGTTTCTTTGTTCATGAAATTAAGAGGAGACGTACAGGTGTGCTTGCGATATAGCAATTTTCAATTTTCTCGGACAATTTCAACACACTTGTTTTATATCTTTGCATAATTACAAAACAATGAAATAAGAATGGTTGTATCTTAGCGATTTTCATATTTTGATTCTAGAAAATAAATATAAATCAATTTAATTTCTAAGTATTTCAAAAATGTATGTAAGGTAAAAACACAACAATGATTCCACATTTACTGACTGATTTGTGATAAGTGTTGAAAATCTGATACAATTTTCACAATTTATCCACAATTAGCAATTCACCTTAATGTGTTCACATGTATTGATTTATGGCTGCAGGAATAGGAACGTATCTAGCATCAAATCAGTTCTACTCCCTCATAACAAATAATTGTTATGAATATGTCTGTTAGTATATGAAACAACAGGTAGTCGTTTAAGTGCCTGTCAACAGGGACATTTTTGTTATATTTATTTATTTTTCAAAATCATTGATTTTATTTATTATTTATTTTAAGGAAACTTTGAAGAGCGCGGTGAATCCTGAAACCTGGTGACAGACGTAAAGCTATGAAAGGACAGGACGTAGTGAGGTAAACTGGTGTAGAGGCAGATGCATGATGAAGATGAAGAAACGCGCAGGGCGGCAAACTATGCACTAAAGAGTTTCGTGTAAAGAACACCACACAATCCGACGATGTTGGGAATGAGTTTCAGACTATTATTATAACTAGGAAGATTCGCAAACGCTTTTTCAGGCGCGTTGTTGGATGAGCGAAATTGGTGCCTTGAGCTGCCATGTGTTCGAATGCGAAATGCAAAATGCGAAATGACCTACCCGGTTGACGCGCCCCTGATTATTATGTCGTCGTGAAAATTAAAACAATATTACTAAGCGTGTCTCGCAGGTCATAGAAATGGGAAAATGAAATCCATTTAAATACCATCTGCATAACACATGGCAGCTCAATGCACCAATTACGTTCATCCAACAACGCGCCTGAAAAAGCGTTTGCGAAGCTACCAAAGAAAAAGCAATACTGGAGAAAACAATAAAAAAATTCGGCCTTTAGGACGCACAAGTTTCTCTGGATGTTCTTTGGTTAGGTCACTGCTTGCTTGATGTAAATTTAATTTTTTTTAAACGTTAAATTAAGATACACGTTAAAAATTATTCTTCAATTAACCTCAAATTTTACACAAATATATTAATTCATAAAATTAGGTTCTGTGAAAAAATCATTACAATCGGATAAAGCATATGGGTGTTATAAGACGAATACATTTTTGAAAAAATGAAAAAATAGGAAAATTGCAATTTTCATGAGAATAAAATTTTTGATTGCGCTCATATTTCACATGAATATATAAATTCATGCAATTAAGGTTCTGTTAAAAAATCATTACAATCGGATAAAGCATGAAGGTGTTATAATTCAAAGAAATGTTTTGAAAATCGAAACAATCGTAAAATTACGATTTTCATGAGAAATAATTTTTAAATTGCACTCAAAAACGTGGCAGTTCTAAGTTCAGATATTTCGAAGGCATCCACAAAATTGCATCGTAATTGGAGTATCGGTTTAGCTATCGTTAAACACAATAAAGATTTCCAGGTATGAATGATTCGCTGTATAAATTATTTTTATCGATGATACTTACTTGTTACCGTAAAATGTATAAAAAACAAAAAAATATAATAAAACAGCGTCGGATTTTATCTCTTCGGTTTCGGTCGTAAGAAATGGATCTTGCTAAAGCTATCCAAAACTTTTTGGGGTTTTGGATACGATGTTTACTTTTTTAACGTAAAAGGTATAAAATACATTATTTTGCAGAAATATTTTGTATGCGTCCAAATTTCACAGCAGTCGGATAGGTTCGTATAAATGTAAGTTTCGTGAGGAGAAATGTTCGATATACGAATTCGAAAGCTGTAGGGGTGTTTTATAGCAAAGAATTTTTTGTAAACGAAAAAAAGCGTAAAATTGCGATTTTCATAAGAAATAATTTTTAGATTGCGCTCAAATTTCACATGAATATATAAATTCATAAAATTAAAGTTCTGTGAAAACATCATCACAATCGGATAAAGCATGTAGGTGTTATAAGTCGAAGATTTTTTTTTAAATCGAAAAAAATCGTAAAATTGCGATTTTAATGAGAAATAATTTTTCGATTGCGTTCAAAAACGTGGCAGTTCTAAGTTCAGAGATTTCAAAGGCCTCCAGAAAATTTCATCGCAATTGGAGTATTGGTTTAGCCGGAATCGTGTTAACAAACAGACAAAAATACAAAAAAAAAGTAAAAAAACATTCCGGATTTTTTCTCCAGTGTAGTGAAATGGAATCTTCGCTTCGCTCGCTGTGCTCGCTACTCTCATCCAATGAATTTTATTTGTGGAGAATCTAACATCATAACGTTCTCCCAATTCAATATTCTACTGTCTGGATTTTCAATGAATGGTATTTTGTATAGGCCTATAGAGACGATGTATTTTACATTGTCTGGACCGGCACCTCCACCAAAAAGTATACAAATCCTGGACCGGCCTCCATCTCGCGAAAAATCTATTTTTCGTTTCCCGGAATTTAAGAAACCTTTACTATACTATCGAGTTGGCCCTTAAATCTCCAACCAGACCTGCAATTTCAGATACTACTAATCACTTGCAATATTTCTTGAACTTAAAAATGTAGCTGAGATCAGATATTATTGCATTCGTCTTCTGTGAAATTAGGGATAACAATAATGCCAGGATGATTTTTGTAACGGAGTTTCGTAGGTATCACAATTGTATCGTATCTGTATAGCGTGTGGAGTTAATACAACGAAATCCGTCCAAGCCGGCAGAAAGCTAGGCCAAGATACACATTTCACATTTTTTGAATTGGAACAAATCATGAACAAGGCTATATAATTCTTCCTGGAATGCGAAGCACGCCGCTTTCACCCTCGCAGCTTATTCACCATTTTGTAAACCTGCAATAATATCCCGCCCTCGCTATATCATACAAATACATAACATTCCTCAAGCTCGACGCTCTAAGGTTGATTTCCCCATTTGCATAATACGGTACTAAAAGATATCATTGTTCATATCCTCTCCCATAGCTGTAGGCAAACATCACGGTCCGGCCAGCACGGTTATCTGTCAGTTTGAAACCTAGCGCCGGGATAATTCCCTTCCCTTGCTTCGCTTTTATAGTCGTCGTTCCACAAGCCACTCAACACCACTGCAACGTACTGCTGGAGAGTGGATCACTACGAAAGAATTTCGACCATTTTATTTTTATCTTCCCTTGTATTCGAAGTTACGCATACGGTTTTTATAATATCAAATGGGAAAGTATTTTATTTGAGAGAGTTTTGAGAAGTGGCCAATCCGATAAGGTGATAGGTTTTCGCTCAATCAGAGTTTTCGTAAACATTCGTTTCAATGGCCAGTCTGGATGTCTCCTTAGAAACATAGAAATAACAGTGAAATGAATGGGCATTTGTTTCCAAATACACAATAACGCTCATAAATTCAATTATAATAACATAATTGTAAACGTCATAGATTTTATACTTTAAGATGACTTTTTACAATTACATTGCTGCCACTATATTTTTTAGTAGAGAAAATATAAAGATATATTATTCAAGATACATATTTAAGTATTTACCTTAAAAAAGAAAACTACGAACCTTAACCCCACTGTCAACCACGCAAACTATATTATAGAAAATTGTGATGTTCAAAGTTGGTGTACCTCCAAAAGCAATCGTGACTCAAAACTATTTTCCATGTAACAATAGAAATGCTCAGAAAACGAATTTTCTACTCAATGTGAATTCAGAATTATATGTGATATCTTCTGCTATAGGATGCAGTCATGCATACTCCCGGCCAGGAGTAAATCAAGGGCTGGGCCTAGCAGATACCACTAGACCCCTTGATTTTCTCATGGTCGAAGCTATACATGCTAGTCTGAACAAATCTGTTATTGTATCTGTAAAAAATGTAACTGAATAATTTGTTATACAATCAAAAACTGACCTTAGTTGAGCAACACATACATTTAAAAAATATATATTTTCATCATTAATCTCGGTTATTATTTAAATTATTATTGATCGATTATTTTATTATGTTTTGACGTTTTAGCATTAATTAACTTTTTTGTTAAGATTATTGGTCATAAAGGTAATCGTGATAGTGGTCGTGGTCGTGGTCGAGAAAATTACATGAGTGGTTTTAACTGACACATACTTAGCCTCAAGTATAGCAAAACACATTTTATTTTTAAATTTCACCACGGCAACAGTCTTAGGCCTACTTGACGTTTTTAGTCTCCTGTGAAGGCCATTATCTGGAGAAGAACTGATTAGCTTTTAGAATTTCTCCGTTAAAACGTCAAGACATCTTACGAAGACCTAACCATGTTCGACAGAGCAAAGTGTTTCCACTTATTTTATATTGTAATTTAATAAGTATTGAGATGTAAGCTTTTACGGCCTGTAGATGAGGTTTCACCGTCTCCCGGCTGGTGGCTAGGTGCCTTGCTGGCGTATCAATCTCGTTGACAGTGACTACGTGAGCTGCGACTCGTTGTGATTGTGCTCACATCAAGCCTCATGTTGTCTACAGATCATAGCAGTCAATCTTCAAGCACATACACATGGAAATTGTTTGATTTGAGTAGAAAACAACATTATTTTTCTAATAATTATATTCTATATATTCTATATACATAGAGTAACAATGGTTCCTAAAAAAATACATAAGTTTAATGCATCGTGCTAAAAACAAAAAAATTGTGCCACTTCCCAATGAAATTTTGACAAACGTACAAACGTTACTGAAATTTTCGAAAAAGTTTTATTTATAATATGTAATTTTGAAGTTGAACATTACATAAAGAAATTAAATTAAGATATAAAACTCCATAGAAAGTTTGAAAAGGGTCAGGGGGTATAGCTTACTACGCCTAATACCTATTAAAACCACACTATAAAAATAACATAATTAGTTAGCACCTAGTAAAAATTAATTGGTCAAGGGTGATGAAATGATAATGTAGTATAATATGGTGGCAATGTGTAAGTTATAACTGATTGTCAAATTTAAATGCTTTTTTACAAATAATTTTTAAATGGTATATACAGCACATCGAATTTAAATATACCAATTGCAACATTGAGTTTCAATGTTTCGTTTTCCAAATACAAGTTTTTCAACACCGAGAAACAGTTAGTCATTAATTAAGTTTAAAAAATACAAATAGCACAACTTGAATGAAGAACATTCCATTTTGTAAACTCTACGATCTCTCAGTTTGCTCTCACTTAAAAGTAAGTTTTCTTCATCAAATATTACAAAACTTTGCCTTAACGTTGTAAGTACAATTTTCATTAATTTAGTTTCTGAACTTCCAATGAATGCACCCTACAAAGCGACTTAAGCCGTGGAAGCGAGATAATAAAACACGCTCACACCTTTTATCTAGAAAATAAATTAATAAAGTAATCTGAAGAAGAACGATCTCGTAATATAAAGTGAAGTCTAGTTGCCTAATCTGTTTGCCTTCAAAAGACACAATCTATCTTGACGTTTACACCAACGTAATCTTTTAAGAGCGCAACACTATAAATTGCAAGAAGCTTCTTTCTGGTCGAGTGGGCTCGGTGTTGCCGAATATGCATGTTGCGACAAAGCAGATCCACAGTTAGTTGCTCCAAGCGATCAGCAAACATCAGGAAGACCGGCCGGGGGAGGACGATTTCAAGCCATCAACCAGGCAACTACGATCAGCTTTTACATGGGATAGATGTAAGAAATCAGGATAGCTAAGTAGTGGTTTGAAATTCATGTTTTACTGTTGTTATATGCTACGGGCCTGTTAGATAAACAAAGAACTCGTTCTGGAACATTCGTAGAACGCTAATAATCTGTGTGTTATAAGTAAAGCAATGGGGTTATAATATGCATAATCAATTAATTTTAGAATAAACTGAAATTGAAGAATAATATAAAGTATGCGTCAAAAACTTCACACACGATTCCAGATTTTAAAATTTGTATTAAAACATCGACGAGAAATAATTTTCCCTTATTTTTCTAACTCTTCTGTTCGGGGAGCGAGGGAAGCTGAATCGAGGCAACAATCATGGGGTGTTTTGTTGGACACAGTGGAAGAAACATGCGCTGTATTTGGATGAGCGTAGCGAGCGTAGCGAGCGAAGCGAAAACTTCAATTTCACTGACCCCCAAAAAATTTAGCTCCAATGTTTTTTTTTTTTTTTTTTTTTTGTTTGTATTTTTGTCTGTTTGTTAGCAGGATTCCGGGCAAACGGCATAAGCGATCTTGATGAAATTTTGAGGGGACCTTCGTTTTCTCTGAACTTAGAGGTGTATTGCTTTTGGGTACAATCGAAGAAATATTTCTCATGAATATCGTACTTTTACGATTTTTTCGATTTTTAGTGCGATATTTTCGTGACATTTGGGCCGATTCTGACCAAACGGGTGGGGCTACAACGTTCATATTTCACATGGACATTACGATTATGGTGATGTAGTACCTTTTGAAAGAAAAAGTTGAAAAAGTTAACTAGAATCTATAGAAATAATGGTTTTAATATTAGTTTTTCAATTTTTAGTGCGATATTTTCGTCACATTTGGGCCGATTCTGACCAAACGGGTGGGGCTACAACGTTCAGATTTCACATGGACATTAAGGTTATGGTAATGTGGTACCTTTTGAAAGAAAAAGTAGAAAGAGTTAGTCAGAATCCACAGAAATAAAGGTTTTAATATGAGTTTTTTTAGGTTTATAATACCAATTAACAAGTAACAATAGAAACTTGACAACAATCACCGACAACGCATTCAAAAAGCACTTGCAAAGGAAAAGTGTAAACAAAACGCAAAAAACGCAAACAAAAAACTTACAAAAAAAACGCTCATCCATCAACGCGGCGGGACTTTAGCGTTTTCCTAGTTGTAAAAACTTATAGTGTGGGAGGGTAATAGATATGTATGCCATATTTTTCAAGAGGTGTGAATCATATTAAATTTGATTCAACATTTCAGAAACACGAAAAAAGTGGTACGAAATTCAGGACAAAAGATACACAATATAAGATTTAAAAATTACTTTAACATCTATAATTTATTCTTTCGGAGAAAAGAATTATGAAGTTTAATAAACTGTATTATTCATTGAACTAAACATTGAGAATACGTTAAGCATACACACACATTCATAATTCAACAGACTATACAGAATGCTCTATTCTAAAGCATATAATCTATGTACAGCCATGTACATTATCCGGTACATAGCTATAATGGTTTTGGTTGTTTTATTAGAATGTGCGTTCTGTTATCCAACGGACATTCCGAAATTATAATACCAACAATAATTATTACTCTGTATGCAGAAATATTCAGATTATTAATGCAGGAATTGTCTAGGCCCTTCATTATCGTATTAACGTTGCTTCAAACACGTTTGTGGGAATATTACAAATGATTAATTCAACCTTCACATCTAGCCCCCTAAAACATGAAACGTAATATGGATACAAAATTATAAAGAAATGCGGAGAAAGAATAATATATTATTTACATGAAAGGCTATTAGGAATAACTTTTCAAATAGTTTGATAAAAACTACCCCCCCCAACGCAACAACAAAAGAAAAATAATGCATATGTATTAAATTTGCAAGCCAACATCTTTTTACACTATTGGGTAAGGATTTGTTTCGAGTACTTCGGTTGTTAAACGATTTTTGATTTTCGAATTTCCATTTTAGTTTGTAATCAGATTGGTTACGGATCACAAAAGGCAGTAATGCGAATTAAAAATATGTTGCTGTACTCTAAATTAACGTCCAAAGATAGTTCTCGGTAGTAGATGAAGAGTATGGTATACCACTTGACTGTAGTTGTCGTTATAGCATTGCGGTTTGAGATGGTACAAACAAACACCATTTTAAGTGGATCGTTAATGTCAACTTTTAAAACTAGCTCTACTTATTTCTTTCATGAAATTTATAAGCCATTGTCATAATTGAGCAGCCGTTTAGTCCAGCCTAAAGACCAGGTGGTGTACAGAAACGCTTCAGTTGGAACGGTGATAGCGAAGTGCTATAGCTAGACCCACAATGCCACATTTTTTATTAATTTTAAAATTTGCGACGTTCGCTGTCACAGGGCAGTTCCGAATATTATTATTATTGCCAAGGTATTGGGTAAACCTATGTAAATCTTTACTTTGGGATGAAAATCCACCGCCCATCTAGAGGACCTGACTCATTGGAAAAAAATATTTAAACTCTTTGGTGACAAATATAGACCTTCCTCGAAAGTATTTTGATACTTCAGGTGCGTGCATTAAAACTTCGCGGTTTTTCGTTTCAGGCAAGTTCCCTTTGTTATAATGTATTTCATCTACAATTTGTATCGGATCAACTAAAATACAATCGTGACCGACGGAATTTAAATGATTTGGCTTCTCAGATTTGTCGCCAGGATAGTTGAAAAAACTTCGTACTTATGTAACTGTACTTTGAACGATTTTGACCAAACTATGGCATTCATCGGAACAAGCTTGGGATGGTCAAATTCAACTCGATCCGAGCTCCGTTCGAAGTTATGGCGAACATCAAACAAAAAAAACAAACAAAAAAAACACAAAAATAAAAAAAAACGAGTGACAATTTTTCGGCAGAGTCAATGGAAAACAGGCTCGCTCGCTCGCTTAATTATCGTGTGGAATAGCACCGGTGGACAATAATATAGAATGTACGATAGTCATTTATTAAACAATTGAAGAAGAACTCCGTATACAGGTACAACGTGACTCACGAGTCTTTACAACACATAAAAAGTAAATCGCTATTTTGGCAATGGAAATTTCATAAAACATGTTAAATTGCATTGTTCATCAATATACTAATAACTAATTTCTAGTTTTCATATCAGCCCTGCACCACTCCTGCAGGTATATCAAAGCTTATTATACGAACGCTCAGTTTGAAAGCGTTGATAAGCGAGCACGTGCTTATAGCTAAGATCCCACTTGCACATTTTTTAAATTTAAAAATTTACGACGTTCGCGTTTCAGGAATTATTTTTTTATTGCCAAGGTATTTGGTAAAACCGTGTTTAAATCTTTACTTAACATATCCACCGCCATACTAGAGGACCTTTGACTCCTTGGGGAAACTATTTAAGTCTATTTGTTGACAATAATAGACTGCTTCCTCGAAAGTAAATTTTGATTACTTCTAAGTGCAATTGTGCATTATAACTTTCGGCGTCTTTAGTCGTTGCATGGCAACGTACGTATGTTATAATTAAATTTCCATTACACTACTTATCGGATCAAAATAAATTAACATATTCGTGACCGACGGACATTCTAAATGATTTGGCTATCTAGATTTTGTCGCCGTGAGTTTTGAAAAAAAAACTTTATTAACTTTAATGTAACTTTTAACTTTTTGACGATTTTGCCAAAATAATGGCATTCAATTCATGGAATGAACAAAGCTGCGGATGGTGAAAATTTCAACTGATCCGAGCCTCCGTTCGAACGTTTCGGAGACATAGCAAATCATAATAAAAAAACAAAAAAACAAACAAAAAAAAAAAAAAAAAAAAAAAAACAGTGACTATTTTTCGGCAGAGTGCAAATGGAAACGCTCGCTTCGCTCGCTTAATAAGTCAATATCCTCACCATCATATTTTCTAACTCAATTGTACATACACTCTTACTTTGAACGAAGTTACTTGGTTACAAACAGAACACGCTGAATGCGAAGAGGTCAGCAGATAATTATGTTTTGTCGTTTGTAAGCAATTTAATTACAAAACGAATTGACATCACACGACATTGTTTTGAAAAATAAAACGATCGTTTCCAATTATTTGAAAGTTATTACCGGGTTTAATTTTTTAATTGGATAATTTAGTTTATACGTTAAAAGTTTTTTGTTGTACTAATAATTAATACAGTGGAATTATTGTGTTTGACGTTTCACAAACGTAATCTGTTTTTAATTAATTCCGTAGACGAAATTATAATTACAAAATGTAATTAAATAAACAGTATCATGACATGACATATCAATATACATTAATATAACAGTAATTTATAAGTATTATAACAGCAGCAAACAGTATTACAAATTGCATTAATTGTTAACGAGATTCGGTTAGTGGAAGATTTAGAATGGATGTTTTTTATATCTTATTTGCAAATGTCTAAAAATATATATATATTAATGTTCTCGTATGGTCCAATATATAGATGTTGAGAGATATGGCATTGCTTTCGTAGGTATGATTGTCTAGAGGAAAGGCAACTATATTGCATTATGATCACAGCAAATTGAACGCAGTTGCGATTGTGTTGTATCAGTTTCCCTAAACTTGGCCGCTTCGCTAACGCTTTTATCAGTCGCGTTGATGGATGAGCTTTTACTGAACATGATTGCCTTCAATAATGCGAGGCGACCGACTGTGATCCTGCAAGTCGGAGAGAGACAGAGAACCGACCTCGTTGTGCCTGCCACGAGGTCATATTGCCCAATCGTTGCCCTAAAGGTATGATTTTTAAGAGAAATATTTATTTGGATGTCCCCAAAATCATAACATATCCAAGTTTCGTGATTTAGAACGTTTCCATAAAGTTTCATTAAGATAGGAGTAGCCGTTTGCGCGGTAGAGGGCCAACTATCACGAAAAGATCGCATTAAAAATCGTAACGAATCGTAAAAGTACGATATTCATTAGAAATATTTCTTCGATTTTACTCAAAAAATTTGCAGATCTAAGTTCAGAGATTTTAAAGGTACACTCCAATTTTCATCAAGATCGCCTCAGCCGTTTGACCGGTAGAGAGCGAACAGACAAAATAAACCAACTATTTTTCTCGGGGTAAGTGATATTGAAGTCTTCGCTTCGCTTGTCGAAATATTCAGTGATTTTTTTTACTGACGTAAATTTTTATATGGCAAATATTGAGATAGTGCAATCACTCTCATAACATTCATTAGTAAGACACTAAAAGTATATATTACGATAAGTGGCAAGGAATTGTTATAGTTGTCAATGGTGCAAAAGGTTATATTACTTAGAGATAATGTGAAGGCCTACAAAAGTATTGGAAATATATGCCAACACCTTTGATGTTTATTATTTGAAGACAACCACGAATTACTTACTTATAGAAACATCAAACGAAGAAGATTAAGTCGTAAGCAATTGATTTAGATAGAGTTTTTAAGTATCAAACTTAAGTTTCGACTAAGCAAAAAGTATATGTAGGCCTTCTCAATATTATGTACCATGTTCCGGATCAAGTAAGCCATCTTCATACTAGTCAATAATTGCTTAAACAACCCCAAGTATCTTACTTATAATAGTGCTGCGTAAAATAACTTGTGATTTTGTGAAAATTTTAAGCCGAGGTTCTTGAATTACATGTAATGGAAAGAAAATAAGAATCTAACACCGAACTTTTATGGGTTTGAACTTTGCACCTTGACTAAAATAGGCCTTTCTATTAGGTGGTCGGCAAGTTTCGGGAATTGCGTTCAGAACTCGTTTATCGTAATATCAGCTTCCCTATAGTAAAGAAACAGTGTCTAATACAAGTTTACAGTCTCATTCAACGAGCTTTTGGACAGATCCGGTTACTACCTGAAGTTCAGCGCAGAAACATGGTATCTTCTAAAAGTTGTTTTCACACCCGCCTATTAACTGTTTTTGTCGTAGAATGGGCGATATAAGAATCTTCTCATTGGATTAATCAAGAAACACAAAAACCACAACCAGTTACTTAACTTTGTTTTCTCTTCCTTCCATTTTTATTAGTTTGTTTTCCTCTTCCTAACTTTTTTACAGTCACATGATTATTGCCACCATCGTATTAAACTTGTATCTAATCGTTACCGACATCAACGTATCACCTCATTTAATGAGGTAACTAAACCATCGTTTATGATAAATGAGACATTAACCACTTTATGAACGACCATCATAATCATCGCTTTCTCAACCAATCAAAACCATCTGAGCCATTTACGAAGTCGCCACAATATCTCGAAACTCGTTTCCAATCATCATACGCTTATTAGCTCGCCGTCCGTTTCATTCGCCAACTTCTCATTTGCATTCTTGCACCCATTATCATCAGATATACAGTTAATCATCACATACGTAGTTTTTTACTTGTACAATCATCATCGTCATCAATATCATTCGCAAGGGCAATATCTTTACTGTTGATTGCTTTTAAAGAACACTTACTAATATAAATTGCCACTATCACATCACCAATCACCACAGCCTCTTATCTCCTTTTCAGTCACTGACAGGACATTGCATTACATCAACATAACCGGATAATCTAGGGCTCGGCAATTTTATCGCTATGTGGGAGTGTCTTCAATATCGATATTTGGACCCCATATCGAATATAAATATAATAATTTTAAAATAATCAAGAAATGACCTGGCAAAAACTTGAAAATTAAAACGAGGAAAAAAGCTTTTAGTCATGTAAATGTGTTAGTCCATTATGCTATCAGTATCTCAGAAAAATTTAATTATTTCTCTACATTTCGGTTCGGTTATGTTGGAGTTGCCTATTGTAATATAGCCCCCCCCCCCCGCCCCCCATATCGGTAAATGTATGATATGTCATAACCCAGTCCTGGCTTTTCCTTTACATAAACTGCCACCACATCGCATCAACATCAACATAGCCATCATAATCTATTTCATCGACTGCCATGGCATCGCATGGCATCGCATCAAATCTTGCATCCTCCATTTCATCGACTGCCATGGCATCGCATCAACATCAACATAACCTGCATCCTTCATTTCATCGACTACGATGGCATCGCATCAACATCAACTACGATGCATCGCATCAACATCAACATGGCCATTGCTGACCTATCTCTGTGCTCAATGGGAAGACGCTAGCTTGTCATTGCATTATATTCTACGTCGATATCCTAACTGCCGGGCTTATCAAAGATCTTCGTATTAAAAGATGGAACATTTCAAATAACAGTCGAGAGGGTATTTGTTGAGTTGCGGGCACCGTGCATATGGCTGTCGGCCAGCGCTGAGGAGTAGTGGGGGGGGAGACGCTGGGGACCCAGGGGTGGGAGTGGTTGCTTGGTGGGCGCAACAAAGCGGAAACCTAGCGCTCGGTGGGCGACGGAGCGACAAATTCCTGCCATCTGACCACACTGCTCCCTAAACTAGGTCTCAGGCTAGTAACATGCAGACTGCGGCTTCCACAGTAATATCGCCAACTTGTTTTGAATATGGGAATAGCGTACGCATCTCCAGGCAAACCAAAGAGCATCACACCCGCTTAAACTAATGCCCTAGGGAATTTAATACGTGTAGTTTTAACTGCCCCTTGCCACAAAGCTCTCACCCTTTTACCCCTAAAAACATTCATTCGGCTAGAGGAAGCTGCTGAAAGTTACATTAAAAACGAACAATATAACTAAACAAATATTTAGGTTTCATTTTGTTTTATTAAATGATAATGTGCAGAACAAATATTTAGATTTCCCTGAGGCAAGATGCCAAATTATTTTGGTGTGTTTATTGCCTATAAATTGGTGAAGATTTCGTCAAGCTTATCAACAATATTAATTGGATATTGACATTTTGCTCGCATATTGTGAAATTGTAAATTACACCATTGGTATAATTATATTCAATAATAGTCAAGATATGTATAGTACGCTTAAATCAAAGTCAACAAAGTTATGACTTTTATATCCATTATTGCCTAGCCAATAGAAGGAATCGTTTCGAATGGAAATATCGACTCTCAATAACTCAGAAAGTATTTCTTATATCAGTATAGGACTATACGGTGTATATATCATCCTCAACATTATATAGACCTAATATACTTTATACTCTCTATAGCGAGCGGCGACCGCAATTTTGCATATTCTGATCTGTGAGTCATGTTTAATCTAGAGGAAGAATTCTTATAAAAAATACGCTGCATGTAGTATACAGACTAGAAGTTACGATTATATTTGAATATACTCTTCTCTAAGAGTGAATAGTCTAAAATCTAATAAACACTTTCACATTCTTTTTTTTATCCGAGGTGGAAATTGAAGAGGAGGAAACTTTACCATCTTGCCAAAGGTTGCTGATTCAATTTTATCGATTGATTATCATTCTCAATAAAATCTTTTGTTGAGACTGAAAGCCTCTCGCCGCTATAAGGACTTTATTTGTAGACTGGTGCTAGATCCTTAATATTGTGCACTCTAAAGTGACGGAAATTAAATTTTTAAATTAAATGGTATTTCCTTTTCCATTGATGTTAAAAGGCAACATTGTCAGCTGCCGCCTAAATTAAATTCACTGGTTTTAATAGAAACAGACCACCCTCGTGATTGGGAGATTTCGTATTAATTTGGCAACTTCGTTCGACGTCAACTCGTGACTAAACAGATATTATTACGTGATATTATCGATTCCATTTCATACGTGTGTTTGTTGTTCGACAGAACAACGATCACACACTAAGGCATGGTTTTAAACCTTAATTGACTATTTATTGAAATTTAACAAGCGTTACCCGCTTCTGATCGCAACAATAATTATAAGGCATGCATAAAACTCTTTTTAAATTTTCGAGTACGTGACAAATGAATTCAATAATTAAATAATAAATGTTGGAATATTTTTAAATTAAGTAGCCCGTACTGAATTAGAAACAACAAGACAGTTGCTGTAAACGGATAGATTTGAAAGGAATTGAATAGATCACAACATTAAAAAAAAAAGTTCGGAGTCACCATAGATAATAACGATTTATTAACTAGGAAAACGCTAAAGTCCCGCCGCGTTGATGGATGAGCTTTTTTAAAGTTTATTGCGTGGAATTACTTTGCATGCTTTGTTTTCTGCCACCTATGAGGTGAATGTTTCAAGTTTCATTGTTTCTTGTTAATTTGTTATATTTAACGTAAAATTTACATTAAAGCTTATTATATGGATTCGGTAACTATTTCACTTTTCTTCAAAAGTACTCCCCATAATTAATGCCCTCGTATTGGAATTCGTATTAATTTGGCAACTTGTCCAACTGGCACATCTGACAAAAAGTCAGAGTATTATACGCTTATTTCTCGATTGCTACTTTTCATACTGTTTGTTTGCAGAACAATACATCACAACCTAAGCCATGTTGTTAAACTATAACGTTGTGACTATTGGTAATTGAAATGGCAACGAAGACGTTACGCTCTAATCGCAAAAAATATAACATCATAAAAGTACATATTAAAATTTCGTACGATTGACAAAGAATGCAACTAATTCAAAATAAGAATGTGTGTAATATTTTTCAAATAAGTAGCCGTTGCAATAGAGACAACAAACAGGCGAAAAACAAATAGATAAACGAAAAAACACAAACAAAAAAAAAAAGTTCGGGGTCGTGAAATAACGATTTATTCCAATAATTTATCAATTACTTTATGAGATTGACATTTATATTTAAAATAATGTCATGTTTTTTTACATTTCGTTAAATGAAATCCATTTCCGTTCACAATACATATATAATTTTATTGTCTTTTGACTTTCTATACTCGTGGTAAATCCATCCAACCAGCTTTGTAAGCGTGTATCCATTTTCCCGCTGTATATCTCATGTCTACTAAATTATTCATACTTTAACCGTTCCCAACTATGATGTATCCCCAAGAGCGCGTTTATCACCTTAACACGTGGGCTAGGAAGTCGTTAAATACAATACGAGGAATTAGTCGCGCTTAACCCGGCACCTCCACCAAATATATAGGTTAAGATTGTAAATACATATTAATTTCATTTGTCACTCCATAGATACATAAATACATACGCAAATACCATACACACGCACAAGAGCAGACATGATTAAAATACTCACAAAGCATCTTTTATGTAAATCACTTATGCATAGACCTACCATAAATTTTCTCTTACTTTGAGTATGAGTGTAATGTTATTGGTGTAGTTCAGAGACACACGTACTATATACGGATTGCTCGACGTTTTCATACTATTTAATTTATGTAAATGGGATTAAGGTGCATTGTTAATGTATTATTTCACATGTATTGCTGGTATCACTCGAGAAAATAAATACAAAGAAGTGCTTGTTCAAAGAGAATTAATAAGAGTGATTTTTGTACATTGGAATTTCACCAAATGAATAAATGAAACGTTCTAAAGGTATTTTTTCTTGTAACCAACGTGAACAGTGGTTTATTAACAACTAGCTTACCCGTTGCGCGTTGCTGCGACGTATGCCAGAACCCTTCGCGGGAGTGTACTTCTCCATAAAAAAAATAAAAATACGTATATGTGTCAACTTTCATGGTGATATGTCCAATAGTGTCGAAGTCAATTCATTGGTGAGTCCTCTTTGTAGGCACCGATCACCACGTGGAGGAGTTACAACAAAATGGATAGCATAGAAACCTTCCCCGTGAAAATACATATATGGGCCAAGTTTCATGGAGATCGG
This sequence comes from Sweltsa coloradensis, assembly GCA_024449915.1. Taxonomy (NCBI): domain Eukaryota; kingdom Metazoa; phylum Arthropoda; class Insecta; order Plecoptera; family Chloroperlidae; genus Sweltsa; species Sweltsa coloradensis. The sequence continues at coordinate 89,869 of JAMZAV010001318.1, forward strand.
ATGAATGGTGTAGTAATGCATAAAGGACAAACGTACAGACAGACATACATACATTCGTTTTTATTTCTATAGAAGTTATATAGGTTGTACGACAGTAGCAGGAGACATATTTTATTTAAGAGGTGTAATTCTTTCTGATGAAAGGCTTACCTGGGGGTCTATTCAATAATTTGTCACTGTAGGTAGACAAGTGGTTACACGTGTGATTGTATTTACAAAGCAGTCGCTGTCGCTCGACAAGTTGCCGCTCACTCTCTGATCATGTTCACAGTCATCTAAATTAACCTCAACTTGTTTGACATTAATAGAACATAGTAACGTCCTTTTTTCTATAGTTTCGACAGAGTTTATTCAACTAAAAAATATAACAATAATAACATATGTTACACGCGTTATTAAATCGCTGATGCTAGTTATCGTTGGTTCTTGACATTCTGAATGGCTATATTCGTGTTTTGTTCGTTTTTTTTTATCCCGATGGCTCATAAGATTAAAGTACAGAGCCGAGCATAGCAATTTTTCTTTATTCCGCGTGTTTTGCACCATATTATGCAAGGAATATCATTATCTTTGGATGAGCGTAGCGAGCGAAGCGAAGATTCCATTCTACTACACTGGAGAAAAAATGCTTTATCTGATTTTAATGATTTTGGCACAGACCCTTTATTTTATGAATCAATATATTCGTGTTAAATTTGAGCGTAATCAAAAAATTATTTCTCATAAAAATATCAATTTTACGATTTTTTTCCTATTTTTAAACTTTCTTCGGCTTATAACACCATCATGTTTTAGCCGATTTTAATGATTTTTTCACAGAACCTTAATTTTATAAATTTATACATTCGTGTGAAATTTGAGCGCAATCAAAAATGTTTTTCTCGTGATGATCGCAATTTTACAATTTTTTTCGATTTTTTAAATTTATTCGACTTATAACACCCACATGATTTGTCCGATTGAAATGATTTTTTCACAGAACCTTAATTCTATGAATTTATATATTCGTCTGAAATTTGAGCGTAATCGAAAAATTATTTCTCATGAAAATCGCATTTTTACGTTTTTTCGTTTTTAAAAAATTACGCTCATCCAACAACGCGCCTGAAAAAGCGTTTGCGAAGCTTTCTAGTCATAAATCAAACGAACAACGTACAGTTCGTTTTCAATTATGACACTCAATAGAGAGGTAGAGGGTAAATTTCAATAAGGTAAAATTATTCTTTTAGTGAGACCCGGCACCTCCACCAAAACTCTAAAATTTTGTTAAACGCGACTCGGCAAATTACATCTAGTCTATCTGCGTTTGTGTGAAACTCGTCAAGAATTTTTTTTAAATTTACACTAACAACACCAACATGTCAATTTGTGTTTGATGACTTTTTTTTCTACACCGTTTGAATTTATAATTCGTCTGAATTTCAGCGTAAGAACCAGTTTTTCCTGCAAATCCAATTTTTTAACTTTTCTGATTTGAATAAAGTTACCTCATTCCATACAGGAGTCCTGAAAAAGCGGTTTGGACCGTCCTAGTCAAAACAAACAATAAATTCAGTTTTATACCATGGTTGATTGGGTTGATTCGTGGTAAATTCTTTTCATTGAACCCACGATGCTATACCTATAAACTAAATATCTTTGGGCTTATCGCTCAATACATCTGTCATTGCGTTGGGACTGCTCAGAGTTTTTTTATTTACTAAAATCCCATTGAAATTGTATCTAATGATGTTAGACTCTAATCTATCATTCATGCATTGAATATTTAATAAAACATTGACTTTGTCACGTATTAAGAGGGACTCACCATCACCAAGAATATATTTTTATCTGTAAACAGTTGAAAGCTGCAATGTTTGTATTGTAATTTACCACAGAAATATATTTTATTAATGAGAGAAAGAATACTGTATTTCAAGACGTTTGATTTTGATGTTAAGGTACTCAATCGGTATGGGACACGTCTTCATTTAATATAACAGAAACATAGTATAACCGAGAATAAAATGTAAATTTCCACAATGTATAATGAAATCCTCACATACACCTTCAAATTATATTAAATATAATTGATTTATAGTAGGAATAAAGATAAATTATTTAAAACAACAAGGATTATATAATTTCAAACTCGACACAATTCGTGCTGTTTTTTTAAAGATTAAGTTGTTCATAAAGTAAATCGATCCTTGGTAAAATAAATTCTTCAAACTTTTTCGTAAGAACCAGGAAGACGTATCTGTAAGCACAGCCCTCAGTAAGTCAATGAACTGTTTGTTTACTAAAGGCCTATATGAGCTTGAATTGATTGACTTTTCACGAATTTCCCAGAGAGGCAAGTTACAGATTGAAGATTGCTTTGTGTAGCGTAGATCATACAGTGAATAGACAAGGCTTTTAGCGTAAGCAGAATTCGACAAGAAAAGAAAGACGAACCGAATTCTTTTGTACCCCTGTATTTGACGGTCGGCCAGCCAGCCATCAGGCTTGCATTCTGAATTCCCTTTTGTTATAAACGAGGCCGAATGTTTTAGTGTTGCTTTGTACGTTGCGCATACTTGTCTAATCGAATCCACTCGGAACCACGATGTGTGCTTCTATGGAGGGTGACAGGTAACGCTTTCAACCCCCACCCCCCACCCCCCTCCCCCCACCACCCCCGCCATCACTCCCCGTGCTTATCCGACGCCTCTAACCCAAACCTCGGGATTTGCTGTGTTCACAAGAAATTTCGAAATTGAGTGGGACACAAATGTTTCTCAAACTTCTCCTGCATTTATAAAGAAAGATTAAGTTATTTCTACGTCAAGAGGAAATAGACGTTCACTCGAAAGTGCTACACCGTACCCCTTTGTTTCGTGGAATAGTAGCACAAATTGAACCGAGCGTCTCTGCGCCTTGTATTTTGCCTATAGTTCAAATATTGTTGGTGCTTTGTATTAAGCCTACTACCGTTGCCGTTTTGACAACTAAATACGCAGTGGTTAAAGTGGATGTGGTTGATGAGGCGGTGGGGGTGACTGGTGAGGGACTTCGGAGGGATTGAGTTTTCAGACCTAGTAGGCGAGATGTGGCATATTTATTATTGGCATTTTATCATGAAGCTTCCAATTATGTGCTTCGATGCACACGCAAGCCGTGCATTTTTAAAACAACAATGGCGAAGGGAATCGGCCCGTATCGGGGTGTGAAGTATACATATTGACGTTTACGTAGCGGAAATTTCGAATAGAAAAAAAAGTGACTGCCAAACCGAGTTTAAAGTGTAGTGAACACCAGATATTTTGAATATGGCATATTATTAGATATTGTGAGACTTTAATCGAAAAATATAATTATATATTTGAAAAAGTTTGGCTCAATGTTCCCAAATTTGTGAAAATAACTATACGTTTATTGCATTCGGTTACCTGTTACCATCGATTTATAGTTTCACATTAGAATAATCGCTATATTGTAACACGGAAGCTTCTACTAAAAATATCAATTTAAATGAAGTTACACAATGAGCCTGTTGCATTCTTCCGTATGAAACAAACCATTATATTATACTATTTTTTTTCAAACAAAATCGCATTATTAGTTGTCTTGGAAAGTATATTGCATTGTTATAGGTACCACACAAGAAAACAATAGATTTATCAAATTGATATTTTCTTTTCTCCCTTATTTCATTTTCTTGTACAAATTGTATAAAATTAATAAGACAAGAATAACTCCATTCAACTTAATAATTGTCTTTTATTTGTATTGTGTTTGTTCGGTTTAGTTTGCTATGAATTAAATCATAATTAATCTAGTTTATTATTAAAGCATTCGAAATATTTACTTAAATGGTTATTTCTAATGTACATAATTCGTTCGAGGTGAATAGCTAAATGCTCTAGCCTCGAGCAGGAATAAAGTGAGACAAAAGAGATTTCATTTTAATAGTAATACCCATCCTTTCAGTTCGAATCGTTCTCCATGAGAAAACCATCACGTAACGTGATGCGAAGTTCAATATCAAGATGGCTAGCATCCAACATTCGGGTTCAAATTTCCTATAAATTGTATCTCGATTACGTGATTTTGTTTCGATCGAGTCACTGTTGGAGTCATTTGTTGGCCCATTTTCTCAACCTAGAACAGAGCTAATCTTGATTTCATCCCTATAAAATCTAAAAGAATGGCGACACTAGTAGAGGTCGGATAGCAGTTCGAACTGGCTTTAGCATGAAACATTAAAAAGTAATTTTCTTTGTTAGCTGGCAGATCCGGCATTTATTTTTGAACATTTCCCAATGTCTATAAGTATTTCGTTCAAATAAACCTTTGCAGGGTTTTCAAACAAAGACAAGAGTTATTATCGGTATGCTAGAAACACGTTCTCAAAACAATCGATTTGAGAGAACTTATTTGACACATCACTAAATCATTAAAATATATTCTATCTACATTGATACTATTACAAATTGCCATCGTAGAGGACTTAGGCCCTACGTTATGTTTGCAATGACAGCTGTTATGTCTGTTGGTTTTGGAAACAAGATTGAAAATATAACTCCTGCATAACAGTCCCCTAAGGGTAAGCACCGTTCAACAGAGTGAATTAATTAGTAGTTTTAAATGTTGAGCTTGGTAACTAGAGGAATGTTTATGTGCGTCCGTATCCTGGGCATGCTACAAACACAGCTCGACTTTCTTGCCAATGAGTTGGGCGTTTTGGAAATGTTAATCTCAGAAAATAAACCTCGTAACATTTCTAGCGCGTAAAAGAAATTGACATAAAATTGGGGTGATTTCCCTACAGGGGATAATGTATATTTATCCAGCCTGCTCTAATCCTCGGTGTTGATGGGGGGTGAAGGGGGCGAGGGGAAGCGAAGTGAGGAGGGAGGATTTTCTTGAGGTGCACAATTTGTGCTCGTGCTTGAGTGGACGACATTAATCCGGCTCTGGTTGTGCTTGCAAGCTCCACTTGAGCTTGAAATCGTTCGCTGTGTCGGAGAGCTCGCTAGCTAGAAGCTAGGAGTAATCAGCCATGGGGCTTGCAATCAGAGCCTTCCGCGTGGCTGGCTGTTGGTACCACCCACCGGGGGAGAGATCGACTTTCAGACTTGCGAGACAGGTGACAGAGGACAAACTTTCACATCACACACGTACTTGGTACTCTTTCTTTCGGCTTGATGTCTTCAAAGGATTTCCTTAACACATGCTGCCTACAGAGAGAGTAATTGGTTTCTGTCAAAGTCCCGACAACGCCTCATGCCTTATGCCTCCTGCTTCATGCCTCATACGTCATACCCACAGCTGACTCTGAAATCGGCTAGTTTTATTACCTAATTTAACACCCGACGGGGTTTAAAACTATATATAGCGAAAGACTATCGATTTGACGTATATATCGATAAAACGTAACGCTGTTCTACTTGCATTCGGACGAGGAAGCTCTGCAAGTGCCAGTTGGCGCGGCACTGCTCTGCTACGGCATCTCGCGAACAATGGCGCGACGCGTCAAAGAGAAGACGACTCACAGCTTCTCTGCTCATATTACTCAAGCGGATTGCTCTTATTTCATGTAGAAGCTCTTGGAATAATCCGGAGACCGAATGGACTTGGTCAGCTATCTTGGGATTTGCTTGCTCTGATGTTTCAATAAACCAGTCACGCGCTAATTTGTCGTCTACGTGTCGTTAAATTCAGATCGTGGAACGGGAAAATGATACCTCGAAAGAGAAATGTGAAGTATTTTCAACTGATTCTCGAGAAGCGTCTAAAAGTCGCCGCTAGAATCAAATACGGAAGCTTAAATCCTGGTTTCGTGTTTCTCGATCAACGAGGGCTGAGTTGTTGATTTCTCGAGTTGCGGAAAAGTAAAATCCAACTCGACGTGGTCAATGGAAAAATAAAACCTCCCTGTTCATTGATTTGTTGTACAGGGATTTAAACAAGTCAAGCTTGAAAAGGATTTGGCCAAAGACCAATTTTAAAAAAAATCGTTTTCATAATATTCTGTTCGTATCTAGAACCACCTGGCCAGAAACCGCCACTCGACTTAGGCATTTCTTTCTTTCCAATCAAACAGACATAAAAAAAACTTGGTTCCTTTTTCATAGCATATTGACACACGTAAAACCCTATCGTATATCTCTTTCCCGTCCTGTGATCCCGAGTTGTTCAATCTTCCATCTTCATCGCTCTTCTTCAACCGACTCACTCTCGAATGTTTGTTCCAGTTTGGACAAAGTTGTTTGATCACGTGCCAAGTATATGATGTTTAACTCATTGCTTTGCTACGTTTGATCAATTTTTCCAACGTGATAGAAAAGCAGTATCTTACGGCCTGGACGTAAACGACCAATCTTTTATAATATCAGGCTATTAATATTTCCCATAAGGAGACTCAGGCTTAGAAACGTTTTATTCGAGTAAAATATGTAGTATGCCAACGGTAAATACAGAATAGGAACACTTTAATAGACGTTGAGAAAAGTATACCAAAATACTTAATAACATATTTCACCGGAAAAGCAAGGAAGACAAAATTGCCGTATAATTTTTTAAAGTTTAGTGTGGTAAAGTTTTTGTCTTAATTGAATGATATTTTAAATTTAAAGTATTAAAAGTTGCAATCGTAAAAAAGATAAAACGTCAATAAAGTTGCTAGTTTTTTCTCTGCTAAATCTTCTATCCTCTGCACGTATTCATTACGTATTCTTTATACAAAACAAGTAATAAAGCGATTGACATGAAATCCTCAAGAGCCCCTTTCCTCTATACATCCGTCCGTCTGAACCCTGAGCCAGACAGTTTTAAACATTGTTTCACTGTGTTTACTGTATAAAGACTCACATGTGTAGCTTTGAACAGATGAGCATGTACAACATTAAACCAAAGAGAATTTATTTCTCAATTACAATTAAACACAGTCAATTGAACAACGACATTAAAGCAATATGTTGAAGTTAACTCATTACTCTTTAAATTGAAGAGTATGCCGATTAGTTTGTTCCGTTAGTTTAAACTTAAATCATACACTGAGTTAAAGCTCACAGAACATATTATTTGAGGGAATGTAAATACTAATCATCAATAAAATTATAGCTTGATAGGATTTCATTAAATGTTTTCTTTCAACTATAGTAGCTAAATAATTTTTCCCGTCAAATCAAGCCCAGCATAATAGAACGGTAACTAAATTCAGTAGTAGATGTAATACGTAATAATATATAAACTAAGGGGTAACATGGAATCTCACGATATTTCAGGGGTTAACACTCGCGCTCAAAATATCAGCAAAATTACAATTTACTTTCCTCTGTTCAATCAATACGATTTCAATACTTGTAGTTCGTATTTTCAGCTATTTACCGAATAATAAGATTGTACGCCTGTGATAAGAGAAGAGTCTTTGATATCGTTCTGAAAGGAGCAGGTTGTTGACTAGCACCCAGCCTTGAGTTTATGCCTTTAATTAAGGACCCACCTTACCTTCATCTTATTTCCTTTCTAAAGATAAAGTTAAATAAACACCCCGGAACAGCAACCGACCTTCCTCTCTCCTCCAAACATGACATTAAACTTCTCTTTCCAATGAAAGTGCGTTACTTAATATTGTCTTCTGAACATGGAGTAAACCAACCAACGTTAAGTGCAATCACAATAAAAACAAACATAACATTTTTAATAGCATGGAAAGTGGTTGAATACGAACGGACCATTCCCAGTGCAAATGGGATTGGGCGCCCGAAGGCAAATGCAATTTAGTTGGCCCTCGCCAGCCCGGTTGTCGGCTATGTTGCTACACGCACTAAATAGGCCGAATGTTACAGTGCGCAGAGGATAACGAATAGCTTCGATAAAATGGCTAATCACAGGCGAATTTCCCATCGCGTTCAATTGTGGTTGCCGTGTGGATATCAGCCCTGCCGGTTGCAAGGTTTCTCCAAATGAAATCCGGAACGTCGGCCACAAATAACGCCGGTGCTCTAGCCAAGGCAACTTATCCCCGAGGGAAATGTGATGGGGAAGGTGCGCGGGTGGCAAGGTTTATGGTCCTCCCATGTAGGCGGTTCCGACTCGTCATACGCCTTGACAAGATAAAGGAACTAGACGCCCTTGCCCGTCAAACAATCATCACTACAGCTGATTGGACGCCTGCACCCGATTCCATCGTTTTCAGTTACATTCTGTATTCTGTAAAATGAAATGGGATAGTCGTTAAATAAACAAGGCCGCTTCGCGAAAGCTTTTTTTAGTCGCGTTGATGGATGAGCTTTTTTGTAAGTTTTTAGTTTGCGTGGGATCACTTTACCTTTGCAAGTGCTTTGTGAATGCATTGTAGATGATTGTTGTCAATTTTCTATTGTTACTTTTAAATTGTTTTTATAAACCTCTAAAACTTATATTAAAACCTTTATTCTATGGATTCTGGCCAACTTTTTCTTTTAAAATGCAATACATTACCATTACCTTAATGTCCATGTAAAATATGAACGTTGTAGCCCCACCCGTTTGGTCAGAATCGTCCCAAATGTCACGAAAATATCGCACTAAAAATCGAAAAAAATCGTAAAAGTACGATATTCATGAGAAATATTTCTTCGATTGTACCCAAAAACGTGGAAGGTCTAAGTTTAGAGATTTCGAAGGTCCACTCCAATTTTCATCAATATCGCATATGCCGTGTGCCCGGTAGAGCGCGAATAAAGAGACAGAAAAAAAAGAAAAAAAACATGGAGCTAAATTTTTTGAGGGGTCAGTGAAATTGAAGTCTTCGCTTCGCTCATCCAATAAATACATAACATGTGCTGTATTCGCTCATAATTTCAGTCGGTGTTTATTTGTGTTAAACAGCAAGGCTGCAATGGTCTAGTAACTAGTACGTCATATATTTAACAATTTCCACTCAATTGAATAAATGTGTATATTTCAAACAATCAACACAATGATGAGATATAGGGGCGTATCCGTGAGAAACGCTGCCACATTAAGCAAAGAGAAGTGTAATTTAGTAGTTTTTAATTTGTGTTCGTTACATTCGGTCTGTGTGTGTAAACAACTAATCGGGTTATCACACTCATAAGTATGTGTTGCTCAATAACACCGCTTGAGAGGCTGTCACTTAAGATAACTCTCAACATATGCCCAACAGTTTGTTTAACACTACATTATGTACTGGGAAAAACATTTGCACCAGGTTTTTTGTTCCTATAATATTTATATGTGCAGAATACTCAATGAGAGCAGAATGGTCAATACTTATTTCCTAAGTAAAATGCAAAAGATTTTGTTCCTAAGTGTAGGTGTTCTTTTCATACATTTTGTAACAAAATATCTATTATAATTACTTAAGTATACCAATTTAAATTAAAGTTTAGTCATTTATTTCATATTCATACTTGAGCGTAGTTTAATTCAGAATAGCATGCATATTTTAATAGAAACGCAAACTATAATTTCAACATTATCCTTACTTAATAAAACAACTCTGGCTGATCCAAGGATTTTATTAAATGTGCCTAACACCAATCAATAACTCCCAATTTTATTAAGTGCTTCCCACTTTGATTTATTTCAATTTTCAGTTGTTCTTTTCATTAAAGTGTTCCCCGCGAGGTGTGTGTGGCTTCGACATTTACATTGAAAAATGTTTAATGATGTGAAAACCTTTTCCATTGTGTTTTTAATAGAAAACTGTCCCAAAAAGCACGGCTTGAATTAGGTTCAGTGTTACCATGATTTAATGTCGGCTGGGGTTGCTTCTGTCACTAGATGCGGGGTGAATGGGCGTTCTTCGAGGGGGAACGCTAATACACTTGTCAATGCACTCTCAAGTTCACTAATCGTTGAAGGTGTTACCTTGTAAATACTGGGAAAAAATTAGTTTATCAATAAAGATATCTTAAAACGTACAGTATCAAAACATCATTAGTTGTCGAATCCAGATTACACAAATCAACTTCAATGCAACCCTGGATTGAGCTTGACTTAAGTTAAGAGTGCTGCATATTTGTTGTGCAGCACACACACACAAACACACACACACACACACACAACAACATGGTATAACCTTATCTAGAATAAATATGTTACCAACCGATGTACATAGTGGAAAAGGATAGAAGATTTCATTTCAAGCTATGATGAAGCTATTATAATATGTTATAATTTTTCTTGACGCAATGTAGTGTTATATTTTGGTAGAGTTATTTTGGGTTTAATGGTACACAACATACTGATTATAAGTGTACGATTGTTATAGAGTGAGAATAACATACACACGATCATTTGCCTAATGGAACACGATCGTTACAGGTCAAGTAAGAGAGAATAGGCTATGATATCATGTTTTGGTTATCAAAATCATATTGTCATATTGTCGAAGAAAAGTGAATAATTTTCGAAATATTGCAACATAATTAAAAACTTATTTCCACCTAAGAACAGTGTTAAGTTCAACTTATTTATAAATATCATATACCTGTTCTACTAAAGTTTCTTTTGAAAAAAATAAATCATATTCGTTGAACTGTATGTATTTCTCCTTTAATATTCAACATAAGGTGTTTACACTTTCATGCGTAGGCATATATTTGTTATATATTGTTTGCCTTGTTTGGTAAAATCTCAGAAGGAATAAAATACAAGTCAATATCCATGAATTTGCGATTCACTATGAACCGATTACAAGAAAAATATTATGTGCATCCAAACGAGGATTTTTAAAAGTGTCATTATATTCTAAATCCTGTTTTCAATACATATTTATCTAACAGTTAATGCAAAATAGAGGTTTCTTTAAGTAAACAATGTCAAACGTTATTTAAAAACGCTGAATATTATATTCAAGAAATAAATTTCAATGTGCAACTTTGAAGTAGACTTGTGCTTAAATTAATAAAGTAAAAAATTCACACTTTTCACAAATTTTAAACACAAGATTGTCATATCTTGACACTAAAGTGTTGTCATTTCGTTTGTATGAGTTTATTATGTTTATGTTTTAGAGTATTATAAACACATTCCTCAAGTATAAACATTATTTATTTAATCGTTTAGCTCCTGCATTAAAAGAACTTAGTAAACCAACGTAGCAAAATAATGACCTAATAAAAAAACATTAATCAAAATTGTCGCTTACCATAAATAAGTTTGCGCGAGCTGCTGTCATCACGGCGGTTATTCTGATGGTAGTGGGGGCTAGCTCTTAAAGGGGCGAGTTTACCCTTAGTGGGTCGAGTGGGACTTCTAGCCCGCAAATTGGATTTTTTAACATTGCGTGCAAAGAACGAATCAACCGGCGTTACATCTTTCAGTTTGAAGAAGATTGAATCTTTGCGTGTTAAAGTGTTTGCCATGATTTTAATCTGTGAATTATAACCGGAATCATTGAAAGATAGACTCCTATTGTAAGAGACAAACAATAACAACCACCGCATCATGCTTGCTTTTATAAATAGAGTTTAGTGATTTTTGAATATGGCTCTAACAAAAGCGGGAACTTCTTAACGTGTTTTGTTCAGTTCAACTGTCCTTCAGAAGATATGACTGTAGACATTAGAAATTCTGTAATGTTTGCCCGATGAAAACAAAATTGATGAATAACGAACGAGAGAGAGAGAGAGAGAGAGAGAGAGAGTGCTGGTAACACCGTCACGTTTAAGGTAGCCTTTGTTTTAAATTATCTTTAACAAGAATAAAGATGCTCATCAGCTGCATTGCTCGATTATATTCCAACATATTATAATGTTAAAAGAAAATGGATACGCATTTGAACTGATACTAATGGCGTAAATGTTTTAAAAGAGGAAGGAACAAGTCTCCTTAAACTAACTCTATAGGCAAATATTTGTTTCCATATGACTCTAATTTAATGTTGTTTATGTGACTTATAACCCACTGTATAGTAATTGATTAATTATTAGCATTCTATCTTATATTATTATCTATCTGATTATCTTTAAGAATCTGCTATGTGCTTTATAAGTTGTGTTTTTATCCAGGTAATAAGAATCTGATTGATATTGAACTACACAGAGGTCTAGGAAACGAAAAGGAACTACTCCATATTGTACACGCTATTTTTAGTTATCTACTCAACAAGGTAAAAAGCGAACAAATAACTGTCAACTGCCGACAAGTGGTGTCTTTACAGGAGTTAAACAAAAAAAAGTTAAAAATTCCAACCTTAGTTGTACCATAAATTAGCAAAGTGAAAATAAATATAAATCTGATTAGATTGTCGAGTAGTCAAAGTTTTTTGTTTATAGTTCGTTGACTTAAACAAATTGGAACAGGAAGTCGTTAGATACAAGATTTTGTCGCTCTTACAGTTTAAATCGTGAAGCAGTCGTTCAAAAGCAATTTTAATCATAGAATAGATTATGAATGTTTCATACAGTAATTGATTTTGTAGTGCTATTTCTGCAATATAATTTGATTGAAAAATTCGACACTGAACAATAATAAGACTTTTAAAACTCAAAAGAGAGAAAAGTCTAATTAGGTATTAATCGCATAATATTTTTGGTTTAGAGAAATTCATTTAGGTTATCTATAAATTAGGGGAAGTTTGTTCTGTTGTATAATATTGTTAAACTATAACTATCTTTAAAAATAAGACATATTTTTCATTCTTTAAACAAATTAATAAGAAAATAATTTAGACCTTTATTACTTTGCCACTTTAGGACAGTTACCACGTTTCAAAAGTTTTAGTCCGCTACATTGTTTTTTTAATATTAATTAAAGGTGAATAATTAAGAAGTGAAAGGTGTTATGTATGATACAATTTCACAAGAAGCTTGTGAAATACATTCATTTCTACACAACTTATTTTTTAAATAGATTTAGATCTTAGATTTAACAGAAATATCAGAACTTGTTTTAAAATGATAAGATTATGATGCGCACTTATGATGTGTTATTGGATTTTAGTTAATTTTTATTTTAGGTTGTACTTTGTTCGTTTTCATTTTCATGTACGGATTCTAAACGTATTCTTCGTAAAGAATTTCTTAACGAATCATGCGCCGTCGAATATTCATGAGTCGTGTTACGCAATCCACTTTCAACGCACATACAGATATATTGTTTGAATCTTTTTCACACTAAAATCAAGAATTCCTGGAGGTTTAAACCAACAAAAGAGATATTATTCAGACCACCCTTGGCGAGAAAAAAACATGAAACCTATTGAAATAAATTATGTCATACATATTTCAACGATTTTTTAAGTGTGAAGCTAACGGCTTCATAGTCATGTCCTTATTTCCATACGTGCGTATATAAAGAAAATAAATTCCCGCGCCTTTGAATAAGAAAGAGTTAAATTACAGCAAATCGCTTTTCAGATGACAATCCCCACATTTGCATTCAGTGAAGAGATCGAAGATGACGCTACCGTAATTATGGAACGATTTGAATAAAGCTTTGAAGCTTGGTTAAATCTCATCCAGCACCGCACTACATTTAAATATTGAAAATATATGATTTACTTTACATTACTTATACTCACATTTATCACGTAACAAACTTCAAAATTACTTTGCATGGCTACTGTTTATGAAAGTTTATGAACATGAATTGCTTTTCAATAGTTCAAACGAACATTATTAGTTTAACTCACCTTAATACATCTATTTTGAACTGCCTGATTCCACATAGCTTGTAAATTTGAAAACAATTTTATAATGTAAAATGCTACTATTTTAAAATAGTAATTTGTAACAAATGCGTTAAATTAATTGTATTGGAAAAAACTATATTTGCTAAATAAACAAATAATTAAATTAACTTATTGACATTGTTATTTTCCAAATATTTGAGGTGAAAATATTCTTGCATCGTTCCACATGTACAAATTGAAATCTGCACTTACGCTATTGATTATTTGGGGACACCGCATTATTATTTTTAATAGCCACTTGTTAAAAGATGTGTTTTGAAAAGATTGTTCAGGTGAAGGGTGAGATATGGAAGTTTCAAGAGCCTTGTCAACAGTACGAGGAGTTTTATACTAGTCTTCCTGGCAAAACATCGCGCTCGAAAAGCATCTCTTTGACCGTTGTCAAGTTATTTATTTAGTCCATGAGCACGTTATCTATAAATAGCACGGTAATGGCTGACCGGCCAGCACCCTCTTAATACTCGTATGACAGTGAATGTAAACCCAGAGAAAAGCTCGAGTGAATCTAATTTCTGTCCCGGTGTCACTGAACCGTGGACCACGTTGGTGTTTTTTTCTTTTAACTAGACACCCGCTTCGAGTCCTCTTTCCAGTTCAATGAGTAGGCTATGTTTCCGTGTATAATCCCTCGTTCCTTTTACTATAGATTGGAGCTAGTTTCTTTTATAATTATTCACTGACCTATTTAATGGCGTTGGCCACTTGGCCATATGATCTGGAATCATGAATTTTTTAAACCGTCGATTGTCGAAACTGAACAGGGAAAAAATAAAAACATCTTGCATAAAAAAGAGGCAAAGTCTTGAGGAACATCCTTTGGCAATTTGCCACGTTGTTGCCTTGTCTTCCTTTCCATACTGTTCAGCAAAATGCTCCCCCAGAGTAGCGAGTGTAGAAGTGATTTGCTGGCTCAATTCATCCAATAGGCACGAGCAGCAGTAGTCGGACAGACAGACAGACAGACAGACGGACGGACGGACGGACGGACGGACAGACAGCGGACTCACGGATGAACGAGGAAACAGAGCGTGGCAGGATTTAGTATGGGGAGAGTTTTTGCGAGTTTCCACAACAAAAGCTGTGAAATGAGGCCCTGCCGGAGATCAATAGCCGATGATTGCCTCTTAACATGGCAATTGTGTTTCAAAGGAACATGCTCCAGAACAATGGCACCTAAAAGGCTTATTAAGAGGAGGTGGACGGGGCCCCCGCCTAGGACGTACGTGGCACGCGGTGCCCTCTAAATCACTTAAGACATCCGCCGAGGAGGTGGACGTGCGAGACACGTGTCCATGCACGTTCACGGGAAATACAAACACGTGCATTCGGTTCTTTCAAACCTGGCAGAGCTGTTGTTTTATAGAGTCGTTTTTTTCTCATAAACCTTCCTCGTCATGTGTGGGGGGGGGTGATGGAGGGGGAAGGAGGGCGTGGGGGTTGGTTGTAGAGTGGAGGAGAGGGATAAGGGGATTTATAAAACACTTTTTAAAAACATGTAGACGAACATATAAAGGCCGTGCAGATTACCGGCTTTAGTAGAAATTATTCTTGCATCTATAGGCAGTAAATTATTCTCTCAACTTAAAGACTTATCCACCTTTATAACACGTCGCAAAATGTAAAAATTTACCTTTTAATAAGTGCTAATCACATTACCTGTTTAACAAACATGTACACGTTTTGAAATATACGATTCAATTTCTACAAAACGACAATTTATTTTTAAACTGAAGAAGTTTTTTTGACGTTTAATGCACTTAGTAATGGTTAAATTAACCTCGCGTCATCGCAAAATCATTATACGTTAAATAGTGCTTTGTCACAATGAAACAAATCAAATCTTCAAAGCGCAGTGATTAAATTTTTATTTTTAACTTTACAGATAACGCTGATTATTTGATGATAATTCACGTGGCTGGTGTAATGTGCAACGTATTAATATTCCAGCTACGTCTCGGCTTCATGCACGGAAGCGACAGAGATATCGCTTATTAAAGATAGTTTGAATACGCATTAAAACTTTACTTATGCCAGATGGTACTGGTACGGTTATGTACATTGAAAATTCATCTCACGGAAGGCATTAAGACATTTTATCCTGAACACTGTCAAAGTAACATTCTAACTCCAACCATTACACTTAGATGGAATATTATGCAAAATAGATTTTTTCATATCTTTAGATCTTAGTCAATAAAGTTTTAAAACTTTGAAGTAACTTTTTTATGTCAAATATTGTATTTTTGGTGTAACAAAATGCGAATAGAATGTTACTAAGAATATCTCAGTACAAAGCGAATGACCAGTATAGGATGTTCCAAACTGGGCTAGAGAAACACATTTTTCCATGTCGAAGGAGCATTGCGATATATTTTCCAAACATGTTAACAATGTGAAGTAAAAGGGATTAACTGAGTCGAATATCTTATTCAAATGCATGGAGCAATACATAGTGAAAGTGAGCGCCAACTTAAGTAAAAATATAAATAAAAAATAAACTAATCCAAACTCATATTTGTACTATCTTGGGTTCATTAATTGCTCCTATTAAACACGCATTGAAACCACCATGTATTCTGATAGCTAGGAAAAAGACAAAGTCGTTGTTAGACGAGTGAGCGAGTCACGTGTTGAGTACCCGGGAACATTTGCATTTACGTTGAGTGATAAAAGGTATAAATGATAAGAGTTTTGAGTTTAGTTGGTATAAGGGCGCGTCAATAGTAAGCCCATAATGCGCTTCTCTAGTCTATGATAAACTAGGGAGGAAAGACCCATGCTGGATCCAGTGAGGTAGGAGGAGGAAAAGGAATGCTTCCGGGTACTCAACACATTGTGAACACATGGCTCACTCACTCGTCTAACAACGACTTTGGCGTATTCCTAGTATAAAACATTACAAAATTCCATATTCCCTTGGTCCAGTTGGCAATTACTTTTTTTTGTATTTGATTCAATACATTGATAAATAAGTAAGTATATAGAAAGTCAGAAACTAGATTATTATACATTGTTGTAATATTAGTGTATAAAATTGTGTTTTAACTGCATTTCGTTGGGTTTGTGTGTATCTACGTCTGTGTACTTAATTAGTATTGCTGCCACACTATACTTTGTAAATCAGTTTTTGTTTTAAAATTAATCTGATCACAATCACATGAAAATAAATAAATAATACCTCCTGGGGAAATCTTTTTATTCCATTAACGATTTGCTAAACACCTGTTCCCCAGTTGCGTAATATATATTACATAATGAAATTCTTTCGAGTTTCCGAGTTAAATCCAAGTTAACTCGGAAACTCGAAAGAATTTCATTATGTCACATTATATCCGAGAAAATCTACGTAAAACATATATATGTATATATATATATATATATATATATATAAAATGATATAATGATAAATATAATATGTTACCATCTTTAAATAATTAAATTTACTTTTTTCCAAATAATACAAAAACAAAAAATAAAATAATTAACAAATAAAATAAAATAAAGAATATCATACGTGGTAAACCGAAAAAAGTAAATTTAATTATTTAAAGATGGTAACACATATATAAATGTATATAAATATATACATGTAAATTGTTAAAAATTAAGATAAAACACTTGTATGCACCTAAGAACACACGCGACAATAGTGTGAGTTACAAATCTAAAAAAATATATGCATCACAGTAATCGAACCCCGAACTCTTACGTAGCAAGCGAAAACATTGCTAATACGCTATATCGTCTGCTTGGCATCCGGTTGCGCAGAAGAAATAGTTGAAATAAATGTAAACCAACTAATCTACTATAAAATTATAGTACTCACAAATATTTTACAACGTATAGCCATGAAAAACTTTCGTGCATAAGCCCAATGTAGTCACAGGGTCAGGATTCGCCAGAGGCAAGAATGGGTTATAAAAATCAGTAAAATATGTGGAAAAGATTTACGCCATCTCTCGTCAGCTGCCAGCAGCCTGGTGGATACGAGGGGTCCCAGTCAGAGCGAGGAAGTTAAGCAGCATCGAGCGTGGTCAGAAGGAGGATGGGTGACCGTTGAGGAGGCACGCTGCTTTCCTCAGGGGGAAAGACGCTAAGTACTGGACAACGAGACACTGTTGTACCAACTATAGATGCATATATACTGGACAACGAGACACTGTTGTACCAGCTATAGATGCATATATACTGGACAACGAGACACTGTTGTACCAGCTATAGATGCATATATACTGGACAACGAGACACTGTTGTACCAGCTATAGATGCATATATACTGGACAACGAGACACTGTTGTACCAGCTATAGATGCATATATACTGGACAACGAGACACTGTTGTACCAGCTATAGATGCATATATACTGGACCACGAGACACCGTTGTACCAGCTATAGATGCATATATACTGGACAACGAGACACTGTTGTACCAGCTATAGATGCATATATACTGGCCATACCAGAACCTACACCATGGGAAGCATGGACACGCCCGGACCTAGACCACGGGAAGCATGAACAAGTCTGTTCATAGACCATAGACCACTGCACTAATGGACAAGCCTGCTCCTCAACCACGAGAGGCATGGACAAACCTGGACTTAGACCACCGGAATCATGGCTTAGTCTGGGCTCAGTTTACAGGAAGATTACGGAAGTCATGTATGCTTTCTATTCACGTAAAATAAGATAAAGTCCCTATATTTTGTTTAATAGTTCAACCTCAATATTGTTCTACTAACCGCTGTTAATCGCAACTTTCAACACAAATTTGGAAGCCCAAAATTGCCATAGATAAGGGATAGCTTTTTCACAAGTTTGAGTTTGTCTTTTGTTTTGACCAACATCCGATGAACCACTCTGAGCCTACTTTTTACCATAAATATGTCCTATGGTCAACTTCTAAAACTTCAAGAACAAAACCATTGTTGTTAAATTTAATCCTACACATTTCAGCCTATTTTAAAATTCATTATTTCTTGTAGGTGTAAATCGCAACGCATTTTGCTCATTTTGTTAGCAGTTCTCAGTTAACTGGTAACGGATGTCCGTTTAAAATTTCAGGTCAATCTGTTTGGCCGTTCGGCCGTATGAATGGCATCGAATAGACAGACAAACAAACAGACAGACAAATTAATCACGACGAAGACTCATTCGTCTTGCGTTGTAAGACTAACTCAGTGCGCTCCCTCGTCTCTATCAAATCAACAGTTGGTATTTAATTGTATCATTGAAACAATGAGTTAGGAGTCTTCTCTCACAGTTACTACCAACCCAAGAAAGCGAAACTCCTGTTTCCTTTTAGACGGTATTTTCTTATGCAAGTAACATTTACGAGTTTCTAGCTCTAGTGACGCATGGTCTTAAGTACAAAATGAAAATTTACAACCCTGTAGTAAAACCACTCTTAAAAAGTTGTGCTGGCCAATAACTCCCGACGTAGCATTATCAATGAAAGATTCGTGGGTATCCGTCCTACAGAGTGGATATATTCATCCAAGGTAACTAGCAGAGAGGAACCAAGATTCATTCCACTTCCACCCGCTTAAAAGTGTAATAATTTAGGACATAAAAGCATTGATCTTATATTACCTTGATATATCTGAAAACCAATGAAAACTTTATCAAGAGAAGACTCGAGATGAAAACGTCGGACTAAAAAATTTTAAATGTTGCAAGCTCGATCATTGCCACTGGCCCCGGCCACCGTTAGGAAGCTAGTTTCATCATCTTCAGTTACAAGCCAATGGTGGTTTAAAATGATAAAACTTAACTTAGTACGGTATATCCTTTACCAATTATTTAAACAAGCAGATATCTAGAAATACGCATGGCGAGGAGAGATTTGTACATGTATTATATATTTCCTCAAAAGACTCACTCCACCTCAACGCAAAACAAGCTAACCCCAAATGAATTTACATTATATTACTATACCATAGAGTTTTATGTCGTGGATGAACATTTCGTGTAGTAATTAGAAATATCCATTACTTTATTTTAATTGTTTTGAGGCCTCTCTTCAAACGTAATGCCAGAATTTAAGACGCATTTTCTCCTCTAAATTGTTGTATACATAGTAACACTAATACAATAGTCATGTTATCTTTTTAATAGCAGCATTTCATTGCCTGCGCCATCTTGATTTTGCCACAGGGTGAATCTTACACAAACAACCTTGACTCACATAAATGGTAGCAAAGCTTGTATAAGGTGAACAAGGATACAGCTCTAACGCACGCTGTAGACTTACATGCGCCATTATTTAAATGGCATGAACAGCATGTTAATTGTAAGAATAAACTAAAGAAACAGCACCTGCTGCGACAATAGAATACCATACAACCACACAATGGAAGAAGCTGCACTTACGTATGCGCTTCCGTTTGTTCAAATGAGACAAAAGAATTGCGAGCTAAGTTTGTATGGTAGATAATTAATTTTAATAATTAACCGTTTATACGTTTTATTTAATTTTATTCGTCTAGCAGACTTTCTTAAAACTGAGAAAGGAAAATAAAAAAGGTATTTGTATCTATAAGATCACTAAAAATAAATATAAATTAAAATTACGCTGCAACATAGAGAAATCTCAATCTAAAGAATAAACCGTTTTTTTTTTATAAGAAAATAAGTCAAATATATGGGCAAAATAAGTTGTGGCTGTGTTGTTTAAGTTTGAAAGTTATTCAAGTCATTGAATTCAAAACATTGATGAAAGTGTGTTATGTTTCATGGAGGCAATAAAGTTCAATTTTACTACATTTTTACTGGAATGAGCTTAAGTTATAGCCTTCTCAAAACCATACAAACCTAGTTCGCTTGACAGTTATACATAACCTTAAATCGTACACCATGTTTATTTTGAGAACCCTCCATATAAGAGCACTTCATCTTATTTATGTATTGCGGCTTTAAAGCAAACTAAAATCATAATATTATGATAAATATCGAGGAATCTGAAATATTTGAACCGTATTACGATATTTCTGTTTGATAATTGCAGTGGCATTGGAAATAAATTGGAAAAGTTCGAGAAAACGGTTAGTTGAGATAAATCAATTATATCAATGAAGATTATAACAATGATTAATGGAATTGACATAGATTATAATTTGCCACATTATAATACTACTGAAAATCCAAAGTATAAAGAATTGCTTTTTCACAATATATTTTGTGTCAATAATGAATGCTTCAACTAATATCTTATATGCGAGCATTACATTCTCAAACTTTTGCAAGAAATATTTGTCTAGAATTATTAATATTACTTTTGATGTTTACATTGTAACATCAATCAAATGCATAAATATATATATTTTTAAATTGTGTATATAGAAATAAGTCTGCAGTGTTTTTCTTGGACATAGAGTGTTGAAATGTAAAACAAAATTCGTGTACAAAAATTATCATAACATATCGAATGTTTTTAATAATAATACAGATTGTCGCACATTGAGTCAAATTTAATCATTAATAAGTGTCATCTAATGTGACAAAAAGTCTGATAAAGGTACGAACTGTTTATTATTAGAAGCAGGTTATAATCACACATCAGAATTTGATTTTTTAAAAGCTCATTCGAAATTCCTGCCGTCATTCGTTGCCGCGAATAATGAAAATAACGAAAGACAACTTACCCGGCACCTCCACCAAAACAATGCTTTAACATTTAAAATACACATATCAATGAAAGCATGTTATAATCACACACCAGGACAATATAATTTTTCAAATCTTATTCGAAATTGCTGCCATCAGTCGTCGCCACGAATAACAACATGAACGGAATGCAATGAGTCAACATACCCGGCACCTCCACCAAAACCATCAATAAAATAAAATACACACGCTTGAAAATGGAGATTGGATCTAAATGGGCAACCTTTCAACACTAATCAATGCCAATAATAAAATATCACAATGATTTGACCACTACACCCTCAATCACTAACCAACAAATAATATAGTGGAATCTGTAAATAGGTACTGGGTCTAGTTCTATGACTATCATGATGATTTACACAATTCAATTCACTGATATGTTTCTTCCATCTCCTCAACCATACTGTAAAGAATGACGTTATGAGTATGAGACGGGAAGTATAGGGTTAATGTATACACAGGGTTCTTAAACAAAAAATATTAAGTGGTTCGCCGTAACTACTTTGCGCTAAATGATCGCAAGTTCTAAAACTCTTTGCGAGAGGTTAAAAGCACTTATATTCGCTAAATAACAGTGTTAAAAATGCTCGGGTTTTATCACTTTGCCAGGCTTTAACGAGATCAGCAGTAGTCTTAGGAGAAGAATAGGATTTTACCATCAATCCTCAAGAGAGCAGAGATGTGCTAACAAAGTCCTTGGGGCTGATCCAGTCTTTGGATCACTCGTTTCTACGTCTCGCATCCCAAGAGGGATGATGTCTTATTGAGGAAACCACACTAAGAAAACACATACTTACGCATTACTGTTAACTTTCAAACTGGAGTTCCGTTTTTACTAGGAGAAAACTAGATTATGATCGAAAGTTTTCTTTGCTGCCAGAACATAAATCGAAGTGGGGAAATATTTGGTTTTGTTTTTTTTTGTGAAAGAAGGGTTATAAAATGGGATTTATTCTACGTTCCAAGAACGAAGGAAAATATCATGTATAGATTTCTACAACAGAAAGCGACATGTAAATAAATCGAAAAAATTCAAAATTCTCTACATACTGGTACACAAGTGCTGATGATCAGAGGGGGATATTTTGTAAAGTTTATAACTTTTGTGTCATTCCTAGGACGGCTCATTGTGTATTGTGGAATTAAACCCACAACAAAAGTAAAAATCTCCAGTCCGCGCCAGCGTTTTAACGCTGAACCTTATTATGCATTGGAAGGAGGTAAAATCTCGCATGATTAACGTTAATTTAAACGTTACGCGTCGGAAGTGGTGTTCACTGACAGTGCACACTCTAGCCACAAGTTTCCCTATTAAACTGCTATTATAATGTTTCCAACATAAAATACAATGATTGGCACATAAAGCATTGCCATGTCATTTTCAAAATTATTGTGTCATTTACACAGGACTTTTTTGGAAAACATTTAAAATATAGTGTCAAAAAAACTCGTGGATATTATAAGACTACAAACCTAAGATTTAATAAGAATTATTATCGTATTATTGTGAGGGTTATGTATTCAGTTGTTTAGTAAAATTAATCAACCGGTTAGGAGAGAAATAGTTGAAACAAATCACCAAGGAAAAATAACACAGCTTGTAGTTTCACTTCTTTCAATATCGATTTCATAATACGGGAAGCAAACAATAGACACGCTACATCTTCGCTTAGTTCTCTTTCAAAGAGCATTGTGACGGTGTAATATCCTCCGTGATCTTTCCAAAGTCCAGTACCTAGCTACGCATAATACAATTGTACATCAAATTACCTAATGGTATACTATACCGTTTGGGATGAGCAATTTGCTTTTTACACTCATGGTAAGTATTCCATATTTCAGTTTCTGTCTGCACATTTCCCATTCGTTTGTGTATTAGCCTCGCTTCATACGGATGAAATGTAAGAAACAAAATATCAAAGCTTTGTTCTCCCTTTAATAAACGTTTCCTAGTAAAATTGACACGCAACAAAGGTTTATGTAATATGCAGCAGTTAACAACCCTTCCCAAACTCTCTCCCCCTCCCCACACAAGGTGGGATGTGTTATCAAGTTGTTCAGTCCTTCTGGAGGCTGTTTCAAAACGAATACATTACATTCTTGTTGAAATTCATTTGCATAACCACCACCGTCTACTGCAATTAAATGTCGACTTCTTCATATAAGAATGAAACACTTAACTAGAGGCAATGCTACAACTATTTCCAGTTCTCTCTATAAAAAGTTTTACTGCTGCTTTAAACGATATTACTGGCCGTTAACTTGTATCTCTGTGTCCTGTAGAATTGTTTAGACTGTGGAGTAGAATGGGTAATTCACAACATTCAGCAACTAGAGATGGACCACGATGATACGGCGAATTATTCCATCTATATTTTGCCAACAAAAGTAAAGCGAATAAGTTTGCATTTAGAACTTAGTGCCCAGTATGTCTCATTATTGATTTTCAGTGATATAACTATTAAAGCAGTCTTTTGAAATATTTTTTATTGAAACTGTTTAAGACAATCAATAAGTTTTTAATTTGCACATTTTAACTAATTTTCATTTGATCATGGTGAGCTGATGGTCGTATTTTGTATAAACCGAAAAACGTGTTCTCTCAATCAATGAGAACAATAATAATTTTTGTGGGAAGCCTGCCCAGGGTGCAATTCATGCCCCTCTTCAGGTGTCTAACTAGGTATGTTGCGGATAGGACAATTGTGAAGGGATGTCCGAGGACTCAATCCCTTGCATTCGCATTAACGACTGAAGAAAACCTCGGGAAAAACCTTCAGTTAGGATTTCCGGTCTCGACGGGATTTGAACCCGGGACCTCCCGAATCAGAGGCGCGCGCTTAACGCTCGAGCCAACTCTGTCGGTATCTCTATCAACGATCTTGAATATGTGTTCATCGTGCAAGAAGACCACAGAAAGACCAATAACCTACCAAGTTATAATTTGAGTAAAATAGAATCCTAGCTTACATTGTTCGCTCGAAGCAATATGGTCGTTTTGTCATAAAATAAATTAAAATTTGAGTCACGTAATTGTAACGACAAATTAATTTCGTAACTTTGGTTGTTGCATTAAATTAAAAGCGAATATTACGCTTGAAAGCTTCGTATCTGTTCTCAGCTAGCAGGGTTCTGTTCTGCATGTGGAACTCAACCACTGTTATCACCACTGTTCACGTTAACCGTACTGTTCTACAATAAATAAACTTTAAATGGATATAACTGATAGTTATTTCCTTCAGCGTAAATTAAACAATTGTAAAGTAAAAAGTTGGTGGCAATTTTTTAAATTTTGATTCTACTAAAAGTGAAGAGAAATATGATAAAATTTACTTTTCAGATTGTTGAATTGATTGATTTATGTAGGGATTTACGCCTCTAATTTTTTAAACCGTCATTTGTTATTATTTATTACGGAAGAAAAAGACAATTACTTTTAAAATTGCACGTAATGCCTTTGACTTGAATTTATGTGACTCAAATTCTCTGGTAGATACGATATTAAATAAAATCCCGATTATAAGTTTATAAATGATTTTAGTGTAAAAATTACATTGCAGAACATTGCATAAGATAATTTAAAAATCGAAGCGATAAGTTAGAGATTATCTAATAAAGATCAACACGTGTATATGTGTGTTACATTAATTGTTAATAATAAATTGTTACATTATTATAACAAATTTTGGTTTCATTTATCATCATAGTTCACAATTAACTGAGTATATCGACAGTACCGAACAATACTGCGTTCCTTTTAATAAGATGCACAGATCCTATTTAGAATTATGTTGTTATTCTTGTTTATGATGTATTAAAAAACTCGATCAGAAGTCAACAACTATATATGATCTACGTTTCATATTATTTTAGGAGACTAGATGTCAAACAATGCGATATTCACCATGTATATATTGTTTTTTGAATGAGAAAAACTGAAATAAATGGTTTATATCATCATTATTTTCGGTTGATTGCAGCTCCACCCAGTCGTAAGATAAAAACCACCCTATCACCGCCAGTAAAGAACTTTCCGCAAGAAAACGCAAACATGGCGGAAAGTGCTCTATTCTGTACAGAGGCAAGTTTTCCGTATTCCTATGCCGCATTTCACTATTGTTTCTATTATTTTATTTTATGCGATTTAGATATTGTAAAGAATTCTCCATGTATTTGACCTCGATCCATGCTCAACATTGTTCAGTTCGCTTCTTCGAACGAGAAACAAGATTCGAAATAGCTCCTTACCGTCCGAGACTCCAAACAGCGAAACAGCGACGACGACGACGACGATGTCGAACTCACAGCGTCGAGGCCTCATGGCGCTTGCTCGCTGCGACTCGGAGTGGAATATTTAATACCATGCCAATACGAATTCCCGTTCACAAGCCCACAATCCCTGGAACAATGGAACAACAGAGATTAAAATTTCCCCTCAAATCAAACAACTGAACTGTGCAAATCTGATCTATATGCAAATCATTCTTTTTCAGCTCAATACATATAACTTAAAAACAAAATGTGTGCATAGAATTCGTTTGACGAATCATGCCAGGAGGCTTTTATCTAGAATAACCAATAGTTTGTTCCATTTCCTCATTGGTGCAGTGTTTTATTATTAATAATAAAACACATTTACCGTCGTGTCGATAGCGTAGTAAAAAGCTTATAGTGTGAATAGCATATAGGCGTTCACGGACTGGAAGCATGTTGTAAAAACTCGATTTTATAGCTGACAATACGCCATGTAAAACCATTGCACAAGAGCTATGAAAACGCGTCTCCTTTCTTAGGAAGCAAGTTGTATTCTGTGTGACACACAGCACTTCCTCACTGGCAAAACGGTTCCGGCTCGACAAATGCCAAGAATAAGGTATATATTCTCCTTGCAATAGTTGCTACATGGAGAGGGCCTCGTTTTTACTGCCGAAAAGTTCAGGAAGTTTTCAATTGAGACATATGTTTCGTGTCTCTCTCCACTTCAAAGTGTTTGTGTCAATAACGACGACAGATTATGTTACCAAAATGATAAATAAACAACACATTATAACCGTCCAGTCCAAAAATAATTTTTTGACGAACATAACGTCGCTATTAATTTAAATTAAACAAAATGAAAATCATTGTCATATTTTGCTTTGCATTATTATTTTAAAACATTTTAAAACAACGTATTGTCAAAAATCCTAGTTACTATTCTGTTACGTGTAATTTGTATAACCAAATATAATATCTCAATGCACTTACTTTTAATATTTTCTATGAACTAGATTGAGAACAAGAGGCAAAGCAAATCGGTTAAACGTTTAAAATGTCGTTTTAAAAACGTTCACACAATTACTGACTTGTGGGAGCATAATGCGGGATTAGTGACTTGATTAGAAAACTAATATTGTTATTTCTGTGCATAAATATATATTAATTTTGATTTGTAAGTGAAGGTGCCTTGATATTTTTCTCTGGTTTGAGCGCAACCAAGTACTACAGTGCAACATTGTACATAAACAAAAACAGTAACACCTCTGTTGTTTCATAATAGAGTAGTCACTGCCAGCCAGCCAGCCAATATCACAATATTCAAATACGCCAATGATAAACTTTGATTTGATCGCATACCGATTTTTGTAATTTGCATACTTTGGTGTTATAAACAAAACACCGAATGAATTAAAACTCAATAGAAGTGATACACAGAATTCCCATGAATATCTATGAGGTCACACGTGGTTTAACGGTTGAATTACCCTTCAAGCGGTTTATAGGAGAGCATTATTTTGTATTGTTGTGTTTGTGGTGTCGACATTGAAATATGAATACCAATCAACGTCATATATATTCAACATTTATATATTTTTTCACTGTATTATGCGTATGAACATCCCCGTTTGAAAAGCCGATGGGATCCTGCCGAGTTGTGGCATCACGAAAAAGTATATACGTGCACATACAGTTAAGACTTTACTTTGCAGTGCATTGTTTTCAAAATTTTGTGTGTTAGAAGGTCGATAAAATTGTCTAATTTTGTAACTTATAGCTTCATAAGCGTATTGAGTGTTCGTAAATATCTTTAACGCCAAACAATATATTCAAATTTACATTAACGTGCGCATAATATCTATCATATTTTAATGAAAACGAAATTCAGTTAATAAATATCGTATTCAGATAAATTGTGTGGTGATAAGGCAGACGTAAACATATGTAACTGTACATAACAGTTTAAGGTGAAAAATGTGTGATAAAGTTTCCAGCAAATACATTGTTTTTATCACCATATAAAACACGTCGCCAATTGTTTGAACTGTCCGTTCATGAACTGTAAAAATGTGCTTGTTAAAAGCCATGGCCAATCAACACCGACCAGTGTTTCATCGCAATTGACTATATCTTATTAAAAGCTCTGCAGTGCTAACGAGTTAAAACTTCCTTTATTTCATTTCCGCGAAGCAATCAAATGGGTTTCCAAATACTGATCAATAATCTGTGACGATCGGTATCTCTGTATCTCGCTCGGGTCCCTCCCTCCCAGGGAGCGAAATACTGTGTGGCCATTCGCCGATAGAATAACGCGCATGAGAAGCTGTAATAATTAGTGCGGGGTACTAGCTAATTACCAGCCGGTCCCCGGGGTATGAAAAACTGCCGGCGGGGCGGGCGACGGTCGCACTCCCTACGACTAGGCTGTACCAACTTGAAGGCGATCTCTGCTATAATAACCGTCCAGAAGGCAGAGATAATTATGCCGCTAAATGCTATCCAACAAGTATCCACTAAGAAACGGAATATCAATTTAATTTATAATTGTTAGGGTTTAATGGAGCAAAACATCGAGGTGATTAGTGACTCAATTTAAACAAATGATAGCCAAAGGCTTAATTACAAAATAAGATCTATGATATCTACATTTTGGTACATGTTTATATGCCCACTGTACATGTCCAATGTGTGTAGTAACAAATGGCTTGAATTAAAATAATACAGATAATGTTGGCATCAACTGTTTATAATTGTATTTCATTAATCATTATCAATTACTATTCACTGATATTCACGATACAATTAACTGACTAAATACTTGGACAACAAAGAGATGAGTCGATTTGATCACAGAAACATGAAAAAGTGTACACACAATTTATCAGAATTATTATGTTTTGTACGTCATATATTTCAAATTTAAATAATTTCATCGAGCAATGACAAAGTTTCATTCCAATGATCATACATTTTCTTGTGACCATGGTTTGTGTTTTTAATCGAAACCATATGCAACATAAAAATGACTTCATAGTGTCGTCATCGTTGACAAGTTGAAATCTGGCACTGGTAATTGGGTCGTCTTACAGGAAACAAGACGATACATTCATCGTTACTGTGAACTATGTATCCATTGCTCACATACGTGTGAGTACAACAGATAACTTCTGAAGTACATCTCTCACTACCACAGTCAAAACAGCAATTACCGTCCAGCTACGTAGCTTTCTCCTCGGACTGGCAATGCGTCGCAGACAGAAGTTTGATGGTATTGTTCAAACTGCCCGGTTTGATTGATGATTGATGTTGCGGCTTAACATCCTTTTAACTGCACTTGTTTCCAGCGTATCCATAAAATCTAAGTTGTAAAAAGTAAAGTTAAATGCATAACAACGCATGTTTATGGCTTGCAATAATATGTTGGCCTCGATTAAACTTCCTCCCAGTTTCCTGGTATGAAGCACGCAATGAAAACAAGTTTATCTGAGAGTTTTTATGTTCGTATTCGTAAGGTTTGATATTCATCGTACATTTCATTTCCGCTAAATCACAATCTATGTGAGGAATAATATATAACTCTTCGAATAAGGCTTTAATATTGAAATATGTGTCTCTCAAACCAATCTTGACAATTTTGATTGTGTACCTTATTAACCTCTTCGCGGGTACGCTCCGCTTTCTCCTCGGCATGAGCATGTAAGTTAACAAAATAAATCATACTTGTCCCAAACATTTTGTTGACTGTGTAGCGCAGTGTACTTGTCATTATTTTATCGGATAAAATTAAATATAAGCCTGGTTCTCTGACATCAAACCTCATACATCCGATAATTTAGCACAGAGTTAAAATCTCACAGCGTTTTTCATAAGGATCATAATATTGCACACCCAGCAACTAAACAGGTAGTAAGAGATGACGATTTAATATGGCGTAATTATACGTTAATGTGTCAGGAATGTCAAGATGTCCGGATTATGTCAAAATATATAGTTGTCGAGATCGAGCCCTTCAAAAAGAAATTTCAACGTAGGTTTACAAAGTTTGATTGAATTAAATAAAGCTGATTATTATGTAACAATAAAAAACTATTCCGTTATAAATAATAATAAGTATTTTTCGAGTTAAAATTTAAGAAGACAATTCCAAATTTACATCAATTCTGGTGGTTTTTTTAACTCACTAAATAACTATCCAGATTGACTTTTGTTAGTTGAATAAAGCATATCAAAATCAATAATCAAATTGAATGTTTCGTTCTAGTCCGATGTGCAACCACACACAATGCAAGCGACCTTCTCTAGTGAACATACTTGATGATAGCCCCTAGCATAACATGTTAATGTCAATATACGGATCGTTCCATGGCAGGGCTCAACCATCCCATACACATTAACAGCTTAACGCTGGAGACGTATCCCTGACATGAAGCTGAGGGTCTGAATCTAAACACACACGTTTTGCCATTTGGTATAAGAAGAAAGTTGCTGTCTCATTTAATTAACGCGGTAATGATACTACAAGAATTATAATATTACATACACTTGTGGTTGAATATGCCT
Source organism: Sweltsa coloradensis (assembly GCA_024449915.1). Taxonomy (NCBI): domain Eukaryota; kingdom Metazoa; phylum Arthropoda; class Insecta; order Plecoptera; family Chloroperlidae; genus Sweltsa; species Sweltsa coloradensis. Next base: position 120,028 of record JAMZAV010001318.1, read on the forward strand.
TAGTAAATGAAGTGTTTTTATTTAAAGTAAGTGGACCGCGGTCTGATCTGATCATGCTCAATTGACGAAAGTTGGACAAATAAAACGGTACATTTATAAATACACGCAGCATTGTGTTGGCTGTTAAGCCAATTTATGTTTAACGTTGATTTCTAGAAGCTACATTAAAAATCAGAGAGAAATACAAAAGCTGGCTGCACCGGGGATTGAAGCCAGAGCCTCTACTGTCCGGGCTCTGACAAACTGAGCTACGGAGACAAAATAAACTATCAATAATTACCGACAGTGTTGGCTCGGGCGCTAAGCGCTCGACTCTGATTCGGGAGGTCCCGGTTTCGAATCCCGTCGAGACCGGCAATCCTGACTGAAGGTTTTTTCCGAGGTTTTCCTCAGTCGTTAAGGCGAATGCAAGGGATTGAGTCCTCTTAAACAGCCCTCGGACATCCCTTCACAATTTCCTATCCGCACAATACCTAGTTCACCTGAAGAGGGGCTAATTGCACCCTATAACAGGTTTCCCACGATAAAAATTTAAATTTTATCAATAATTAATCAAACAATTAATTAAAAGTTTACTAGTTCCACGTCAATTCTGTCACCGTTCGGGACTTGAATAAACAAGAACCCGGACGATGGGTCCAAGTTAAATTTGTAGTGTGAAAATAATGTGTGAAAATCTTTTAGAACCAGTGTTTGATTACACGAGCAATATTTTCGAACAGTTCTATATAATACCAATTGTATATTCGCCTTCATTCACACACAAGAGTGTCATGAAAAACTATTTCATCCTGTACACTGGTTCAAACTTACTTACTCAGTTTTCAATCTGATTTTGATGCAAAATACGTTGAAGGGCAGAAATGATGAGTGATTAATTTGGATAACAATAAGCTCACTGCGAATAACTTTGTGGGTGTATTTTTGTTCCTGCAGTTGATAATTATATAGATGTGTGCAGGTAGATTCAATATAATATCAAATTATGTCAATGATGTTTTAAAGGGATGCAATCTTGAGGATTTACCCATTTCAAGTGAAGATAGACAAAGACGAAACAGCGAAGTCAAGATGTCTCCATGGTTTGTTTGAGTCTTAATTGGCACGAGCTGTAGACGACGACGCTTGAGATGCATGCGTTAGAAAGGAATTCGTGAAAACGGCGCGTAACAAAACAACGTCTCAACAACGTCTGCTTGGAACGAAAAGACGGATTTGGAACATCAAAGATCTCTCTAATCCTCTCTTGAGGCTAAACATCATCTTTAAGAATTTACCACTGTCGTGCGTAATATATACTGTACTTTCCAAATGTATTAAGGTAACCTAAATACCCAAGACAGACTTGAACAAGTCAACTAGAGATGCACTACAAGCTTAGTTCCTTTGGTTTCAATTATTAATTCTAACGAACAAGAGAATATTGATAAGTGACCCGTAAATCGCACACTTTGCACATCGTTAGCTAATTCGTACAGCAAAGCATGCAGCTGGTTATCTCACTACAGTCAGTCGCTCAGTAATTCCTTCGAACAGAAGCAAGTTGAACTAGATGTGTTAGCTGCCAACTTAAGGTGTTTACATAAAATTAAAACTTAAAATAAACTGTCAAAGTCAAATATTTTATTAAGGCTGAAACGACAAAACGCTTTAACTAACTTGCGCAGAAAATTAAGAGCTTTTATTGAGAAGGAATGGAAAATTGGAACTTGTGAAACGCAAAGTGTTAAGAGAATTAGATGTTTTATAATGTTAAAGTCATGTTTCCCACCATTGTAAAAAATACAATTTTAGTCTTTTTGCACAATTGTTTTGCTTTAGAAGGAACCAACGTATTAGTCCTTCAAAATAACATTGTTTAATTTAGATGATAATGCTTTTTTATTTTGAAAGAAATCAGAACTGAAAATGCTTAATAATTGACTTATAATTAACTAAAAATGGTGCAGTTTATTCTTATGACATAAAAGCACATTAACAAATTTTGTTTATGTTCATTCATTGTCCATTTTATTTGCTAAATAAACTTAGAACGACACGAAATAAGTTTTTTCTATGCATTCAAGGCGAACAATTTCTTCAAGTTTTGCTTGATTTCACAGCAAAAGATGTATTTATATACGCCTAATTCAACGAAATTCACCAGCCTTAAATAATGTTTGTCAAATGTTTTTAATCTTCATCTCTTAAGCCCGTTGACAAACCTCTTTCGAACAACCAAGCATATTGTTGCACACGATCATTCAACGCTACTTATGATGAATAAAGTACTAGATTTGGATGGAGAAGGAATAATAAGGAATATTAGACGAAATATTAAATATATATTAGAAATAGGAATATTAGATTAAGTTATATTATTGTAAATATTTAAATAGCATTAGATTTTTTTTTTTTTTAGATATGACTCAATATAACACTATTTCTATGCATATCTAACAAATGGAAGAAACCTACTGGAACCGACTCAAACCATCCTGATAAAATCTTAAGCAGTTTTTACCCTATGCAATTGTAACCTTGATGGCATTGCAAACGACATAGTTCTACCAAGAGATCCATTAACGTTATACACGATTTTATTAAATTGAAAATTTTTCCAAGAACAAAAGGCGAATTCTTCCTCTAAATGGCGTTTCTTGTGAAAGTAGTTTTACCGGATTAAATTTCCAACTGACACTTTTTGCTTTAAATTCATTTCCATAAAAGCTACAAAAACATATTTCAAAAGTTGTTGTTATTACATTTAAAAGTAAATTCTTTGCAAAACAAGACGACAATCATTGTATGGAACATAAAACAACAACCATTCCTGAAAAGTACTACTTTCCTTGTCGTGTGTTCTATGTTAATAGTGTAAGGTTACCAGGCATAAATGTTAAATGCAGGATTTTCGATTAATTTGCGTTGAAGTAGATTTAAATTCCTATTGAGGTTGATTAATGGTGAGGTTCTAACATTGTGGGGCGTGCACAGCGAGTATTTTCTCCGCGGTTAGCGCTAGTTGACGTGATTGAAACCGCGCACTAGGAACAATCACTATATCTTACAAGCAGTTGCCTAACGGCACGGTGGTGTGATTAACGCAACTTACCAGCCCTGTTCATTTACAGCCTTGTTCAAGACTACAGTAGAAGGAGAGTGGAGATATAATTATTACGATCATCAGCAGTATAGTTCTTTATTTTTATGTCATACTGTGACCGTCTAATACATCCAATTATATAAAAGTCCGGTTCTTTATTTTATTCTCAGGTTGCAAAGATACCCGTGAAAGAATCAATTTTCCGTCCGTACGTCTTGAGATAAAATCTGAACACGACCTCCGATTGAGAATTCTGATATTACCCTTCAACTTGACAACTCGGCTGGTCAACTCGGTACTTGGGACCTCCAACACGAATTTCAAAGCACGAAAATATTTTATTTGTGTGTTCTTCTCCGACAATCTGTTGATTAAGTAGCTTCGTTTCTTACAGTAGGTACTTTCGTACTATGGTTATCGTTTATTTGATGTCAATCATCATAGTTACTTAGTTTCAAATCAGGGCCACTTAAGGTAGTTAGTTGTTAATAAGTGGGGTTTTAATGCACACAACAAAGTTATCAGTGCCCATAAGGGCTACTTGAATTAATAAAATTGAGGGATTGTGAATTCTCTTCTCATCTTTCTTCCAAGATTATATTAAGTGATTGGTTGGGTTGATGTGTTGGGATTGAGCCTTTTATTATAACTTTAAAAGGGGAAGGTTATTGTGATAAACTATTATCTAATATGTATACTATCCACATTTAAAAATTAAAAATAAGGTCCACTTATCGTGTATTTCTCATTTAAATATTTCACTAAAGCTTGTTTGGAAAATATCACTTGTTCATTACAATATCCCTTCATTGATTACTTCACTTATTTAAACAACTAATGCACGAAATGATATATTTATTTACCCCTGCCAACAGCCACAACTACAACAAACCACTGCCTTGTGTTGCATTCTAGGAAATGTTCAATGTGTCCGCTCCTGTAATTATTATCTTTCAGTTTATCGTACGAATTAAGTTTCGATAACGTTTGTGAGTAGCAACAGAGAACGTATATTTTACTCTTACACACTTACGAATCAATATGAAAACAGGTGCACAGTGGATTACAAGTTAACTTCAGAAGATCTAGGAGAAAAGTTTGGTTGAGAATGTCTTTGTTTCTCCTTCTCTTTGTGCACATAATATTATGTCGCTTGCTGTACTAGCTGTCGCATGATTGCAGTTCTAGAGAGCGCATCTGGTTATATGCATTGTACCGTCTTCTAAGTGACTAACCGAGTTTACAATGGAGATTGCATTGTTAGCAGAAATGTTGCATAGTATTAGAAACCCTCAACACAATTCTGCTAAATATCTGGATCAAATAGAACTTCAGTCTAGTTATCCAAATTTGAATGGTCTTTATTGGTATTGGATTCATATCACTCATTAACTTCGTTAGGCCTTGGCTGTTAATCGAATGTTTAAGTTCCAATATTGTTATTAAAATGAAAAAGCGAATCCCAAGTCCAATTTTACCAGTCAAACAAATGTGGTTAGAGCAAAAGAGAACTCGAATCACTAATTTGAAACAGAGTTTTTCTCATAAAGACGGATTGAAAGTAGGGCATGCTATGCGACGTCAAATAAAAATCGCTAATTTCAGTCTCTGCAGATAAAATAGATTTCAAATTCTAAACCATTTGCACTTCTGTGATGTAAAACGTTTTTGAACAAGCTTTATATTTTACTCCATAGTGAATTAATGCATTTTTTGTTATAAGCGTAAAAGTACAATTCCTCATTCTACAAAAAACTCAGAAATATTTAGAAATAATTCCTTTGTAATACGGCAGTTTAACTATACACTATAGATATTGTGATATCTAAAAATAGCCATTCAAAGTTATTCAATGTTGTATTCCCTTTTCATGAAGTGCCATCGAAGTTATAAGGATTACTGTGTCATGTAACCGTGTCAGTCGGCAAAGACAAATCTTTTGATGTCTTTTCCTGCTCAATTATAATTTATAAGAGTACAAAATCTGCCATAAAATTAAGATTTACAACTCCATGCATGATTCATTTACCATATTTTTATAAATCTGAGATCAGTATAATAAAGCAATGTGTATTTATTTGTATGATGCAGGTTTAAATGACTGTTTAAGTAGTGCAATGCCTCATATCACCATTATTTTATACTGTTAGGCCTTTACTTTTAGCCAATACCTAATTCTAAAAATCGCATTTAAATTTACCGTGGGAAAATGTCCCACAGTGCAATGCATTGCCCACCTAAGGTGTGTCAAACCAGATGTTTTGGTAAGTTTTGAATGGAATGTTTGAGGTCTGTTTAGAAGGACGCGATCGCTTGCACTCGCATTGACTGAAGAAAACGACTGCTTGTCATGATTTCCATTGGCGCGAAACGAAACACCGGGACCTCCAGAATCAGACTATCATGCGTTATACGCTTTAGCAGCATAATTCGCTACATTTTAAATCTAAAACCACATTCACCATTTCAAACTCTCACGAGATGTGTGTGGTTTCGAATTGTTGCTTGTTTTAACATTTGTGGGAAATCGTTTCAATGTTGTATCCGTTAGAATTTTAGTAGTGTATATAAAATAATAATTTAAGAAATATTACTTAGCAAGAACGCACTTTATTTTTCCGTTGGGATTTACGGATTTTGAAAAGTACTCGCATTTCAAGCCGCAAGTCAGACTGCTCTTTGCTTTAAATCACCGTCATCTGCCGTCTTTGCGGCACTCTGTGAACGAACAAGCCGATGAGTCTTGGCTGGTTGAGAAATATGGAATTAACGTCTTTCAAGTTGACAAGGGAGCTTAAAAACGTCTGTCCCGTTGTCTTTGTAAAACCGGATTGAGATTATCTTGGAGTTGGGGAATGTATGACTAGCTAAGTAGCGGCCACAGAGAAAGATCGCATTCTCTTCATTTAAACGCAAAGCAATTTCCTGGCTCGACTCTTTGACTATAATAATTTCTTTGTTCATATGTTTGTGAAGTTATTAAAGCAGGATTACAATTTAAAGGGGAACCACCAATACAAAGACATCAAAGTTATATACATCAACGCAATAAGATAATATACAAGAAAATATCTTTGTCGTCTTTTAGAACGTTTTATAATAAGATTTATATTCTCCTTGTTTGATGTTTGTAGTGTATTTTAATCAAGTGTTGCTTTTTTCTGTGGACTACAAATAGATGTACAGCATGATAAAACATGCCTTGCTCAAGGTTCTAGCCCAATAAGACTTGGTTTTACACAATTTGAGCATGTTCTCTATTCTATGAGCAATCGTGAGAACTTTTATTTTTTGAAATACAATGCATTTGAGGTTTATGCTATAAATTTAAGAGACAGGATTTCACTACTAAAACTCTTTAAACAAACTGCGATTGGTTGTCACAAACAAGAGTCCTTGGACCTAACAACGGAACTTCATCCTAGTTAAAAACTTAGACTTTAAGTGGTTTAAGAATACTTAAGATATATTTCCGAAACGGTCGAGACCAACGCACTTAAACCCTAATGAGCCTCATAGGTCATTAAATTACACTGCATTATAAAACTATTTTGGCCCATGCTAGCCAAAGTTGAAGACTATAGGGAGGAGTTGCCTTAGCCCTTAGGAGTTGAACGCTAAAGAACTCGCTTTTAACCTTACGATGCAGCAAAGTTACAGTGAAATCAGCATATGTTTTTCATTTCCCTTATATTTTTCCAATTGTTATTAAATATATATTTAAACACAATTTCTTTCATTAAATATGTGTATGAAGCGTGTTAAAACAGCGAGCAAACATTTATGTTTTTCATAATTCTACCATTGAAATTTTGTTTTCTCAATTTTGTACTACAGTATTTGTTGAAAAAATTATAAAAATCTCAACTTTTGAGTCAACTGTCAAGCGCTATACTATGAATATATTAACAAGCGTAGGTACGAGAGCATTCAAAATATACAATCTCATCGATAAAGAAATAAATAATCAAAGAAGAATGTAAAAATAAACTAATCAAATTAACGAAATAACGAAAGGAAAAAGTACTGCTCTGCTTATTGCAAACATTGATATTGGTCGCTTAGAGGACGAAATAACAATTTGTTTTAATAATCCTAATATGACTTACAAACAAAATCATGTTACTCGCAAAAGCTGAATCTTATATCTGTTCTCGCTATAACAAATAAAGAGATTCTTACATTTCCCTTAAAGTCCCTGACCAGTGTGTTTACAAAAGTAATGTTCACAAAAATATGATATGCGTTGTTGCAAAATTTACATTTTCTTCCTTCATTTTAAATGATAAACCGTAATTAAGAAGAGAAAAATGTATTTAATTAAATAACCAGTAAGGCATGCAGATCAATTTATCTCGTCGAATATTAATAACAGCAAAATGACGAGTTTAATATTGAAGTATATGAAAATATTTAACAAAGAAGGCTATTCCTGGTTTTGAGAAGTATTAAACTGCAGACGGTTTTTAATTGAGTTTGCCTGACTGAGTTTTGAGAGAAGTAATATTGCCAAGAGGCAAAGTAGTAGCCCTAAGTTGAGTACCACCTTACTAACAAAGTACTTCACATTCCTATCACACTTCCAGGTAGAATATAAAACTAAGTAAGTCTAATATGTGTCGTCACTACAACCTCGCCAACAAACAAACAAAACACAACACAACAGCAAAATATTGACAAACGGAATTATTTCAAAAGCTGAAGATTTGAAATTTGCGACCGTAAACAAATAAACAAGGAAACACAATAGTCCGGGGTCTATCCGCAAATTTGAGGCAAATTTGAGAAAAAAAAACTGAATAACCTATAAAGATTCCCCTAAAATCCCCATAGGGTGGATGGGTCTAATCATCCCCTAAATGAAAATGTAATAAATGGAATTTTATAAAACTTAATTTTGAAACCTAGTAACCATGGTATGTAAACAAAGATTATTTAAGTGTCTTTCAAATAAAAAATATTTTAATTGATTTAAATTAATTTTGTGGCAAGCAGAGGTCAATGAAGGTCAAATTTTGAATTAGTTTAATATAATTTGGTAAACGTTATTCTATTGGCACAACAATGTTTGATGATTGTATCATTGTTGTAAACTAGGAAAACGCCAAAGTCGTTGTTAGACGAGTGAGTGTGCCATGTGTTGAGTACCCGATAACATTCCCATTCTTCCCCTACCTAAGGCCTCCTTAGCCTATCATACGCTAGAGTGGCGCATTTTGGCCTTACAGTTAACGCGCCATTTTACCAACTAAACTCAAAAACCCTATTATTTATACAAATATAATTATCAAACTGAAATGTAAATGTACCCGGGTACACAACACATGACTCGTTCACTCGTCTCACAACGACTTTGGCGTTTTCCTAGTCTAGTTGGCCAAGGCGCCGTTATACCCGAAATGTAGGAGACCTGGGTTCAATCCCCTGGTCGGGAAAGATTTTGTAATTTGTGGATTGTATTTTAAAAAGTATTAAACATGTTTTGACATGCATATAACGCAGTGTAGTCTATCATTTGTGACAATACTATGGAAAACATAGCCAGTACAAAATACGTGTAAATATTGCAAGGTTTACTCAATCTCCGAGCGGAATTGGGGGGTACCTTGAGCGTGCAAGATTCCATACCCTTGGGCACTGCATTTGCGCAGACAGACAAATAACAAACATTTTTTTTTTAAACAAAACCATTGTCGTTAAAATAATTCCTACACATTAGCAGCTTATTTTCCAATGTTTTATTTCTTGTAGGTTTAAATCGCAATGGATCTAGTTGATTTTGTTAGCAGTTATTAGTAAACTCGTACCAGATGTCTGTTTAAAATTCCAGTGCAATCTGTTCAGCGATTCGGCTGATTTTCGATGTACACACACACTCACACAATCACAGAATATATAAGAGCAGATTTTCTCGAATGGTTTCCCCAGTCGCTTCGCTGCCTCGTCTTATTATACATTTTTAAGCCGATTGGATTCTTACATATAATGAATGACTGTGTCTTTCAAGTTTGAGTTTACAACTAGAGTTTAATACCCAATGCACTGAATGTGGCATATAAAATGATAAAATATAATACAATTTACAAATAAATAAAATAGATAAACTCGTATTTAGAGTCTACCCACTCAGCTACAGAACGGATTTTTGGAGGGGGACATTAAATTTGAAGCCAACCAAGCCAACCCTGTAGGCGCCGACATCATCGGCGAGTGAACAATGACCAACGAGTGACCAAAATATTTATGTAGGAAACACCAATCAATCAAACTGGTCACGATTCCACCGCAGACAGCTCCAAAATCAGCACGGCTGATTCGGAACGCCTTAGTATTTAGTATGTGCCTCGTGCTAGGACGGCTCCAAATCAGAATTTACAAATTCCACAGACAAGAACTAAGGGACTTAAGTCCACATATGTTTAAAAACTTATTCCTAGAGCGGAAATCGAAACCCTGGACCTCTGCATTGGAAGCAAGCCTCTAGCCACAGACCAACGAACCACACAAAATACAATACACAAAAGATGTGAGAGCACAGTACAAGTACGATGGATGCTAAAACTTTTTGCTTAAGACACACAATCAATGTTCTTTGGAAAAATTAAATTACCTGCCACCGTCAATAAACTCAATAAAATGCAACAGATACATACTCTCCCCGTAATATATTCATTATAATAAAACTTCAGTGACCCCACCTCCACCAAATAACGTTAAATGTGACCCTTATAGCTAATTATTTATTTTTTATGTACTTATTGATTTGATTTCTATTTATTTACTATGTCATTTATTCTATTAGTTATATTATTTATATTATTTATTATTTATTTTATTTATTTATTTATTTATTTATTTATTTTTATTTAATTTTAATTAATTTATTTATTTATTTATTTATTTATTAATATATTTATTTATTTAACGTCTATCCTATTCAGTAAAAAACAGATTTACAAAGGAGGACAACTAAATAAATTTAATACTAAGATGCAGACACAACAATGAACTACATTTAAGTAAATATTTGAAATAGTAATATTACAACAACAATGCATTAAACACAACAATTTTGGTAACAAATTCAAAAAGGATATTAAATGCAACTAGGAAAACGCCAAAGTCGTTGTTGGACGAGTGAGTGAGCCATGTGTTGAGTACCCGGTAACATTCCCTTTCTTCCCTCCTCCGCCTCCGTAGCCTATCATAGGCTCGAGTGCGCATTATGGCCTTACAGTTGACGCGCCCTTATACCAACTAAACTCAAAAAACCCATTATGTTTACCTATACAATTATCAAACTCAAATGCAAATGTTCCCGGGTACTCAACACATGACTCGCTCACTCGTCCAACAACGACTTTGGCGTTTTCCTAGTCTAGTTGGCTAAGGCGCCCGTGTACACAAAATGTGGGAGACCTGGGTACAATCCCCTGGTCGGGAAAAATTTTGATATTTCTGGATTGTATTTTTAAATTATTAAACACGTTTTGACGTGCATATAACGCAGTATAGTCCATTTGTGACAATACTATGGAAAACATAGCCAGTACGAAATACGTGTAAATATTGCAAACATTACTCAATCTCCAAGCGGAATTGGGGGAAAAGGTACCTTGAGCGTGCAAGATTCGATAAACCTTGGGCACTGCATTTGCACAGCCATACAAATAACAAACAAAAATATATTTTTTTTAAACAAAACCGTTATTGTTAAAATAATTTCTAAATAAAGGAGCCTATTTTTATTTTTTAATTTCTTGTTGCTCTAAATCGCAATGGATCTAGCTGATTTTGTTAACAGTTCTCAGTAAACTCACACCGGATGTCTGTTTAAAAGTTTGGAGCAATATGTTCAGCGGTTCGGCTGATTTTCGACGTACAGACAGACACACATACAGACTCGCAGAATAAGCGCCGTTTGAGTGAATGGAGACACTCAGTCGCTCCGCTCCCTCGTTTATTTACTAGAGAAACGCCAAAGTCGTTGTTAAACGAGTGAGTGAGCCATTTGTACAATGCCCAGTATCATTCCCCTTACTGGACTAGATTCAGCCTTGGTTATATGGGAGGAAATGGGATGTTCTCGGGTACTCAACACTTGGCTCACTCACTCGTTTAACAACGATTTTGGCGTTTCCCTAGTTATTTAAATTGAACATTAAAAATGCGAATCGTGTTTGAAACGTATTAGCGTAAAACATTAACAAATTTCCAAGATAAAACAAAATCACCTAATGTTTATTTCCAATTTAACACTCCTCAAAAATTATATGTGGGTGTAAAAATATAAAAAAGTTCCAACTAACAGGTATCGAATCCCAACCCTCCGTGCGGTAGGCTAAATGCTTACCACTAGGACATGCCAGCCACGTGTATCTCGTCCCGCTGGCTGCTACTAAACAAATGCTATCGATATTTAAAAAAATCACATTTGTATTTATTGTAGGATTAAATCGCAATGGATCTAGCCGATTTTGTTAACAGTTCTCAGTAAACTCGTACCGGATGTCTGTTTAAAATTTCAGACCAATCTGTTCAGCGGTTCGGCTGATTTTCGACGTACAGACAGACAGACAGACAGACACACATAATCACAGAATGAGGGCCGTTTGAGTTGAATGGAGACACTCAGTCGCTCCGCTCCCTCGTTTAATAACTAGGGAAACGCCAAAGTCGTTGTTAAACGAGTGAGTATCCAAGTGTTTGACTTCTAAACCGGACCGTCTGGTCACCTTATAGGAACTCACTCTGCTTGCCACCATTATTATATAAATTGAACATCAAAATGGCGAATCGTATTTAAAACGTATTAGCGTGAAACATTAACAAATTCGAAGATAAAACAAAATCACTAATTTTTATATTCCCATTGAACACACCTCAAAATAATATGTGGGTATAAAAATATAAAAAAGTTAGAACTGACGGTATCGAACCCCATGCATCCGTGCGGTAGGCTAAATGGTTACCACTAGGCATGCAGGCCACGTCAACTTCGTCCCGCTAACTGATAGGAAACAAATGCCATTGATATTATTAAAATCACATTTTTATTTATTGTAGGCTTAAATCGCAATGGATCAAGCTGATTTGTAACAGTTCTCAGTAAACTTGTACGGATGTCTGTTTAAATTTCAGCGCAATCTGTTCAGCGGTTCGGCTGATTTTCGACGTACAGACAGACAGAATCACAGAAATGAGAGCCGTTTGAGTTGAATGGAGACACTCAGTCGCTCCGCTCCCTCGTTTAATTAGTAAATAGGCCACACTTGATAAGGAATAAGTCAATCATGGCAAAAAAGGTTGATATTACAATCTGTAGGACAATGTACCTACGAGTATGTAGTCAAAAATCTGTTTAATTACGTTTAGGCGCACTCGAATCATGTTACGTAATCAAATACAATGCATAACATTTACTACATCGTCATCACTAGATATCAAATCGATTCGTTTAGCCACTCATCATGTCATCACTCACCATCACTGCATCACACTCACTCATCTCACTCACTCACTCAGCTCACTATCATCACTCACTCACTCACTCACTCACATCACTCATCATGAGCTTGGTGGTTTTTTTTTTTTAAAAAAAATTGTATTTGTGGGTAAAATCTTCAGTGAAGACTTTAAAGTGTTGGTTTTGATCCAGGTATGTCCCAAAATATAGCCTCGATGCGTAGTACGTGAAAACCTCCATCGGTGAATTATATTATTACGTAACATGATTCGAGTGCGCCTAAACGTAAATAAATAGATTTTTGACTACATACTCGTAGGTACATTGTCCTACAGATTGTAATAATAACCTTTTTCTGTCATGATTTACTTAAACCTTACCAAGTGTTGCCTATTTATTAATTATTTACAACAATGAGACAATCATCAAACATTATTGTGCCAATAGAATAACGTTTACCAAATAAATTGAAAAAATACCAAATTTGGCCTTCATTGACCTCTGCTGGTCACGAAATTAATTTTAATCAATAAAAATATTTTTTATTCGAAAGACCCTTAAATAAGCTATGATTACATATCATGGTTACTAGGTTCGAAAATATTTTTTTTTAATTCCAGTTTATTACATTTACATTTAGGGGATGATTAGACCGATCCACTCTATGGGGATTTAAGGAGATTCTTTATGGGTTATTTAGTTTTTTTTTCTGAATCCAATGATACCAAATTTACTTCTGTTGCAATTTGTCCTAGGTCAACTTGGATAGACCCCGTACTACAAGGGAAGATGCTTTATTAGTAGCCAACGTGTTGGGAAGGAAGTTATTTGATATATTTACATATTTTGTAGTTCGTGTCGTGTTGTATATTAAAACATAAAATACAACCCCTTGAATGTTTATTTGCGAAATATTTCAGTAAAAAACACACCCATGTTGATCAAAACGTCAATAAAATCACTAAATGCAGTATTTGGCTTCCTTAAATGTTTGATAGAGTCAAATCTACAAGGAATATTATACTGGAATTCCAGGACCACTTAAATTCACGATTTATTTTATATCGGCAGTCGGACTGACTGTCCATTCAACTGTCAAAGAACTTTAAATGATATATGAGAAACTTTCTAATGCGTTTGGCGTCATTGAATTATTGATTTTGAGATAACTGATCGATTGATATGACGTCTGGTATAAACGTTTTATAACACAGCTATGTCAATCGTGACGATACATGACGAAGGAAGATAAATGGATATTACAAGATTAGATAGAAGCAGAGAGTGGTATTTGCTAACTAAAACTGCTTAGCTCTTAAGAGGGAATGGGACACATTTGGCAGTTGGCACATAGCTGTTCGCTCGGCCAAGAACCATCCGATGTATATAAAACTTTGCAAGTTTGTCAATAAAGCATGTCAGAACAGCCCTACAGTCGTCAATTTTTTCAATTTGGTCTTAACCAGTCAGAAAGAAATCACAAATATCGTCAATTTTGGACTTTTTAACAAAATCGAAAATCGCGAATAACAATTTATCTTTTTTAAATTATTTAAAACAAATGTTTGAAAAGTTTGACCGTAGAGCCCATTATTTTCACTTCAGTGACGACTTCTCAAAATGTCAGCCACCTGCGGTGTCAGTCAGCCGAGCGAACAGCAATTTGCTTAAAACGCATGTCCTATATCCTCTTAAAGTATGTGAGTATAATAACTGATTTAACGCCTTTAATAATTTTTATTTGTAAAGATTAAAACCATTATGTTTTGTTGGTAAATTATTTAAATTTATTATTTAAAATACATTAATGGATGATGAGTATTTATAAAATTACCAACTATTATTTATAAAATTACATACTCTTAGTATGAAATGTGCCACCATGTTGTACAAAAAGAGGAATTGAAAATATGCCAAAAATAAGAAGAGATTGTAATGTATCAGGCAGGACTACTTGAACACTCATATAATTGTGTTACAATTGGAGCTTAATAGAATATTAGATAACTTATTGGATGAGCGAAGCGGACTTCAATTTCACCGAACCCCCAAAAATTTAGCTCGGGGTGTTTTTTTTTGTTTGTTTGTTTTTCTGTCTGTTTGTTCGCTCTCTACCGGGCAAACGGCATATGTAATCTTGATGAAAATTTTAGGGGACCTTCGAAATCTCTGAACTTAGACTTGCTACGTTTTTGGGTACAATCGAAGAAATATTTCTCATGAATATCGTACTTTTACGATTTTTTTTTATTTTTAGTGCGATATTTTCGTGACATTTGGGCCGATTCTGACCAAACGGCTGGTGCTACAACGTTCATATTTCACATGGACATTAAGGTAATGGTGATGTATTGCTTTCTGAAAGAAAAAGTTGGAAAAGTTAGCCAGAATCCATAGAATAAAGGTTTTAATATGAGTTTTTTTAGGTTTATAATAACAATTTAACAAGTAACAATAGAAACTTCACAACAATCACCTTAAATGCATTAAAAAAGCACTTGCAAAGGGAAAAGTGGTCCTACGCAAACTAAAAACTCACAAAAAAGCTCATCCATCAACGCGGTGGAACTTAAGCGTTTTCCTAGTTCAGTAAACAAATTTTAAAAAGTATAACTTACTTATTTACTTTTGTTATCCTTACTTTCACATTGAACAAATCGTCAAACATCTTTTTTATTCCTATTTCTTTTTTAAATAAAACGATCTAAAAAAGGAAAAACTTAAAAACGAAAACTAAAATATAGTTTTATGAAGGGACTGAAATAATGCTACCAACTTTATAAAACTGTGCCAAAGTCAGACGGTTAAAAAGCAAACACAACATGGGACGTGAGACTGATTACAAATTAAAGCCAATTTGCTTGTGTCATTGGGGTTGAAATGCTAAAAATACAAAATGAACATTTGCTGTCACTTATTCAAGAGTCATGTAAACCACAGACTGCCACTCTCGACGCTACCCACTACCCTCACTCTACCCACTACCCACTAGCCATGCCCCTAACAGGAAAATTCCATTTGATGGGGTAGTGCAGGGGTTGCCGGGAGCAGCGTGTGAATAAGTCATTCAACATAAATTGTTACGGTCAGGCCAAAGACAGTGGCTCAGCTGGAATAACGTACAACTCGGTGAAAGTAGAGTCCATCTTTTCTTTGGTGACCCTACGTTAAGACGGATTGTTCGTCTACCTACCCCAGCGAATCAACATAAATTCTGATGGACAAAGTCGCGTTTTGTCGAGTGAAGTTTCGCTACATATATTACTGTTCTCACAGTCCGTCCCTCTTTAGGTCCGTTCGTGTCAAACACCGATTGGAATGCGTTTTTTTGTGACATTGGAATTCAACAAGGTTGATGGAGAATGTTTTGGACAGAGGGAACGTTTCTATCACCATATAAAACGGACAATGCTCGTAGCCTGGTAGCTACAACCAGGAAATTCAATTATGGATGAATGTGATTGTTTATTCTTCTTCGAGGTGTTGTTGTTGTGCTTCGCTCCCTATTTTACTCCTGCACTCATGCCTATATAAAAATACAAAACTAAAATGTCTTAGTTCCAAATCCTGCAATCCTGCTTCCGAAAATTGTTATACAATCTGTATTAATTTTAATCTATACATACGATTACTTATTTTATTAGTTATCTTACAAGCCAGGCACTTCATTGTGGATTTCCCCTAATTTCAGATTGTTTCCAAACCGAGTTAATACATAATGCGTTAAATTAATGAATATATTTATTTACAACTGTCTCACATAACAATTTCAAACTGTCGACTCACAATAAAAATCCTGATTAAAACACACAAACATTCACAGATGATTTTTAAAATTATTTCTTGGTTGATAAGTTTTCCTGTCTACATTGTTGAAAGGTAAAACATTGTTAAGAATAATTTAATAGGGGTGTGTGAATTCAAGATAATAAAATTATATTCGCGAATAGTTGTCTTTTCTATTCGGTTCGAGTTTTCCCATAGTTTGTATTCGAATTTCAAATCAGACACGGAACCTCCACCAATGGTTCTACATTGTTACTTTGCCTGTTGCAATCATGCCAGCAAAATTTCTTACTTTTTTGCTAGGAAAGGGATGAAAAAATCCATTTGAGGATCAATATTAAAAATATATGTTGAAACCACTAAAAATGTTGCATGTGCATTTATGAGTCAACTACAATCGAGTAAATACGGTAACCGTATACTATTTGGTAAACAATCTATATTCGGGTTCCAAATTTTTACTTTAAACCATTTATTACTTGATATTTGATTCAATCCTTAATTAAAATCACTATTCGCACACCCCTATACATAGACTACGAAAATTAAACATTAACATTACACCAATAAACCAATTTGCTAAACGTAAACGTACGTCAAGATATAAGCAAAAATAATAAGTCATTATATATTAAGTTAATACTTTTAAACTAATGGACCCCTCAAGAATATTTTATACTTACGTTTAAAATAATTGTAAGTAGTGAAACGTGAAAAGTTGTGTCCGTTAGATGGAATATTGTGAACAATTAATTGCATCGTATTTTACTCCCGGTAGAGTTTTTAATAATGCCCGGTAATTACCTCGAAATAACGAGAGGTGTAATTATTTCTCAAAAAACGAAAAATGTAAGTAAACGTTTCGAATTAAAACTTTTAACTTAAACAACTTGTTAAGGGAGCTTTTGGAGAATTTGTTTAATATTTCAACAACCATTCCATACATTAAATTTTGCTAGTAATCATGGTTATACACCATCCATATCCAAGCATGAAAATAAATCTAACTCAGACAGTAAGCAACTCCCAATCAATAAGATAAATCTATTGTAATTGAGTAATTTACCAATAGCTGTGCTTCAGTATTCGTCCTCTTTCATAAAATTCACTACACGCACTTGTTTGGTTTACAACGAGTATATTATTCATATCCCACCACCACCATGCCATACAATACCATCTCCATGTTGTTAGTAGATTTTATTTATACAACTCGACTTTTGTAACTTTGATATGTTTGGTCAGTGCAAAGTTATTATATAATTGTGGCAGTTCTCCTTGTATTTATTTGAGACAACTTTTTCCTAAATTATTACAAAATATGGTTTGAATTTGACTGCATTTATAACATCAACCAATCGTTATTCGCCTTTATCTTGAAAAAAGACGAATGAGGATGGGTGGGGTGTACTATAGTAATGTTTTGCTTTAATAACTATTAGGCGGGGCTGAGATGTAAATTATAATGTGCCTAGGCGCCAGACACGTGAGATATTAATCGTAGGGTTATTCACCTGCATTCCATGGAAATAGCTTCATGAATTAAAAACATTAGCATATTTTAATTATTTAATAATATATTTTGTTAAAAATACAGTCACGATTTATTTCAACAACAATATCCCCCCAAAAATGTATAACCGAAGATTTATATGATACAGCTTCCAACGCCGATAAAAATTGTGATTTCTATTTCCCTAGTTCTACTTCGTCAATGAAACTCTGTTTCTTTGTGATATCAACGGCATTTCAGTTATTTAAATGTTATATGGATCGGCACATAATGATGTAATAATTTACAATTACATTCATAGAAGTCTTTTCGTTTGCGTTTAAAACGCACGTCTACATTTGAACGATAATTGAGACCAACTACGGCGATTCCCGACAATATATTTCTAATGATATGTAATCACGTCTAACAATGATACCTTTGTCTGTCAGATCTAACGCATACGAAATGGAGATCTGTAAGGGTGTGTTCTTCATATTCCCTACCCTTCCCACTCCACTCCACCCCACACCTCACTCAAACACAAATCTTAAAACGCTACCGGTGGAAAAGCTTTCACATGGTCTGTCTACAACGAACATGCTACTTCGTGTTATTTTTTTCTTTGATGACGGAACATGAATATGCAGACATATTGTTCTAGGCTGTCGCACGAAATAATTGCACAGGAACACGCGAAAGTGGAGGATTTCAAGTTCAAACCTGACTACATCTGTATTCAGTCGGGTAAAACATACTTGAATGCATTTCCCGAACAAAACCTGGAATAACGAGCGTTTACATTAGAATTGTAAAAACATTTGTAGGGTGCACGGTAAGAGCTTGGAAAATAAACAGATCTGAGATCTAAAATCTTTTTCTGGCTTTGATGTTCGCATTACATGTTTTTACTTGTATGTATGCGGAATGTTTTAGCGCGACATTATAGCTTAACTAGCGAAATACCAAGATTTTATTCGGTATTACTACAAACAATATTTCTACAGACAAGCTAACAATGTTAACATGTTAACAATTAATTGAACATGTGGGGTGCTAATCAGACCCTTTAGCACTAACATAATAACGCTTTACCTTTCACAGCGTTACCAATTAACCAATGGATTGAATTAAACTCAGCCTGAAAACGATCTTATTTTATATCATTGTTTTGTTGGTAATACAAACGTCAAAGTAAAACCATTAAACTTTCTTATTTGAAAATTAAAAATTTCGCATGCAAAAGTATTTTTAAGTACACAGTAAAACGAATCTAAAGCCGACTAGCTTGTTAATGTTGTGGAATAATCTGCGATTCGCACGTACCAGCGGACCCATCTCAGGACCGTATCATATAAAAATGTAAATTAAATATGTAAATGAATGTACAAAGCGACTCCTCAAAGCAAAATGTCACTGCTTTTAAGGTTCAAAATAAACGTGAAATTCATGTTACAAAATTAACTAAGTCAAGCGTATGAGCAAGATCATCTTTAAGTTATTGTTTTAATCGTGTGAATTTAAATGTTTTTAATGTTTTGTTTTCCAATGAGTTTCTTAGTAGTACCCTGTTTCGTGACACTTTTAATAATAAACAACGAAACTACTCTATCGTGTTTTCTCCTTGGATAACCTAAGACTATCGCGTCGCAAACAACTTTCCTCGTACAAGGTAACCGCTGTAGGGAACCCATCCCGCCCTATTACCACCTTTAAAATGAGGTAATGGAATTTAAATATCTCAAAAGGATTGTCCAGAGGTAGGAATCAACCAAACCATTTGCTGGGGAAAAAAACAAACTGTGAAATACCTTCAGTAATGATTGCCCGTTGCTAAGATCCAACCCGTCGGATAATCATGAATTTAAAATAATTCGCTTAAACCAGTATTACAAATTATTTTTGTGTTTAAAATGCGGTTTTGCGATCTTGAAGAATATTTTGTGACTCTGCATTTGAAGACATTTCGTTTTAATACCGGGATGAACTGCGCTAGGAAATAGCCAGGAAGTGTTTTGATGACATGTTGTTATCATAAGAATACTGTTTGTCTCGAATGCCTTTATAACGCCTGACACTGGCCAATGATTACGTCGATCAGACAGTGTTACCGTAATATCACATTTATTTAGTACGGGAGAAACATACGTCACAGACGTTAAACAACAATGTTTTACTACCACCCCAACAACATATAATTGTGTTCATTTTTTTGGTTGTTTCATAGTAAGAAATGAGGTTCGGTGAAAATGTTACTTTATTTTATAACTTCCACCCTATGATTGTAATATTGAAATGTATGAGACAATACAATGTAACATATTGTAGATAACCGTTTTCAAATATATTATGTTATGCACAATTGTAATTTAGCCATTAATAATAATATTATTGTTTATGTAAACAATGTTGTTATTATGTTTCTATTGCGTTATGTTATGTTATGATCGTTATGATTATAGGATATCAGAAGCATTTATTTGTTTTGGAGTGCTTGAGGGAGTGATGTTTCAAATGAGATGATTAGAATTAGAATTAGAATTATTATATAAAAACACACATACAAATATTATAAAATAATTACTGCGCACCATATTATATATAGAACATGAAATAATAATTGGGTTTTTTCAGAAAGCCTTGTTTCATGTAAGTTCCCTCTAAGTTACGTTTTAAGGGAGCAAGGCTCCCCTATATCCATCAATTTTATGCTTATCCGTCTGTGTGTGGGGGCATGTGTCTCGTCACACGATAAAAAACAAACTTGACTTCAGATTTGCACGATTTTATTGTTGACATTAAGTTAGAGTATTTGTATACTCGGTTCCTGCACCAAGCTTAGTTAGATTCAAGTGAAAGAACGGTGGGCTTCACTCGCTATTTTGCGTACTCCCTCAACCGTTTTTGATTAATACGTCAATTAATGACAGCTTTACTAGACCCTTATCAGCTCACAACACGTATATAGTTCAAGGAGCTAGTGGGTGATAATGAAATAGGTTAGCGTGTGCTTAAGAAGAGTTCGTTTCACATTGAAAGTGGTTAAAATATAATAAAACAACATTACTGGCTATGTAAAGACAGCAGCATGGAGAGAATTAGTGAGCGTGGTATGCTTTTAGCATGAACTTTGTAAGAGTCCTCGACAGTAAACGTTGGTAAGATACGAGACGGTTCTAATTTGCCCACATGGAGTCTCGGCAGGGTTATAAACCGTGAAAACTGAAAATATTATGAAGACGACGTTGTGTGAATGTTAATTGCATACACCGTTAAGTGCAGTTATAAAATATAGTATCGCCCTGTCATGTTGTAATTATTAAGTTTTTAAAACTTATTATATTATATAGCACTCAGTTCAAAATATTTAATAAAGAAAATACATTATTGTTATAATATGCAAGTTATTTATATTGATACGAACTATTTTAATTATAAAAATCATCCTGTATTTTAAGATTCTTCCATTTTTCATTCTCCTGCCATCAGTAACAGACGTTAAATGCCAATATGAACAGCCAGGTAGAATTATTTTGTTACACATTGAGACGAGCCCCAACATATTAATCAATTTACTTTTAATTGAAAAATCGTTTTATTACCTTATTTTTCATTTATGAACGTATTTAATTATTTTATCAGAGTGACACAATGAACAAACATACATGTGAATAGTCCAGATGAAAGCAATGAAATACGATTACTGTCAATACAATATCAATTTTGTTTTTGTTTTTTCAAATGATATCTCATTAAAAGTTTAAAAAAGTATATTGTATTAGCGATTTATATGGAACGCTTGTCACAATTGC
The DNA here is from genome assembly GCA_024449915.1 of Sweltsa coloradensis. Classification (NCBI taxonomy): domain Eukaryota; kingdom Metazoa; phylum Arthropoda; class Insecta; order Plecoptera; family Chloroperlidae; genus Sweltsa; species Sweltsa coloradensis. Next base: position 141,669 of record JAMZAV010001318.1, read on the forward strand.
AGGGCAAAAATAAACTCATGTTAATTTGAGGATGAAAACAACCTTCTTTTAACCTTGGGCAAAATACAATAATTTTTAGATTTGTAACATTCCACCAATAACATGTTACAATTCTAGTAGACTCTACTGTTTCCCATATTAAAAATGCATTTTTTTTTTTTTTTAATATAAACGACAGATTTGTGAAGTGTTAATCTTCTATTACAGAGTCTAACAAAACCAAGAAATCCTTGATCGTAACTTATATCACAATTTAAGATAAACATATTTACAACATATAACAACATATAAACTAAATTTTGTCTTCCTTCATTAGAATTAAAGCTTTACACTTAATAGTTATTTTTATTTTTAATTAAATTTTGAGTAAAAGTAAAACTAGAAATTACAAAATTAAAAACCAAGACTCTTAGACCGGGAGGATATAAATAAACACAAGCACACGAACAAAAACCACGGTCAGAAATAAAACACTTACCAAAAAGTGCGTAAATTTTCGCAAGCTCTGCTTCCTTCCTCACGTCTGTTCCCTCGCGTCTGTGGAAGGAAGTATAGAGCTTCCGAAAATTTACGCACTTTTTGGTAAGTGTTTTATTTCTGACCGTGGTTTTTGTTCGTGTGTTTGTGTTTATTGAGAAATTACACTTGAAATGTTTTATTAAGTTGTCTAAATAAAAGCAAGCTACACTTTACAAAAATTCTTAATCTGAAACCCATAAACTTAAAAAAAACACGTTTAAAAATAAGATTGTTAATATGAAATGTGAATATGTACACTACCGACCATAAGTAAATCAAGGGTTCTAGTTGTATCTACTATGCCCAGCCCTTGATTCACTTCTGGTCGGTTGCATGTGTAATGTGCGCAGGTTTTGCATTCTATGTCCAAGTTTTAATGTAGGAGTACACAAGATGCCATGAGATGGTAGGTTGACTTGAAATGTTACATGCTTCCGTCTCCCCTAGCACCTTCTCACAGCATATCCTAGCGAGGCTCTTGGCAACGCCCAACATCCCCATTCATTATACATATACCGCCTGCAGCATAAGCTGGCAGAACAATACAATACATTTTACTTAGCTCATGGGTTCGCTTCAATTAGTCACCTGTTGGGGCCCATGATGTAAAACTCAAGTTGGTTGTTAACTTGCGTAAGTTAGCAAGAACAAATAGTGTTGTGAAAATAGTAAGTTTTACACAAAACTGCTCACTTAGAAGAATAATATATAATAATAATAATATTATAATATATATGATAATACATATAATATAATATATATGGAATAATATCCACGTGATATTTGTATTGGTCTATTCAGGATTATATTTTGAATAATTAGTTGTTTTAATAAGAAATAAAGTCGGACTCAAAATTAGTCGTTTATAACTAAATGCATGCATACAATTTAAAAAATAAAATGACAATTCTCAATCACTATCTGTGTTAACAGTTGTAAACACAAACAATAACGCTATTTTAGGGCCCTAATATTCATCAATTTTCCGTCCGTCTTTATTAAAAACAACTATTCTGAGGTGGGTTAGAACAAGTTTTTGCTCTCGCACGTTTAAACAGCCTATAATTAACGCACCAGCAGTTTTCAAACTCTTTGACAGAAAATCACTCGTTTCAACTTTTATTCCGAGTAAAACAAACAAAAAGAATTATTTGAAATGCATCGCCCCTTTTGATCAATAATGGTCACAGATGGATCAGTCAGTTTTTTATTGGAAACGGTCAGTTTGATCGATGGCCTGGGGCAATTAAAAGACTGTTTCAATTGTACTCGAAAGTTTTATACATGTGTTCGCGTTTTACACGTATTCTGTTTGATCTGACCTAGCTCGTAGAAAATATGAAAGAGAATTATCGAGTACTGGTTGCATTTGATACCATATTCAAGACCGCATATCACACATGATAGCAGACTCGGGCGTCAATAAAAATAAACTTTTCCATGAGGATGCTCTATGCAGAGTATACACATCAGTTTTGCCTGGTGTGGCCCTTTTCTATAGCGCCCAGCTAATTGCTAGTGATGGTTGAACTACAACACGCGCGTCCGTTGCACATTTAATAATAACACGAATGTAATTTTAAAAAGTAGGTTTTAACGGTAGTGCATTATATTTCCAGGTACGTTTATCATTAAGTATCCTTTGAAAAAATACCACGTGCAAGATACAATATCAAAGAATCGAAACGAAGAGGGGATGTATAAGCGAAATCAGTTAAGTATTATGTTGGGCCTAAATACGATGATTGAAGGGTTAAATTTGACTTTTGAATCTAAAAATAACATAATGCTGTGGAGATAAATATAGTAGATTTTTCTCTAGCAGAAATAAAACGGCATACGAATAAATCAAGCACAAGCAATGGTACGAGGGTTACCGAAATTGGGAGCGATCTTACGTGATGTAAGAAAAATGATTAATACAAATAATATTTAATTTAACCCCATTTGTAATATCCTAGTTCGGGGGAAATAGCAACAAAAAAATGCCAATCGGAGGTCATGTTCGATTTTATCGTGTGACGTGACACATATATAGACCGACGGACGGACAGACAAAAGCTCCATATTATTGTCTTTCGTTTTCTTATGATTCTTCCGAAGTCACGTTTCTGCAGATACGATACATCTATGTCATGATTCATATCTAGTGGAATTTAGCCACGCAAGCTTGCTATTGCGTCTGTAACGCAGACGTTGCGTGCTGCCCATTTGTTTGTAATGCAATAAATGAGAATAAAGTTAGAACGTGTTCATTCCACTTCCAACGAGCTCTCTTGTTTTCATATTCACGTTTCAAAATGAAACCGTAAACCATTCATCTATGTCATTATTATATTGCTTTCATTGAAAACGATCGTTCTTGTTCGATTTATCTTCCAGTATATAAAACCCTTCCTGAAATTGTATTGCATACTTGTGTTTGTTATACCTTACATTTGTAATAAATATAAGTTCAAAAGGGCGCACTATTTTTACGAATGTAGTCAAACATTTGTTTATGCTTGTCTTATTTATAGTGCAATGTTTCTTTTAAATAGTGTGTGTAAACCGATTGTATGAAATCATTTACACTTATATTAATGTTCATAATATGTAGGTTAACTAAACCGTAAGGAAGATTTCGCACTACATAGTACACATTTTGCATTACAAGGCGTGCAATGCAATCCTGATTGTAAATTAATGGTTGGAAAAAGACAAGTATTTTTAGGTTAAATCGCATAAAAACGGTTGTGTCGAATAAGTTGTTCAACCTTCTCGGGGTTTGGCCCGTGAATAGGGGAGTTTATCTCCCTGAAACTAATGGCGAGCTCTGGGTCGTCGTCGGGGAACTTTCCCCTTCCCTTTGACTACCTCCCCGACGGCAACGACAATGACAACACGGCCGGATGATGACACAGACGGAGACGACCACGACGTGGGGGAACCCCTGCCCTCCCCATACGCTTGTGGCTGGTTCTGACCAGCACAGGCCTGACCACTCCTTGTCCCCCCGCGTCATCCCTTACGTCCCTCCCTTCGTCTCGATTAGCCAAGTTGCATAAATATGAGACGTAAAGCAATATCCAATCAATCAATCAAGTTGTTCAACATTAAATGAATTTAAAAATACATTTGGGATTAATTTAAAGTGGTTCATTGTTTCACTAGTCCATAATTATTTTAACTAGGGAAACGCCAAAGTCGTTGTTGGACGAGTGAGTGAGCCATGTGTTGAGTACCCGGTAACATTTCTTTTCTTCCCCTTACCTTAGACCTCCCTATAGCCTATCATAGGCTACAGTGGAGCATTTTGGCCTAAACTATGGCCTAAACTTTTACACAACTCCCGGAACAACAATCTACCATTAAGCAAGACCCGGCAGTCACACGGAATATTCAGTTGAAGACTGCCAACAACAGCAACCTCCGGCACAGTGATTTCCACCAATACCCTATTATTTATACGAATATAATTATCAAACTTAAATGCAAATGTTCCCGGGTCGGCGGGTACTCACCACATGACTCGCTCACTCGTCTTACTACGACTTTGGCGTTTCCCTAGTCTAGTTGGCTAAAGCGCCCTTGTAGCCGAAATGTGGGAGACGTGGGTTCAATCCCCTGGTCGGGAAAGATTTTGTAATTTCTAGATTGAAATTTAAAAAATATTAACATTTTTGAAATGCATATAAGCAGTGTAGTCCATCATCTGTGCAATAGGCCTACTATGGTAAACAAAAGCCAGTACGAAATACGTGAAAATATGCATTGCATATAAGCGGAATTTGGGGGTACTTGACGTCCAACATTCGAACTGACCTTGCATGGGCACGGCATTACACGGCCAGGCGAAAAACAAACAAAAAATATTTTCAAATCTAAAACATTGTCGTTAAAATAATTTCTAAACATTGGAAGTCTATTTTTCAGTTTATCATTTCTTGTAGGTTTAAATCGCAATGAATCTGCTGACATTTGTTAGCAGTTCTTAATAACTCGTACCGGATGTCTGTTTAAATTTCAGCGCAATCTGTTCACGATTCGGCTGATTTTCAACGTACACACCACACACACACACACACACACAAACACACACGCACGCACGCAGAAATAAATTAGGGCGTTTAAGTCGAATGGAAATCACTATCGTTCGCTACGCTCACTCGTTCAATTAAGAGGGATACTTAAAACATTATTACTTGCATTTGATAAACATTTGGTAGAGAATCGTACCATTATGCTGAAAGAAAGCTTTTAAATTCTGTCATCACTTTTAAATCAATTTTATCAACTTAATTGTATAGATGTTACATGAATAAGTAAAATAAATGAATCTTTTACACTTACGTTTAAAAATCTAATATAATAACTGATAAAATAAAAAGTGAGATTTTTAACGAATTCTCTTTAAATGTCCAAAGTTAATACAAGCGGCCATGAAACTGCTGACCTAAACAAGAAAACAAAAACATAATTCCATATTTAAGAGTTTGTTGTAAACAACCGCTTCATCATCTTGCATGCGGTACTGCAGCTACCTCTGCATGCAGCAAATCACAGCTCATTTTACAATGAAACAGAACGTTGCGCTTAGCGAACGAACTCGGCACAACTTACTTTTTAAGACTCGCCTCTAATTTAAACTGTCCGCGTAAGTTTGACATCACCTTCCGTGAATGCGTCGGTTTTAATTGGTTGCTTGGATGGGTGGCTCGTTTATCTTTTGTAACAGTCCAATTTGCGACATGTAAAGGCTTAAAAAGTTCTGAAAGTGATACGGAAAGAACTTATCTGTTCTCGTAGTATTTTAACTGCTTAAAACTTCAAGAGCATGGTTGATAATCGCTAGTTGTGAAGGTAAAGTGAACATAAATACGTTTTGCAAAACTGACAACTTACAACTATCTTAAGAAAAGAATGCCATAATATAATATGTTCAACTAATATGAAGTAAGAATATATTAACGTGAGTTTTTGTAGGAGACTATAAATAGTATTTTACCTAAAATTTTGATGAACTGTGCAAAACGAGTAAAATTCACCGTTTCTTTTGAAAAAACATGACATAACTGATTATTTATAAACAATATCAACTTGTTTTCGATACCCAGAGTTGCATTTAAAAGTGGCGAAAACAAAATGATTTGAGTATATAAATTGAACAATTTGTCAATTAACTCCACATATTTGTACGTACTTACGCACACACATACAGTTCAAGTACATGTTGTTCAGCTGTTAATTAGTTGAAGTATTGAGATTTTAATAATTGAGTGTAAAATTTCTAGTAAAATGTCCAGTAACCAAACTTGCGCTGAGAACTCAAGCTGCTTATACAACTAGTAGATGGCTAAGGATCAATTCAAATCTTGTTTTTTTAAATACATCACGAATCATATTTTAGCATAAGTAAGTATATATAGAATATTTCAATTGATTATAAACGTATTTTAAATATTTAATTGTAAAAAACTATACCATATTTTGAATACCGATACTTCTATTTCTAAACGAAGATGAAAAACGTAAAGACAAAAATGCGATACATTACATAAACCTTGTACAGTACAAGGTTTATTTTATGTGGTATGTCGAAGTTGTACACCAAGGAGTGTACACTCCTATTTGTATAAAACCGTGACTACATTTCCAGCTTTGGTAGGAAAATATCTCATATCTTCGCTATATAAATAGCCATTACCATCAAAGAACCGCGAAAGTGGAGTAAGATGAGGTTGTAAAAATATTTATTTTAGTCAAGTTCTAAAAGAAAGAAAGAAAGAAAGGAATTCATCAAAAAATAAATCAGAACACCCAGATAGTAATGATTCTTTTTTTAGCCGAGTGGTAAAGTTAGTTCTGTAACGATTGAAAGTTGCAGGCAAGTCAGTCATGCGAAGAGCAGACAACGACATGATGGTTAGCTCCCGTCGGGATCTAGCTTTTGAGTGATTGCGTTTCCATTAAAGCGCGGTCTGACTAATGCAAATAGTCTTCCGGTACCCCGCTAGTTCGGGGATGATCCGCACGAATCACGCGTCATAAACCACAGTGCTACGTTCTTAAAGAGGAAACAGTTGATGGGTAATATTTGCCCACGTTTGGCCTGTGACGTCGGGGAAAATGTGTTGGACGTACTAAAAAATGTATTTTTAAAGTTAGAAGAGTTCATGATATAATATTTAAAACACTTTAGTGGAATACAACTCCTTTAGTAAATACTAGGAAAAAGCCTTTTCGTTTATATCACCTTGCTATTAGTGTGTGAGAAATGTTAGATCTTATCTACCTTGGTTATTGTCTTTGTTTTTTTTGGTTTACTTTTGATAATATGATATTTGTTTTTCATAAAAAAAACCTGATGACGGAAAAAGGTTTTCATTAATTTCCGAAACGTTGTTATTGTTATAAAATAAAGAGTTGTATTCCACTAAAGTGTTTTAAATAAGTAGTAAAATATGTTTCTGAACATGTCAGTCTTAAACTAAATATCAAATTATTTTCAACCAATAAACTTCTTACTGTGAGATGATAATATAACACTTTATACAACTATAGCGCAAAACTGTAATGAAATAAGAAAACATAGAAAACATGAAAAACACGGAAATAAGTGTATGCACCTGCATGGAATTGACAATGTATAGTTGAATGTTTTACATTGTCAAAAACATAGTGAAGACAAATCGTATTATGTCGCATTTGTATCTGACGAAACGAAAATGCGAAGTTATCTGGAATACTACAAGATGTGTTATTTATATTTTAAAGTTTTTATTGTATTAATGATGATGGTGATGATTTTTATTGCTAAACGTCTCTTTTAATGCCCTAAGGCTATTCGAAACGATGAGTGGTGAAAGATTACCACGAAGGACGATTATCTTATGCGGGATTAGAACCCACGTTCTCGTAGAGCCATACGCTTCGGACCAGCGCCCTAAGAGTTCGTGCCACCGCGGACGGCTGTATTGTTCTAATTATACTGTGAAAGACTTCTACAATTCCCTACTTAAATCAATGTATTTGTCAACAGGTGTAATATACTGTTTGTGTATTGTGTTGTACACCCAAATAAACTACATAGCAATAAACATACAAACATAACCATTGCATATACCAGTAAGATCCTTCAAATAAATTTTCAAGATTTTTCGGATTTTCTAAAATTATTCCGTAGTATTAAATCCTGTCCGTTCATTGGTTGGTGCCTACAAATTGTTCAAAAACACTGAAATCATCTTAGTGTTCTATGACAGTTTTGGTGTATTAAGCAAATAAGGGCGCCCTGATAGCTATTCAAGTGTGATCAAATAACCTCTCCCATGGATAAAGATATTAATTATACTATGTCAACTTAACTTTAAAAGGTAAATAGTAAGCAGAAATCAAGACGCGAAATTGTGTATTTTGTTTTAATTTCAGTTGAGGTTTGCTTGATGACGATGACGGAACTCAAATTTAAATCTGGCGTTGTTTATACAATAAAGTTAAAGTAATTTTAAAACGATTAAACATACATAGGTTTGCCTTCCAATATTCGTTAATGACTCCTGGGGGCCTATTTACTCAGCCAAATGACAATTTGTCGATCGAAAGTGACAACTTAGCAAATCGAATGTCGTGCTCAGTGCGATAGTCTCAACTTATTCGCGTGCCAGTGAAGTATTGTCAGCTCAGAGCCTCTATTAAATAAGTTCACATACCGTATGCGTTTATGTATGTATTGTCTTTCGACTACAGTCGCAAGAGTTAGTAAATAGACATAATGAACAAAATTATTTTGTTATTATGCAGCATTCCTATACAAATGCAAATTTAAAAAATATATATTATGGGATATGTTACGGTGAAATCTCAGTCCTAGATTCTTCATTCTATAACACGCAACATTGAAAATTGTGTTGGATTGTGGAAAACATTTAATAGAATAAATTAAAAACTTAAATAACATTATAATCTTTGTAATGTAGGCCTCCTTGTTTAGCTTTCATTTGATATCTTGACAATTTCTAGAGACCTGGTGATCAATCTGTGCTTCCCGATTATTCTTCAATTGATCCCATAGTGCTTCGCTCTCCTCTGACTTCAGACGTATGTAAACAGACAATGATGCATCGATTCGTTTGTTTCAATTGTGTGGTGCCTGCGAGCTGGGACGATAGATTAAAGCGTGTGTGAGAGGAGAAAGGAGCGACATTGTCAAAACTTACAGAGAAAACAAGGATGGGAAAAACGTGTTTTCCGCAGAATATTAAAATTCATATTAAGTTTATCTTAAATATGTATGAAACTCACCGCAACCTTTATCTTCAATGTAACGATAAAAGAAGTAATATGAAAATCAACTCAAAAGTGTTACGATAAAACTCTTTTATAAATATATTAATTTTTAATTGTAACAACCATATAATTTGTTAGAGTTTATCAGTGATTGTACATTCGTAATAATATTATTATTGCTTCTTATATTTTGCTATTAAAACCCATTGCACTGACCCGGCACCTCCACCAAATCTTTGAAAATAAATGTTTGATAATTATTTTTTTAAATTTTGTAAATAAATCTTAATCATTATAATCATATATTTTAAAATTATATTTATAAGTAAGATTTGTAAAAAATAAAAAGATATTAAACATTTATTTTCAGAGTTTTGGTGGAGGTGCCGGGTCTGTGCAATGGGTTTTAATAGCTAAATATATAAAAGTTATTTTAAAGTTGGTTGTGTGACGTTTTTCTTACTTATATCAATTGTTATGACCGAAGGTTTTTCCTAGCTTTTCCTCAGTTTTCAATGCAAATGCAAGGGATTGAGTTCTCTAAAACAGCCCCCAGACATTCTAGTTCACCTGAAGAGGGGCATGAATTGGACCCTATAACAGGATAAATTATGACTTCAAATATTTTAAACCTTGCCATTTACCTAGTTAAGGTGCTAATTGCACTGCACAATCAACAACATAGAAGGATCATTTTAAATTATTAGTGTGCAATTAATAATTCAACAATTCATTTTAATAGAGTTTATTGTTTATTGAATGGACTAAAAATAATTACTTTTGTATGTTATTATTTTGTATAATAGTGTCAACACATTTCAAAATTATGGCTTTAAGAAAAATAACGTTGCTTTTTAGGTATATTATCTATTTCCGTATCATAGAAGCATGAATATATTGTTGACTATTAGTAACGTCCATAGAAAAGTTATCTTAATTATATCGCCTTCTAAAGGCGAAGTAGGAAAACACCCTTTATTTTCTGTGTGCCATACCGCAATATACAGTAAATATTAATAAGAAAACAAGTGGAAAGTAAATTAGTGTGCAAGTTCCTTAAAAGCATAAAGTGTGTTCACAGTATTCAAAACGTATTAACTAATTGTTTATTCAAATCTTGGATCATAAATTCACTTTTCAGGGTACATTTATATGGATGCCCCTCCAAAGACTAAAAATTAGAGCTGAAGGAAATCAACCCCAAAAATAATTCAAGTGTTCAAGTGCACGCATGATGAAGCACGGATGTAAATGAAAGAACCTGGAACACCCATTAATCCACCTAAGCAGTTTGGTCGCGGCAAGACTGTTGTCTAAAAGCGCTCAATTAAGCCCGCGCGAGCTTGTCTAGCCAACAACTCAAGGAACGCAACAGGGCAGATAAGAACACTAAACTAATCAGACAAACACTGCATGAACCGTCCTCAAGTCGACCGAAGCTGATTCGATTCGCTCTCGGCTCGACCCATAAACAAACACCTCGGGCCTCGAGATGATATTGTTCCAGTCGAACATGCCAACCACTAACGAAATTGCCTAGCCATGCGATTTAATGAGAACGTTTTAATCAATTTCCAACAATTGGTTCTGGAAGCAATTATAATTTCAGCGTGCATCGCGCATGTAGGTAATGAGCAATATTTGACACGTTTCGAAACACATATATAACAAACACGATGACAACGCAAATGAGTTAGGAGTAAAACATTAAACGTACATCGACAAGGACTATACACCATGCATAATGCAACATAATATTGTATTTATAAACTTATTTTTTAGGCAATCATTTTTGGTTTTATTTTATTTTTATGTCGTTTTGTTTTACCAGTTTTCATGCAGAAAAGTGCATTTTTTTAAACAAAATCTGCGCAGTGTATTATATTAACAAGGAACGCATCTTGTTTCCTAGTATTTTACCTTCTTTTAGAGACATTTCCACGGCTCTCAAGAGATAAATACATGCTCCAAGATCGAATATGCATATGTATTTTCTTCACTTTTCATAACAAAACACCGTTAAATTTGTGGACTATTTGGTTACTGTTGTAAACATATACTTTGTGGATAGTGTACCCATGGGAAGTGTGATGACTTTGTAAGGTAACTGAATATAGCATAGCGATATGTTGAATGACAATCTCATATAAATGGATTTCTAGACTGGTCGCATTTTACTATTTAACGTCTGCAGTTAATAATTTTATAGCGATTTTCAAAATGACAAGAACCTTTTCAATAACATCTACTGTAATGTATGTTGTATTTGTGTTTATGAGCTAGTTTTTCCTGTGCATTATTTGCCATGTGTTACATTTCCAGGTTAATGTTACTAGAAACCTTATAATCAGCTGTTGAGGATTGAAGCGGGTTACAGAAACTGAAGCATTCAAAGTTCTCGTTTTGAAATTATATCATGTTTCGCATGAGTTATTATTAAAATCGAATTGCAATTAGTTTATCCATTAATTGAAGCGTTTTGAATTACAACATATTTTCATTTACAGAGACGAAAACCAACAATATCGTCGTCGCGTTCATTGGTAGATAAATAAGTTTTTGAAATATGAAAGGTATATTCAAACCTTGTATACGAGACAATATGGGGGTTTGAAAAAATATATGTATATTTTTTTTAAGTGGACTGAATGATTTGGTTAAAAGCACGTATTGTCACTCACAAAAACGAACACACAACAGCTGTTTACAGAAAGAAAATCTACGTCTATTACCGTAGGTTAATTAACGGAATGGGCTTCGTTACGCTTAACCTCAAAACAAATAACCATTCCCTCATCACCCTCCAGTAACAATCACTTAGCAAATATTGTCAATTTCCGGCGCATGCAAGTAAATTGACGTGAAAGCGCTCTCTACTTAGTCAACAGAGGCGACTATCCCAAGCAACTTCCCTCCACATGATTGGCCGTAGCAGCGTGACAAGCGACATTGTTCGCGGCCGACCAGCACCTGTCCACCACTCGTCCGTTAGCAGGGGTAGCGAGCAAATAACAGGCGCGAAACAGTTGGAAAGCACGGTGAGACCAGCGGAAAGTTTGGCCAGTTCCAGCACTAGAGGGCAATATAGAAGAAAAATATCTTATGTTCTCTTCCCTTTTTTTAACTACTTGATAAATGGGAGACATGCTTGTTGGGTAAAATAATTATTATAAAGTGCACAAAGAATTCGTGATTACGCATCTCAAAGAGCAAAATTTAAGGAATGTTGATATTGAAGTTCTTCAAGATGACATGTATTGCAAGAGATATTGTAACTGAAAACAAATATTATACACTTAGAAGGGTCCTTGTAATGGGCAGATGAACGGATACAGTAGTCAAGGACGTCAGGATATGGGAAACTGCACGCGCTCGTACGTCATGTGAAGTGGAGGAGTTGTTCATATACATTCGTTGTAAATCAATTATGGCTTGTTTTTAAACCATCTAGGTAGGACCAGATTATTCGATGACAGTTTTAAAATAACAAAATAAACACCATGTACACGTGATAGTAGACGCTGGTAGCGACAGCTTGCCAGCTGCCTAGCCAGCTAGTAGGTCAACTTGCCTATTTTACCGCTTCTTTGAAGAGTTACAAAAAGGTGATCTCTATAGAACAAAACATTTGGTCATACGACGAACAATGGTATTCATTGCTTAAGCAAATAAGAGCAAAATGTCTTGGTTCTAATCTTGGTTAACAATATTCGTGTATAGTTCTAAGTGCTGAGTAGTTTAGAAAGTTTTGGTTTACTATAGTTCAACTTCATTAACAATACAACTGAGTGCCAATAACTTCGCCGGGCTTAAAATCAATACAAGGTGCACCGTTCCAGTCAGTAAGAGCAAGTTAATCTTCAAAGTGAAAGCATAACTTTTCTGTTAGTCTGTCCGTCCGTCTGCCTGTGCGTGCGTGCGTCAAATGATAAAAACTGGACTCGACGGCCCATGACATGCAGTTTTGTATTGGCATTGTCCTTCAACAAGGCTGATACAGGGTTGATTTGGTGAATCTAGGAGTAAGGAGGGAGTGGCTAGCCCCACAGACGGTTTGAAATCTATTACACGGCACCTCCACCATTTTGAATGCGAGAACAAGCTGCGAACTTTTTTTTAAGTGGTAAGCCACTTCCACCAAAACGATCGATTTACGGCGATTTGTGTAATTTTTGTATTTTTCTTAAATTATCTGTTGATTAAATAGCTTCGACCCTTATTTTGGATTACCCTTACCCGAGCTTGTTGTTAAAAATAAGTGCGATCAATACGCAAGATTTACTAAGTGCTACCGCGTTATCGTTTGATAATTAAAGGAAAACGAAATGATCACCCAACCAAAGAAAATTAATTGATGTAACTTTTCAGGAAATGTAGAAGTGATGCCGATAGCATTTCAACCGTTGCAATACTTCTCGATATATTACTGTATTGATTTCCCTAGAGCCACAGTGGATGAGGCACATGGATTCACGAAGAGAATGTATCTCGGAGACAGTAAGTAATAAGGAGTTCGCTCTCAGAAGTGACGGAAGTAATCAGTTACTAAAAATAGATGTGGTTGGTACACTGGGGATTTCATTGAAGAACTACAGCCTAGGGTATTGTTATTACGTGGAATATCGTGAACTGTAAAATATAATATAATTTAAATAATTATTGTTAATTAGTCATTACAGAGCGACGCTTCCTTATAACATCAATAAACTTTCCGTGTTCTTTTATTTCTCACGATAAAAAACATAGACATGCATTTGTATTGTATTGTTCGTCAACAAGGATGATATAGAGAATGGTTTTGGTGAGCCTGTGTGTCAGAGGGTGTAAGTTATCTAAGAGACACCACCATCAACGAGAATTAAGTGCTGGAACAAACGTTCTTGTTTTGAAAACTCACATTCCCGTGATTGTGAAACACACTCTAGTCAGTATTATCGGCAAAACAAATCTTTCCTGGAATATGTATGGATCGAAGTAAGTTACACTGGATGCCGAAGAAGTTGAGAGCAAATATTAATGAAGGTTCTTCTGAGGGATTGTTCTAAGAACTTTGGAGTGGTTTTGTAGAATTGGAAATGTGTGGAATGTGTTACAGTAGTTGAGGTATTTCAAAACAGTAAATGTAGATCAGTTATGATAAGAGGGAAACCATACAACATTATTACATTATAAGTGAAACAAGGGGTTCCAAAATACTGACATGGCTCGCGGCAGATATTGCGCTCAGATATTGCGAGATTTGGCTACCCGGAGAAAAAGAGTTCGATCTGTGTTTTGTTTTTGTGCTACAAAATAAATTAAACTGTTTAAAAATGTAAAGTATCTAATGATGTTAGCATTATGAAAACTATCATGTGGAAAATAAATGTGGACCTATGATTATTATTTAATTTCTGTACTTTAATGAGAATAATAATTTAATTGATAATAATGTTACGCGGGGTGCTTTTGGCCTATGAGAAAGTGTTTAAAGCTACCAAGAAACTTTTATATTTTTGAATGCATTGAATTAACTCTAAATTATGACTGAAATGTAATGCATTAAAACAAGTGAACGTGTCCACGTCTTAAAACTGCAAAAAATAACAGTTTTGCAACATTATAAATGTGTATGTTGTGAGTTGTGACATGGAGACTCAAACGTGCCAATCTTGATAGAATAACTGTTTAACCTTAAGAGAAAATGTCCTTTCTTTTTAGTATCAACGTTTAAAAAAGAAATTAATTTGATACACAATAACTAGTTGATAGTTAAATATATGTTCACGATTATTGATTGAAAATTTAAATAATGCCATAGTTAACATTTCACTATAACAAAACTATAATTGCCGTGAATGAATCATAAAGTACATTCGTGGACAAAAGTTAATCAAGAGTATTGTAGAAAACTTATTTAGTCACTAGGAAAACGCTTAAGTCCCGCCGCGTTGATGGATGAGCTTTTTAAAGTTTTTAGTTTGCGTGGGATATCTTTACTTTTGCAAGTGATTTGTTTTGTTGCCTACGCATTGTAGGTGATTGTTGTCAAGTTTCTATTGTTTCTTGTCAATTGGTATTATTTACCGTGCTTACCGTAAAAAACTTATATTAAAAGCTTTATTTCTATGGATTCTGGCTAACTTTTTCAACTTTTTCTTTAAAAAGGTACAACATCACCATAACCATAATGTCAATGTATAATATGAACGTTGTAGCCCCACCCGTTTGGTCAGAATTGGCCCAAATGGCACGAAAATATCGCACAAAAATCGTAAAAAAATCGTAAAAGTACGATATTCATGAGAAATATTTCTTCGATTGTACCCAAAGACGTGGCAAGTCTAAGTTCAGAGATTTCGAAGGTCCTGTCAAATTTTCATCAAGATCGCATATTCCGTTTGCCCGGTAGAGAGCGAACAAACAGACAAAAATACAAACAAAAAAAAACGAAGCAAAAAAAAAAAAACGAGCTAAATTTTTTGGGGGGTCAGTCTTCACTTCACTCGCTTCGCTCGCTACGCTCATCCAATAACAACACATTTGTACAGATATTGCAATCTGTTGACATTATAAGTCGAAACGAAATATTAGGTAAAAAACCTTTTCTATCCGTCTCTTGATTTACTTCGGTCCACGGGTATACATATATTGTTTTTGAGACCAGATTCCACTTTAGCTGTTAATAGTGTTAAATACCGTATAAGCTCCGTTATATACGAGATTGTTACGGCACTCCACAATAGTGCTCTTCTAATAGAATCAGAGAGTTAAACTCACAGCACTTAGTTCACCACAGCGTTGGTACTAACCACTCTGAACATTCCATAGCCAATAATTATTGTATAGCATAAGAGGCCAGATATGAGCCGACGTAGCACTTCGGTGGAGCTATTATCAGGCCCAGCCTAGCCGGACATTACTCGGTATAGGAAACAAATAATATTTTACAACTTGAGCAGACTTTACTATTAGGGTTTGTTACGGTGGTAGGGTAGTTAAATAATGTATAGATGAATTATTCATAGGTCGTTGGTAAAAAGGTTAATAGCACTGTATAATTACCAAAAATGACTAAGAATTACGACTATCGATAAAGGTTGTCACGAATTTCAGTCACCGGTAAATTGTCATTGGGAAAAAGGATAAAATGTCCTTTCTGTTGAAAAATAAGTATTTGCAAGATCATGTTATTAATAATAAGCTTTACACCTCACACTATCACCATCAAATTATTATCTACTATGTTCAGAACTGTACAATTCCATTTCTGATATAAATATATTTTAGACCAACTGTCATTAGTTTATTGACATTAATTTCCTAGCGCCATGATAATGTGATCACGTGTTTTATTTGTTTATTTCGGTACTGTCACTCAAATTAAAATATCAAATATTTTACCGTATTTATAACAAAGTGCTGACAAAATGAAACAGTACATGTCGACAATCTGTGTGAATAATATCACATTTTGTCAGCGGATAACCCCTTGAGGCCTAGTCCTTACCATCAAACGTTGTACAATTATTATATTATTCCATATATTTTCGTAGATAATTAACTCTACTTATGAGTAGCTTTAGGTTACATACTGATGACATTCATCGGCCGTGGAAAGCCCCTTTGATCAAAAGCGCGTAATTGAGTGGTACTTGATAACATTGCCTCAGCCACGATTAAACGGAACTGGAATGTATGTAATTAAAACTGCCCTTATTTAATTAGTGAACACAGAGGTGACAGTTAACTCCGCATACTGGCATGATTAGTGGCACAGCAAATGCGTTATCTGCTGATTATATTTGATGTGTTAAATGCTTTACCTGCTTTATCTCCTTAATTGTATCCTCATACCACGCTATGTACTTGCTATACTCGAACTCTCTCATCAAGTCATTATATATACTGGTTGGTGGAACTAGGGAGCAAAGTTACTTAATAAACAGAATTTAAAAAAAAAATGTTTTCCCGCATAAAAATGTCTTGATAGTGGTGCTGAGTACGCAATAATACCCCTTTTTAAAAGGATAGCCCCGTCACTCCGACCCCAAAGGTCACCAAAACATCCTGTGCATTCCTTGTTGAAAGGAGATGTAAACAATAACTACGAATATCTCTCGGAGGTCATGTTCGGTTTTTATCTTGAGATGGGACACGCTGGCGGACAGAAAGTGATCGGGTGCTACAGCCCCTTATATAAAGACGATAACACCAACTAATCAAAGATAATCGCATTTTTGACGATTTTCGCTCCAACTTGAACGATAAATTCAGAACTATCCAAATTCTACGAAAGCAGTAAGCCTATTACACGAACAACAATAAAAATAAAATCCGTGCATATCCGTGGGTTCAATGACGAGGCCCCTAGTGTCATAGACTCCCTTACATAAGGTAAACCTTGGTGATCTCTGTCCGCTTTGAAGGTGAGAGTGGAGCCCTGTCTCTGACAGGGATAAGAATGGGACACGTCTTCAGAGTGGCTTTCAGAAGATTTTCACCTAAAACGTCGTTCACAAAGAGATCGTTGATCCGTCTGCAGGTCCATTACACTTGTGTTTTCCAACCGGTGGGTCGCATACCACGCTCGGCTGATAAGTAAGTGAGGTGGTGTCGTAGTTTAGGGTTGATAACAGAGGTGAGAAATGGATAAATATCTCCGCGGAAAGTATAAGGGTCAAAGAGGTACGCGAAAGTTTATATATTAGACGGGAGTTCAAGAGTGTAAAAAGTCGCTAAGGGCGAGATAAATTAAGCGCCTTGAAACTTAACACGAGGAGGAAAAAAAGAAAAGTGAAATATAAAAATAACGCACCCATTAAACTAAAAGGACATGCTTTATTATGAATATTAAAAATTTAAAAGTTTCAGAGACTAGGTTCAAGTCAGAGAGTTTTCAGGTGAAATCTTGTTTTTTTCGGCCGACGGACATTACAGATGTCCGAAACTGTCAGCAATGTCATGGACACAGAACTTGAGATTGAGAGAGATTGAGAGAGAACTTGAGAGAGAGAGACCTGTATGTTTATTCTGTCTTAACATTATTTTAGATGGAGACAAAAATACCGTTTTAAGACTTTGAATTTTTGATAGCAATAAAAAGTGAAATGAGCTCGTCCATTTTTGAGGTCGTGACAGATATGCTAATTTTCGGCTAGAGACGTTTGGGAAGAACGAAATTGTCCTTATTATTGTTAATTGTTACCGTTAATACCTAAAAACACGAATATTAGTCCGGGGCAGAAATTATAATTTATAGCAGAAGCATGAATCAAACGAGGGAGGTATTTCTCTGTCAAAAGATAAATTCTGAGCATTTATAACTAGCTCTTAGAACCCCCCCCCCCCCAACTATACCGTCTCAGCTCACACATGGTAACCTGGGGCCGGATTCATGTAGCTACATTATAACAATTACAAGTTTACAAAAGTTACACCAAATTGCTAAACTTTGCAGTCGATAAGAAGCAAAACGTCGTCATATAAAACAATACTAAATATGCGATATAAAAAACAACTGTTAGCTATTGATGTTATCTTGATGTTGACGTTACATAGCGGTGCGTGTACACGTACATGTGAAAGATTTTTAAGAGGAGGAAACGCATACATTGTTTACATCTCCTTTGACTTACAGGCCTGATTCAATAGTTTTCAACTTAAACTGTTCCTGGTTTATTAGGCAAATGATGCGAAGTCGTAATTCAAATCTCCTAAAAATATATTCTTGCTTTCGATAATTAAGGATCTTAGTATATACACTTAAAATCCCGTTTTCAATTAAAAAGGGCATTAAGCACCAACTTTGGGTATCATGCAATAATGTGTTTTAAATGTTAAAGCTAACTTGATTTATCTCTCGAAGCAACTCAAGAATAACAAAATTTAAGTACATAATATGCGAATATTTAAATAACCTTCCTGCCTCTAACACTTTCGAAAGGTTTGTCGAAATTTCGTTGTAGAAACTAAAACGGCGTTGAATTTCTTGAAACTTGTCAACTTTTGTACTAAACTTGACTTCCGAAAGTGAAAACTTTAAAAACAAAAATTACGATAAAACAAAACGCCTGAAACGCTTTCTTTTTAAAAGTAGTAAGATCAAGATTGTTCGCTAAACTCTAGAAGTGTTTACCTAACAGAACACTTGCGCAGAATAAATTACTTTCAATTTAGAAATACTAATCCGGAGGGGTAATTTAATCTCATCTTTCAAAGGAGGAGGAAGAAGAAAAAGAAGACACACTGCTTCTTATTTCGTAAGACTGTTATCAACGTTTTCGTCAGTAGTATCAAGACAAAACTCTGCATAATCTCTACATATACGGTATTAGAGTGAATTTGTTTTGATATTTTAACAATTATTATAATATTATTATTATACACTTCAATTGTTTTCATTGTGTTTCTAGAAGAAGAAAAATATAAGAATCTATTGAAGATCCTGCAAATGTGCAACATTCTTTCAAAACTAAACTTTCCCGGTATAAATTCGAAAAGAATCGAACTGAAAAGAAAGAATTGGCACAAAATAACTGATAAATGAATGAATAATTAATAACATTAAACCAACCAACCGACATCACCGAAGGTGCTATTAATACAACAATAACGTACGTGTATAAATGTTCTAAGATTTCTTAGATAATATTAATACAAAACGATAGTCTCGAAGCAAACTAATATTTAATTGAACTTTAAAGTAGTTGTAGAATTTTTAACGAAGTTTTGACATTAAATGTCACATTTAAAAATCAAACCAAAATATTAAATCATCAATAAACTTTCTACTATCAAATGATGAAGTCTCTTTGTTTACTCACTCGCCAAGGTACGATGTGCACAGAAAACAAGTTCTCGGGTTGCAAGCAAAATTTGGAGTCTTTTATAAATATCGCTCTTAGTTCAAACATGACGTGCGTTTAATATTTAGTTTGTTTTAGAGTAACAGAAGACTGTCGCGTTTGAAAATCACTTTTTATTTTATAATGTCATATTGATAAACTTTTTAAATGTGAGGCGGATCTCATACTCAAAGTCAGTTTTCTGGAAAGTTTTGTAAAGGTAAAAAAATCCAATAACGACTACGTCCATGAAAAACTACGCTTCGCTACATCATGATATCATTTTCAATCTTTCCAACATGTTGAATTTTCAGTTAGTTTATACCTGTGATTTTCACAGCACTAGTTTACTCAATTTCATGTCATTTATGATTTTATTAAATTTCACTACACAATACGCAAAAGGCATTGCGAAGGGCTTTCATATCAGTTTTCTGGCAATTATTTGTTTGGTTACTTTAATATTGAATTTTTTTTCTCTATTTACATGAAAAATCCAAGAAATTCGCTTCTTAAATGAAGGAAACCCCGAAAAAACTGCGTTTACTTATTGACGTTGTCGAAATCTTATAAGTGGCCTCTAAAAGTAGATTAAAGCACTCTTATCATAAAAAAATCATTTGTCTTAGAACGGGATTAAACAAACTAAACTATTAACTGAATAATGTTGTGAAAATAATTAATCTTTTGCTTGTTAATTTCTTCATAAAGTATATACATCATCTGAACATAGCGATGGTGAATTTACCGGAAAAGCTTTATAACTTGTACTACGAACATCTTTCATCGATTGATGATTCATCATTTAAGTTAACAAAAAGTGTTTAAAATTAAAATACCATGTCCTTTTAATTGATATAGCGATTAGAAAGCATACAAAGCTACTGCTATTTCCATAAAAAAAACTACATAAACATGTATATATGTTGTAGAAATTCTTGCTCGTTTTGCTTCTATTTTCCGGCTGTGAAGTTTGACAACATTGTTTTAGTGTGATCCCCTTTAGATAGCTACGGGTGTCACATAGATAAAATATCACATTGAAATCAATATAGCCCGTACTTCGTCCAACAGTGTTCCGAAAATTACTCGTTATGCAATACTTAAGGATGTTACTTACATGCTACAAGAGAATTATATATAGTAATTGACATTAGATTGTACATAGTAGCAGTTTATGTTTGATTTTAAGAATAATCAAGCACGTACTTCAGAAACAATATTTTAAAATAAATGCCGTTACGAGTATACACTTAAAACACCTATCTTGACCACCTTCTAGCAATATTCTGTAATAAAACCTTCATATAAAACCGCCGATGGATTTTCATCAAACACCATCAATATGAATCAAATAGTTGAGTAGATCCATCATTTATCTCATTCTCCTTCTTTTGATTTTACAACTGCTCAACCGTCGATGATCGAGATATTTCACCCCCCCCCCTTCGCCCCCCACAACTGCCGTAAAAACGCTCCCTCACATTCAGTGAGCCATGTCTCGGTGTGTACGGTATAGTATGTTCGTGAGCCATGTCTCGGTGTATACGGTATAGTATGTTCGTCAGATCGCTACCGACAACAGACTCCACCACCCTGATCTGGTAATATTTCTCCGGATACTGGCACAAGGCATGATGTGTCACCCGTAAAGCTTTTTATACCGCGTCTCGTGGGAGGGAAAAGCGATCAAATCACCTGGCCAAAAGAAAATATCGACTCGACACTGACTGATTTTCATTCGATTGACGATTCAGGAAATTGTAGTAACTCGAAAGAAATTTCTCAAAGGGAATGTAGGTTCGTTGAGAAATCGCATAAACCACTCTCTCTAAACGCTTAAACATGAACCGTACATTCTCGTACATTAGGGGGAAACATATAACGTTTGACAACATTTGATTCAGGTAAAACTATGGCAATACTACGCCGGACATACTTCATCTGTGTGAACGATTTACATAACGATAAAGCAGCAGCCATTCTTCACACATCTTTTTGTGTAGGAATTATTTACACTAAGATTTGATTTGTAATGGTCATATAATAAAGACAAACAACTTTTATAGTAATGCAATTCCATATTTTGTAAAATACCGTATACATTTAACATGTTTGCAATGATTTCTGTGGTGGCAAATATTAGCCTGTCGTCTTACGGTCTTTGACATAAACAGTTAAACAAGTTATTAAACAAGGGAGCGGAGCGACTGAGTGTCTCCATTCAACTCAAACGGCTCTCATTATGTGATTCTGTGTGTCTGTCTGTCTGTCTGTCTGTCTGTCTGTCTGTCTGTCTGTCTGTCTGTCTGTCTGTCTGTCTGTCTGTCTGTCTGTCTGTCTGTACGTCGAAAATCATCCGAACCGCTGGGATTGCGCTGAAATTTTAAATAGACATTCGGTACGAGTTTACTGAGAACTGTTAATAAAATCAGCTATATCCATTGCGATTTAATCCTACAAAAAATAAAAATGTGATTTTTTAATATCGATAGCATTTGTTTAGTAGCAGATTGCGGGACGAAATCTACGTGGCAGGCATGACCTAGTGGTAAGCATTTAGCCTACCGCACGAAGGGCTGGAGTTCGATACCCGTCAGTTAGAAATTTTTATATTTTTTCACCTTCATATTATTTTTGAGGGGTGTTAAAAGGGAAGTAAAAATTAGGTGGTTTTGTTTTATCTTGTAAATTTGTTAATGTTTCACGCTAATACGTTTTGAACACTATTCGCATTTTTAATGTTCAATTTAAACTAGGGAAACGCCAAAGTCGCTAAACGAGTGAGTGAGCCAAGTGTTGAGTACCCGGGAAAATCCCCTTTCCTCCCATATATCTAAGGCTGGATCTAGCCCAGTATGGGGAATGATACCGGGTACTATACACATGGATCACTCACTCGTTTAACAACGACTTTGGCGTTTCCCTTGTAAAATCAAGGACCCGGCACCTCCACCAACAATGTTATTCTTATGGAGCTAAAACTTTTCTCGCTCTACCCGGCACCTCCACCAACAATGCTATTCTTATGGAGTTAAAAATATTTTAGATCTACCCGGCACCTCTTGCCAATCTCATATAACATTGTTATTCGAATCATTTTTTAATAACATAATATGGTGAATTTTACTTCATTAAACGAGGGAGAGGAGCGACCGAGTGTCTCCATTCAACTCGAACGGTTCTCATTCTGTGATTCTGTCTGTCTATCTGTCTGTCTGTCTGTCTGTCTGAACGTCGAAAATCAGCCGAACCGCTGAACAGATTGGGCTGAAATTTTAAACAGACATCCGGTACAAAATTATTGAGAACTGCTAACAAAATCAACTAGATCCATTGCGATTTAATCGTACAATAAATAAAAATGTGATTTTAAAATATCGATAGCATTTGTTTAGTAGCAGCTATCGGGACTACATCTACGTGGCTTGCATGGCCTATTGGTAAGCATTTAGCCTACCACACGGAGGGTTGAGGTTCGATACCCGTTAGCTCGAACTTTTTTATATTTTTACACCCACATATTATTTTTGAGGGGTGTTAAATGGGAAATAAAACTTAGGTGATTTTGTTTTATCTTGGAAATTTGTTAATGTTTCACGCTAATACGTTTTGAACACGATTCGCATTTAAAATGTTCAATTTAAATATCTAGGGAAACGCCAAAGTCGTTGTTAAACGAGTGAGTTAGCCATGTGTTGAGTACCCGGTATCATTCCTCAAACTGGGCTAGATCCTTAGGTATAGGGGAGGAAAGGGGATGTTCCCGGGTACTCAACACTTGGCTCACTTACTCACTCGTTTAACAACGACTTTGGCGTTATCCTAGTTATAATTAAACGAGGGAGTGGAGCGACTGAGTGTCTCCATTCAACTCAAACGGCGCTCATTCTGTGATTTTGTGTGTCTGTCTGTCTGTACGTCAAAAATCAGCCGAACCACTGAACAGATTCCGCTGAAATTTTAAACAGACATCCGGTACGAAATGATTGAAAACTGTTAACAAAATCAGCTAGATCCAATGCGATTCAATCCTACAATAAATAAAAATGTGATTTTTTAAAATATAGATAGCATTTTGTTTAGTAGCAGCTAGCGGGACGAGATACACGTGACTAGCCTGGCCTATTGGTAAGCATTTAGCTTACCGCACGGAGGGTAAAGGTTTGATACCCGTTGGTTCGAACTTTTTTTTATATTTTTACACTCACATATTATTTTTGAGGGGTGTTAAATGGGAAATAAAAATTATGTGATTTTGTTTTATCTTGGAAATTTGTTTATGTTTCACGCTGATACGTTTTGAACACGATTCGCATTTTGAATGTTTAATTTAAAGTAGGGAAACGCCAAAGTCGTTGTTAAACGAGTGAGTGAGTCAATTGTTGAGTACCCGGGAACATCCCCTTTTCTCCCATATACCTTAGTATGGGGAATGATACCGGGTACTATACACATGGCTCACTCACTCGTTTAACAACGACTTTGTCGTTTCCCTAGTTTACATCATATGATATGAACATATTGAATTTAATGTTTATGGTATTGGTATTGGTATTGCTAAAAACGGGCGAGATATTTTGGGGTATGAGATTGAAAACTTTCAAAAGTTATGAGTACGCATCACCTAATTATTTGGTGCTAACCTATACTAAAAAAAATTCAAACAATTACCTTTCTCACGATTTTCTGCAACACATTGTTAACCACACTGTGTATAGGTAACTTTTCTGTGCGGAATTATTTTTATATTCGTATTTTAATATAAATCGCTCTATTTAAAAATATATTTTAACCACTTTTAATCGTGGTAATAACGATACAATCATTGTTCTATTGAGTGTTTAAGAATTTTATATTTATTTTTTATTGACAATGTACGTAAACATAAATACTCATTATGAAATAAGTTTTATGGGAAGCCTGCCCAGGGTTCAATTTATGCCCCTCTTCAGGTGTCTAACTAGGTATGTAACGGATAGGACAATTGTGAAGGGATGTCCGAGGGCTGTTTAAGAGGACTCAATCCCTTGAATTCGCATTAACGACTGAGGAAAACCTAGTAAAAAACCTTCAGTCAGGATTGCCGGTCTCGACAAGATTTGAACACGGGACCTCCCGAATCAGAGTCGAGCGCTCAACGCTCAAGCAACACTGTCGACATTAAACATATAATAGTATTGTAATAATGATGGCAAAGCCTCTACAACTAATAACGGCAAGGCTAATTGTGCTCTCTAAATTCCTTGACAACGAGCTAGCGTTATCTCAATTGGTCGGCGCTCGCTCTGTCCCCCTCTAAACCTCTCGCCTTGTTGGCGTACTGATATTCTAAGCTGCGCCAGGCTTTACTTGGTAAACATATGGTTTCCGGCTAATCGTCTCAATGAACCACGAACCCCCATAAGCCGGCACCTTTGTGGCCCGTTCCATGCCATAGCTGGCCTAGACTGCCTGACAGAGATGTAGAGATACAAATTAAGATAATAATTGTGTAGTATTTTGCTTTGAATTGATATGATTCTTAATAACAGCGATTATTTAGAATCTATTTTTTGTCAAAGGTTTATATTGTAATAATCTGGAGCGTATTAATTGATGGATAGTGCCTCGTTAATGAAATTAGGCTAACACAGTGATCGAGTTCTGTTTGTCGGAGCACATCAATATGGAAATCGTTCATAGCAACATGCACAGGTACGGGATAACCGAAAATACGGAATAGATCGTCCAAGGACAGCAACATTAAAAGATACATCTTTACAGCATAAAAATCAATTTTTGGTGGAGGTGCTGGGTCTAAATTAGAAGAAAAATAAAACCTACTTTCTGTTCATCATTCGAATGCCGTGGTTGGAGGCGGTGACTTGTATTCATAAGTAAGTTATGAATGACGCCCGCCCCACCCCCCGTACCCTAGTGCCACCAAAGATACTCCTTATATTAGCATCCTTGTTGAAGTGCAATGTCACTCCAAAAACGCACGTTTTCCGGAGTTTATGTTCAGTTTTTTTTATCGTGGGACGTGACACATGCACAGACTGATAGACAAAAAAGCAACGCATACAGGGAAACTCGCTCCCTCATAACTGCTACCAGAACATGACACCGTTTGATGATTCGTATATATTCCCAATAGAATTTATGTCGCTGACCGCATTTAAAATAGAATGAAGTAATTGAAATTCGATTAATTTAGGAAATTGAAATCGTTACACAATATATAGTATGATTTGTATTATTTTCACTCTTCTAAACTCAATATACGATGATTTTTCATCACGTTAATACAAATATTGCACATACCACATGACCAAGAAACATATGAATATACTAAGTTGCACATCAAAACATTTCATGTTATCATTTTACCTATGATTTTAGAATTTTCATTTTTATTCTGCTGTCAAAGAAAAAATGTGAAAACTCGACAATCTCCGACATATTTCCGCTACCTATATGGATCATTGTAAACCCCCAACGAAAGTCATAGAAAGAATTGCTTCCTTCCCTAGATCCTGCTAAGGTATTACTCAATAAAGAAAGTAGAGAAAGATTTATAATCATTCATTAATAATACTTATTTTTTGGATTGTTCCCTTGTAAGGTTTTATTTCCTGTTTCTCCCAACGTAGCAGATAGAAGGGGCTCATTGGCTTGCCAGCATGCACTACGGAGGTTATGGACAGAAGTCATCATTGTCAGAGGTAGGATGATTTTAGTAAATAGAAAGCTGGAAGTTATACTCTTTCTTATACACACTAATATTACTGTATTACTTTATGAATTAAACATGTAGTAAAAATAGTGGGTCAAATCATAGCTAACAAAGTAATCCGTGATATAAATACAAATTCGGAATCAAAGCTCATACTTAGATAGAGGGACTGTATTTAACACAGTTTACGTTTTTTTTGTTTTTTTTATCGATAAATAGAGAAAATTATGGTATTAATTGTTTGACGAAAACAAAACACTATTTCCTAACAAAAGGAACTGTATTTATTTATTTAGAGCCAATACTTCAGTTATAAAACTG
This sequence comes from Sweltsa coloradensis, assembly GCA_024449915.1. Lineage (NCBI taxonomy): Eukaryota > Metazoa > Arthropoda > Insecta > Plecoptera > Chloroperlidae > Sweltsa > Sweltsa coloradensis. The sequence goes on from JAMZAV010001318.1 coordinate 168,321, forward strand.
ATTTAAATATAAATGTGATGATTTGTAATCATAAGAACATTTTTAAATATAAATAAATTGCTTTAAAGTGAGTATTTATCACAAAAGTGTTACTTAGTGATTGGAGTTTAGGTCTTTGACCTTACCCATTAAAGTTTTCGCTGACAGCTATATGGTAGAGCCTGCATGATTTTTGCCCCACCTCCCCCCTCCCCCCACAATGCACCACACATCACTTCACGCCACGGCACGGCAGGGAACTACGCGATTCTCATCCAGTAATCGGTGTGCTCTATTTGCAGCACTTAACCAAGTGATTACTCCCCAATTATCAAAACGTAATTCTATTTGGAATCCCACTAACCTTAATTACCCTTACAATAGCTACGTTGTACGTTTCCTATTCGAGACCCGCAAAGTTTTTAGATCAACTCCATTGTTTTGAAGTGTACATTGTAAAGCAATGAACTGTAATTTGTTAATATATCCGCAGTTTTTTAAAAGCCCTTACTCATTTTGACAGTTGACTTATTCAGAAAAAAATGTTTGGGTTAAAAAAGATGTATTTTAATTTTTAATAGATTTAATGGCAATCGATTAAATTCAAAGCCACATTTTGAGATAAGTGAAATCACTTCCAAATACTAAAGAATTCCGAATATAGTTACATTTAGATGTTTACTTTGCCTGGTAATGACCAAATGCAAAATATGTATCATGTAAAAAATATTTTTATGTAACGGTTGCAATTTTGTGAATTATAATGGTATCAAGGGCTCTTTCAAACAACGCTTTTCAATTCATTTCAATTGAGTATTATTATTACTGCAATTTTAGCACAATATTTTATACTCATTGGGTTAGCTTCATACCGCAAGGTTATATTAATAGTTATGTTCCAAACATAACTTCCATACCCCATATTATATTTTTTCTAAAACTATTTAAACATAATTTAAATATAATGGTCGTCAGGTGTGTTTTTTGGTTATTTTAGTTGCGGCGTTCCATATTTTTCTTGGCAGATGCGACGCGCAGAGAGCCTCTCCACACTAGACAATAATGAATATCAATTGTCCTCGGTGGTCGCTGTGTAAAATAGGCGACAATTTGTAATTGAGTTTTAAATTTGTTCTGGTTCTAGCTGTACAACGCTCCTATAGCCCGAGGTAGCAATAAAAGACTTTTAATTTCAGTAGAACACGAATAGTTGCAATATCGAGTTTGAAATTTGAATTGGGAATTGGGAAATCACACAATTGGAACACTTCGTTTTATCGAGCTCTCAATAATGAGTTATTTATTGTGCTGATTTCTTTGCGTGAGTGGAAAACTCTACGAAGTATAATAATTGTCTTGTGTTTTTTCTCTTGGGATTTTTCCTCTGATTGCAGAAGAACGAAACGTCGTTTACAGACCTTAAACATGACACTCAATTGTAAATGCTAACGACTTCTTGCAAATGAGATGAAATTCGAAGTACATTTGCTGTTTTATATTTTTGTTTGTTATAATGAAGTTTCCGATTCAAGTTTCCAGAAACAATTATGCAAAGCAACAAATTGTCTCCGGGATTAAGAAGAGCACAACTAAGGTTAGTTTTCGATAGGATCTGGACATCGGCTATACTTTCTATGGAAATATGTTTCAATTCTGTCACGTTATGTACAACTTTAAAAATAAACAAAAACATTAATTATGGCGGAAATGAATAGATGTAACAATAATTTGGAAAATCGGTAAATAAAACGAGCCTTTTAAAGTAGAAAAAGTAAACAGTATAAACGCGAACTGTGGATTTCATCAAATGTTACACCTGTCAATTTTTTCGTAGGAAGCGTTTTAAGGGACTATTTTTCCTTCTTCGTATTTCTTAATAAGTAACAAGTGAGGAGATAGTCGGTACGAAATACACGTTCGTTTTTTTAATGGACCAGATGCCAACATAAGTAAACACGTCAAAAACAGGAAAACCCACTGAAACAGCATTCCTAGTGACCGGCATTGAACGAATATATCCCTGTGTAGAGCTGAGTATGCCAGAAATTTGCCATATCTATCACTACGGCTTAGTTTGCATCCTGAGTGGCGAAACCAGGTGAGAATTTTCAAATAAACGTGCCCGGCGTACTTCTAAAATAAATTTATAGTTTCGTCAGGAAAATTGTAAAGTTTTTGCTGTTTAGTGCATTCTCCACTAAAATTACAATTTTGCTTGGGTTATATCTGTAGACATAGTCAGCGAATCAAAAGTTAATGAATACGAGAAGAACAGCGTTGTTATACTTTCCACTTAATATTTAATACAATTCAAAGGGGAAAAAATCCATCCCGATCGGGGTTCGAGCCCGGGTCTCCCACATTCCAGGTAGGCGCCTTTAGCCAACTAGACCACTGAGACGGTAACTGTTTAACTTCTGAATTGTAGTTGCTTTATAGATCTGAATGGATAGACTGTCCACTAAAATAGATAAAAAAAAAAGCAGAAAAGAATCGCTTGATGCAAATAGCAAGTATTTCCGTTTTTTTTTGTAAAATTAATTTCGTTAATACTCAACCGTCTTAAGAGATCATATAATGTTCTTGTTAGCAATGTGTGATAAATGATGATTAATTTAGTCAGATAATAAAGTGGAAACTAAGGAAGTATGTTTTGAACTTTTCTCAACTATTGGCGTCTTCACAGTCAAAAGAAAATACTAACACAAACACGTAAAAGAAAAACAGCAATGTAAGGCTTCACAATGGAGATGAATAGCCAGAACTACACTGTCGTGTTTAAGTTTAAAAACCGTGATCAGTTTGTTTTTTATAATTATGTTCAGTCACGAAGAGCGTTTAGCTTAAACGTGTTAATCAATAGGACTTGATTTTGGATTTCATATATTTAGTTTAAGATTACCAATTTGGTGGAGGTGCCGGGTTAAAATATTCTCTGTATTCAACAAGTTTCCATTTACTTTATTTTATCATTTGCTTCTTCTTCTTTATTTATTACTAACAAGTTATATTACTGAGTGGGTAGACTCTAAATACAATTTATTTTATTATTCATTTATTTAACTCAGATATAAAAACATAAAATGTATTCAAACGTACAATTTATTGTTTATATTATTTTATTTATTTATACCCGATCTTGTCTTTTCTGCGTAAAGCAAGGGTGACTACTCAAAGCTAGCTCAAATATCATGATAACCCATCATGTATCTTGAATAAATCTTTACAACAAACCTTTCTACACATTCAATAAAATCTAATAACAAAGAAAACAGTATTGAAATACGTCATAGAGTATCCTAAAAATATAAGTTAATCACAATCGTTACATTGTTTGGTGTGATTTGCAAAATTGCAATTTTCTGAAACGATTTTATTGATACTGGGAAGTATCTGGAAATAAATTTCGCAACTCTTACAGTCGATTTCACACGCCGTATTTAACGAGGCGTTCAAAGACAAGGAGGAGATAGCTCGGTAATGCTATAAAACGTAACTGTTATCAAGAAAACATTTGTGATTTTATCTTAAAAATTAAATCGTGATAACTTTATGAAAAAGGATACGATTGGTGATTTTACGACAAAACATTGTGCTTTTGTCCAGGGGGTTTACTTGTTATTTAATTAATGCATACAGTTTTGGGTTCAAGCCCCTGTTTAGGAAGAATTGTTTTAGCTTACAAAAATAATTTTAAACCATTAATTTGTTTTAAGGATGCACGAAGAAAGTGATTTAAGAGATGTGCTATCAAGCGAAAAATAAATAGATTAAAGTCTACCACTTAAAATAAGTTCCTATGTGTGGGTAGACAATAAATACAAGTATTTAGTTTAAATGTTTATCTTAAATATTTATCGTGCAACTTCAGTTTTTCATTTCTTTTTTTGAATGCCATTGTTTTGCATGTAGGCGTTAAATGCCTTATTGCTAGGAGAATAGATACACAAATAAATAGTTTCGGTGGTCAGAGGCTAACTGTAGGAGTAGTCTTCCACGACTATCGGTATTGTGTATCACATAATGACCACAAATATGATTAGAGATTCAATGCCAGTCCGTGATACCCGAGCGAACGCGTTTCCATTTCAGTCTCGTTTTGGATTGATTGATATTGGGGATTAATGTATCACTTCTAGCCAACGGCGCAAATCGAATCGAGACGGTAAAGGGAGCAGGATGAGAGGTTAGTGGGGGAAAATACTGATGAACTTAACCTGGAAATATTGGAATTAACCGCTTTAGCAATGTGGAGGCGTGGAACGTGTTTCTGACGACACGGTGGTATGTACTGGAACGAAACATAACGAACAAAAGCTCAGGAGAAAGTATTGTTAAGTAAGATTCTTACTTCGGACACTCAAGTCGGTATGTAAGACAGTTGTTTGCGATCGGGCCAACTTTATTTAAGATGTTAAATGTCCATTTGAAAATTCGTTTCATCGGCAAATCCAGCGAATTTCACATACATTCTGGAACCCTCTTCGACTTCCAATTTTCCCCTCAAAAATTAAATTTTTTGATATGTTGGTGTTGATTATGATGTGATATGCATGTGCAATGCGCGATCAAAGCATATTTCAAGATTTCAAGTAATTGTCTCCTACACAAGCGGAACAAACAACAAATTACCCGTTTGGTGATATATTTACTGTCCGTTACTGAAGAAAGTAAGCACCTTTTGGAAAATGTGCTCTTATGGCGAGATACACACATTCGTTCTTAAATTTTGGTTTAAACCACAACTCGATTGGACAAATGAGGGAGCTTCCAAAGATCCAGAGAATTCAGACAAGGACATTGACCCGGCGCCTCCACCAAAGATATTAAATTATTATTGTAATGCCAATATGGGCCTTAACACAATAACATTCATCCTACAAGCAAAATCTAAAAACAAATCTCGGAACCTTTAGAACCAGATCCTATGTAATGAATCATCAATCTTCAGGAAGAACATTAGTTCTTTGTTTTGACTGTTAGAAATCAGACATGTGATAAAGCGCATTCAATCATGATCATTATTGCTTTTATCCCGGCATTCGGAAACAGATTACAAAACACAAAATGTGCACGCCAGTAGAATCGTGGTTGTCGCATACCCCCTTTGTGACGTTGAAGTTGAGCATTTGAAAATCCCCGTCAATGAATAATTTGGCAAAATGAAAGCTGTGAGAATTCAATAAATATCCCTTTTTCACTGGACAGGGATGTTTTTAAACTCGCTTTTTTCTATTCCCCCTCCCCACCCTCCTCAACCCATCCGATTTGGACTCTCTTTCTCTCTCGGGCTCTCTTGCCTACTCTTTTCAGCTTGTTTAGAAGACTGCAGCTAGGTGCGTCACGTGCATTCGATTTGTCAAAAGACTAAAATTTAAATATTTTTCATTCAAAGTTACTGGCTTTATCTATTCACATTTTCACATCTTGATAACTAGCTGAAAACGATTAAGTAAAATCTGTTCACTGCCTATTTCTTTTATACCCAATTCTTGGCCTTAATATTTAGTACAAACATTTCATTATATTATATAGCTTTACTAATGGTAATGATCGACTGTATAAATAAGTGACACGTTAAGTATTAGTGGATATAGACGACAACAGAACCTTGTTATTTTACTCTTCTGTACGAGTTATAATTATGTTCACCATCATTAGTATCGGCAACTTTAAAATAAATGTTTACCTTCTTTTTCTTTCACTCCACTTAGTGTATATGAAGCAAAGTTGTTCGCGAATTAATGGACGCGATGAAGTAGAGAACTTACTTCCGTTTAGTTGCGTTCTCCAAGCGCCCGTGACATTCTTTGCCGTGGCTGGAGAAAAAGAAAAACCTTAGCTTTTCCGTTTCCAACAACGAAAGAGCTGAAATCGACGATATTATTAGATTGGTAGAATTCATTTTTATATAGTTTAGGTGAGAAAATATTTGTGTTCAGTTCTTAAACTGAAGTAAAGCATAAGCGGGAACCTACCCATAATTTACATCTGTGTTTTCTGTTTCCAAGAACGAATAAGTTGGAATATATAAGTTTTCAGTTCTTCAACTAGATGACAGCATAAATATGTACCTACCCATATTCCATATTCCATAATTCGTCCATGTCAGAGAACTGACTGTTTTGAATAAAATAATAATAAAAATAATAATAATAATAATAATAATAATAATAATAATAATAATAATAATAATAATAATAATAATAATAATAATAATAATAATAATAATAATAATAATAATAATAATAATAATTCAATTTTATTTAAAATATTTTTTTCAAAGACAAATACACGATTAAAAACAATAAAAACAATCATAATTACTATAATTATGATTAGAAGATCAGCTTGAGGTTCTGAACATAGTTTGATGTAGTCATCGAACTAAGATGGTCAGGTTTCTTGTCCTGAAACTGTATCTTCACAGGGATCTTGCACTCCGTCGAATGGTTGTTATAATAATAATAATAATAATAATAATAAGAATAATAATAATAATAATAATAACAATAATAATAATAATAATAATATTAATAATAATAATAATAAAATACTCCGTAATAGTATATAGTAAGTATAATATAATCTTGACACCATTAACGACATAACAGACAATTAATCTGACAAGGAAATTACGACAAAACCTAAGTAATACCTTTTATATTCACCGCCTAATAATGTCGGTACGTTAGACGTTATAAATCTAGGACAATTTTCTCAACCTTTGAGTCGATATTATGGAAATGACGATACTTCACTCCCAAATGGTAACAAAACTGTTCATTAATATCATCCTCATTATCGATATTTCGTTCGGAAATTATAGTTTAATTACCAACATGGGAAAAGATAAATGTCTACATTATATTCAACTTCCTTATTTTAACTGGACACATAACAGTAACAATCTAAAAGGATCCTTCCTTAGCATAAAATATTACCCATGCCATAATGCAATGATAATACACTGAAGTCTTTTCCAGATTGTACTAAACTATAAAATGCGGTAGTAAGCCAAAAAATCTTGGTTTATTTTGCTGCAATTACATTAAAAATTCAGTGGTGTAGGTCGTAAGAGAGAGATTAAAGAAACTATCGAATTAAGTTTGGATAAAAGTTAGTTATATATTATAATTTGAGTGAATTCAATCTAAAAATATTGACTATCATAAAGACAAAAAATATAATTTCAGAAATTTTCTGATGCTTCAAAACATAATTTTGGGGATCACCTTAACTGTATACACGAGTAACCATTTTCAACATAATATCATTTTTGTATACTGCTACTCTGACCAAGATCTCTGACAAAATGGACTTGAATAACAATTGTTTTTCTTCCGATATATAGTTATTAAACGAGAAAGCGGAGCGACCGAGTGTCTCCATTCAACTCGAACGGTTCTCATTCTGTGATTCTGTCTGTCTGTCTGTCTGTCTGTACGTCGAAAATCAGCCGAACCGCTGAACAGATTGGGCTGAAATTTTAAACAGACATCCGGTACCAGTTTATTGAGAACTGCTAACAAAATCAGCTAGAGCCATTGCGATTTAATCCCACAATAAATAAAAATGTGATTTTTTAAATATCAAAAGCATTTGTTTAGTAGCAGCTATCGGGACCACAACTACGTGGCGTGCATGGCCTATTGGTAAGCATGTTGCCTACCGCACGGAGGGTTGGTGTTCGATACCCGTTAGGTGGAACATTTTTATATTTTTACACCCACATATTATTTTTGAGGGGTGTTAAATGGGAAATAAAAATTAGGTGAATTTGTTTTATATTGGAAATTTGTTAATGTTTCACGCTAATACGTTTTGAACACGATTCGCATTTTGAATGTTCAATTTAAACTAAAAACTCAAAGTCGTTGTTAAATGAGTGAGTAAGCCATGTGTTGAGTACCCGGTATAATTCTCCATACTGAGCTAGATCCAGCCTTAGGTATAGGGGAGGAAAGGGGATGTTCCCGGGTACTCAACACTTGGTTCACTCACTCGTTTAACAACGACTTTGGCGTTTCCCTAGTAAATAAATTAGGGAGCGGAGCGACTGAGTGTCTCCATTCAACTCAAAATGCGCTTATTCTGCGAGTCTGTATGTGTGTTTGTCTGTACGTCAAAAATCAGCCGAACCACTGAACAGATTGCGCTAAATTTTAATCAGACATCCGGTGTGAGTTTACTGAGAACTGATAACAAAATCAGCTAGATACATTGCGATTTAAACCTACAAGAAATTAAAAATTAAAAATTGGCTCCTATATTTAGATATTATTTAAACAACGATGGTTTTGTTTTTGAGAAAATATTTTTGTTTGTTATTTGTCTCGCTGTGCAAATGCAGTGCCCAAGGTTTATCGAATCTGGCACGCTCAAGGTAACCCCCTCCCCCTATTACGCTCGGAGATTGAGTAATCCTTGCAATATTTGAACGTATTTCGTACTGGCTATGTTTTCCATAGTATTGTCACAAAGGATAGACTACACTGCGTTATATGCATGTCCAAGCATGTTTATTAATTTTTAAAATACAATCCAGAAATTACAAAATCTTTCCCGACCAGGAGATTGTACCCAAGTCTCACGAGTTTCGGGTATAAGGGCGCCTTAGCCAACTAGGCTAGGAAAAAGCCAAAGTCGTTGTTGGACGAGTGAGCGAGTCATGTGTTGAGTACCCGGTAACATTTGCATTTAAGTTTGATAATTGTATTGGTATACATTATGCGGTTTTTCAGTTTAGTCGGTATAAGGGCGCGTCAACTGTCAGGCCATAATGCGCACTCGAGCCTATGATAGGCTACGGAGGCTTTAGGTAGGGGTAAGAAAGGAAATGTTACCGGGTACTCAACACATGGCTCTCTCACTCGTCTAACAACGACTTTGGCGTTTTCCTAGTTGCATTTAATATCCTTTTATAATTTGTTACCAAAATTGTTGTTGTAATACTACTATTTCAAATATATACTTAACTGTAATTCATTGTTGTGTCTGCATCTATGTAATAAAATTTATTAAGTTGTACTCCTTTGTAAACCAGTTTTTAGACTGAATAGGATAGACGTTAAATAAACTAGGAAAACGCTTAAGTCCCGCCGCGTTGATGGATGAGCTTTTTAATTAAAAAATGTTAATATTAATTTAAAAAAATAAAAACATATTAACACGGCCCAGACAAAGCAATCATTAGGTCTGTTGGATCTTTGATTGTTTGTAACAAGGCTGTGAGTAAGGTATAAAATCTCCTGTGAAGTTTTCATACAAGGCTGTGAGAAAGATCTAAAATCTATATTTTCGTGCTATTTGGGCTGATTCTGACCAAACAGGTGGAACTACAACGTTCATATTTCACATGGACATTAAGGTTAGGGTGATGTATTGACTTTTAAAAGAAAAAGTTGAAAAAGTTAGCCAGAATCTATAGAAATAAAGGTTTTAATATTTAACACCTCAAAAAACTCAAATAAAAACCTTTATTTCTATAGATTCTGGCTAACTTTTGCAATTTTTTCTTTCAAACGTCAATACATCACCGTTACCTTAATGTGCATGTGAAATATGAACGTTGTATCCCCACCCGTTTGGTCAGAATCGGTCCAAATGTCACGAAAATATCGCACTAAAAATCGAAAAAAATCGTAAAAGTACGATATTCATGAGAAATATTTCTTCGATTGTACCCAAAAACGTGGCAAGTCTAAGTTCAGAGATTTCGAAGGTCCTGTCAAATTTTCATCAAGATCGCATATGCCGTTTGCCCAGTAGAGAGCGAACAAACAGACGGAAAAAAAACAAACAAACAAAAAAAAAAACACCCGAACTAAATTTTTTGGAGGGTCGGTGAAATTGAAGTCTTCGCTTCGCTCATCCAATAAATAAATAAATACATAAATAAATACATACATAATAACTGAAAAAGGTCACATTATTACACGTTATTTCTGGAGAATTAAATGCACGTCACAGTCCATAATTATATTATAATCAAATCAAAATCACCATATTATTGGATGAGCTAAGCGAAGACTTCAATTTCACCGACCCCCCAAAAAATTTAGCTCGGTTGTTTTTGTTTTTTTTTTGTTTTTTGTTTTGTTTGTTTTTCCGTCTGTTTGTTCGCTCTCTACCGGGCAAACGGCATATGCGATCTTGATGAAAATTTGACACGACCTTCGTTTTCTCTGAACTTAGACTTGCCACGTTTTTGGGTACAATCGAAGAAATATTTCTCATGAATATCGTACTTTTACGATTTTTTTCGATTTTTAGTGCGATATTTTCGTGCCATTTGGACCAATTCTGACCAAACGGGTGGGGCTAAAACGTTCATATTTAACATGGACATTAAAGTAATGGTGATGTTTTGCTTTCTGAAAGAAAAAGTTGAAAAAGTTAGCCAGAATCGAGAGAAATAAAGCTTTTAATATACGTTTTTTGACTTTTTGTGCGATATTTTCGTGCCACTTGGGCCAATTCTGACCAAACGGGTGGGGCTACAACGTTCATATTATACATGGACATTAAGGTTATGGTGATGTAGTACCTTTTGAAAGAAAATGTTGAAAAAGTTAGCCAGAATCCATAGAAATATAGCTTTTAATGTAAGATTTTTACGTTAATAATAAATTAACAAGAAACAATAGAAACTTGACAACAATCACCTACAATGCGTCGGCAGAAAATCAAAGCACTTGCAAAAGTAAAGATATCCCACGCAAACTAAAAACTTTAAAAAAAGAATCCATCAACGCGGTGGGACTTTAGCGTTTTCCTAGTTGAGAAAAATATTTGCATGTTGGCAAACTGGCGGACCAATTGTGTATTTTTCTTTAGCTTGTTGGATGAGCGAAGCGCAGACTTCAATTTCACCGACCCCCCAAAAAATTTAGCACGGGTGTTTTTTTTTTTTTTTTTGTTTGTTTTGTTTGTTTGTTTGTTTTTCCGTCTGTTTGTTCGCTCTCTTCCGGGCAAACGGCATATGCGATCTTGATGAAAATTTGACACGACCTTCGTTTTCTCTGAACTTAGACTTGCTGCATTTATGGGTACAATCGAAGAATTATTTCTCATGAATATCGTACTTTTACGATTTTTTTCGATTTTTAGTGCGATATTTTCGTGACATTTGGTACGATTTTGACCAAACGGGTGGGGCTACAATGTTCATATTTCACATGGACATTAAGGTAATGGTGATGTATTGCTTTCTGAAAGAAAAAAATGAAAAATTTTGCCAGAATCTATAGAAATAAAGCTTTTAATATAAGTTTTTTGATTTTTTGTGCGATATTTTCGTGCCATTTTGCCAATTCTGACCAAACGGGTGGGGCTACAACGTTCATATTATACATTGACATTAAGGTTTTGGTGATGTAGTACCTTTTGAAAGAAAAAAATGAAAAAGTTAGCCAGAATCCATAGAAATAAAGCTTTTAATAAAAGTTTTTTACGGTAAATAATACCAATTGACAAGAAACAAAAGAAACTTGACAACATTCACCTATAATGCGTAGGCAGCAAAACAAAGCACTTGCAAAAGTAAAGATATTCCACGCAAACTTAAAACTTAAAAAGCTCATCCATCAACGCGGCGGGACTTAAGCGTTTTCCTAGTGTAATAAACAAATGATTCCAATAACAATGTTATATGAGATTGGCAAATGATGCCGTGTAGACCTAAAACATTTTTAACTCCATAAGAATAGCATTGTTGGTGTAGGTGCCGGGTAGAGCGAGAAAAGTTTTAGCTCCATAAGAATAGCATGGTTGGTGGAGGTGCCGGGTCCTTGATTTTATCATTTACATTACGGTGAGGGAGAAGGCATTATTGTTGTGGTATTTTTTTAAAGTGTATAACACACATGGTGAATTTATTGGATGAGCGTAGCGAGCGAAGCGAAGATTCCATTTCACTACACTGAAGAAATAAGTCCAGAATGTTTTTTTTCTGTGTTTTTCTGTGTGTATTTTCTGTAGTGTTTGTCTGTTAACACGATTCCGGCTAAACCGATACTCCAATTGCGATGAAATTTTCTGAATACTTCGAAATCTCTAAACTAAGAACTGACACGTTTTTGAGCGCAATCGAAAAATTATTTTTCATGAAAATCTCAATTTTACGATTTTTTCGATTTTTAAAAAATTCCTTCGACTTATAACACCTACATGCTTTATCCGATTGTAATGATTTTTTCACAGAATCTTTTTTTTTTACGAATGATAATATTCGTGTGGAATTTGAGCGCAATAGAAAATAATTTCTCATGAAAATCGCAATTTTGCGATGTTTTTCGATTTTTAAAATTTCTTCGACTTACAACACCTACATGCTTTATCCGTTTGTAATTATTTTTTTAACAGAACCTTAATTTTATAAATTAATATATTCGTGTGAAATTTTAGCGCAATCGAAAAAATAATTCTTCATGGAAATCGCAATTTTACGATTTTTTATTTTTTATTTTCAAATTTCTACGACTTATAACATCTAATACATATTTTTTCCGATTGTAATATTTTTTGCACAGATCCTTAATTTTATGAATTAATATATTCGTGTGAAATTTGAGAGTAATTGAAAAATTATTTCTTATGAAAATTGCAATTTTACGCTTTTTTCGTGTTTAAAAAACTACGCTCATCCAACAACGCGCCTGAAAAAGCGTTTGCGAAGCTTCCTAGTTAATTAGGTGTGTTTCAAATACATAGGTCAGTGTACTATAAGCAACAAATATCATCTCGGTACTTGTACTTGCTCTCACAATCTTTTGTGTTTTGTATTTTGTGTGGTTCGTTGGTCTTGTGGCTAGAGGCTCTGCTTCCAATGCAGAAGGTCCAGGGTTCGATTTCCACTCTAGGAAGAAGTTTTTAAACTTCTAATGTGGACTTAAGTCCTCAGTTATTGGCTGTGGAATTTGTAAATTCTGATTTTGGAGCCGTCCTTGCATCGAGGCACATAATAAATACTAAGGCGGTTCCGAATCAGCCGTGCTGATTTTGGAGCTGTCTGCGGGTGGAATCGTGTCCAGTTTGATTGATTGGTGTTTTCTACTTAAATATGTTGGTCTCTCGTTGGTCATTGTTCACTCGTCGATGATGTTGGCGCCTACAGGGTTGGCTTTGTCGGCTTCAAATTTAATGTCCCCCGCCAAAAATCAGTTCTGTGGCTGAGTGGGTAGACCAAAATACGAATTTATCTATTTTATTTATTTATATTATATTTTATCCTTTTATATGCCACATTCAGTGCATTGGTTTGTATTAAACTCCAGTTGTAAACTCAAACGTGAAAGACACAGTCATTCATTATATGTAAGAATCCAATCGTCTTAAAAATGTATAATTAGACGAGGGAGCGAAGCGACTGGGGAAACCATTCAAGAAAATCTGCACTTATATATTCTGTGATTGTGTGGGTGTGTGTTTACATAAAAAATCAGACGAATCGCTGAACAGATTGCGCTGAAATTTTAAACAGACATCCGGTACGAGTTTACTAACAACTGCTAACAAAATCAACTAGCTCCATTGCGATTTAAACCTACAAGAAATAATGCATTTGAAAATAAGCTGCTAATGTGTAGGCATTATTTTAACGACAATGGTTTTGATTTTGAAAAAATATTTTTTGTTTGTTATTTGTCTGACTGTGAGATGCAGTGCTCAAGGTGTATCGACTCATGCACGCTCAAGGTAGCCACCCCCCCAATTCCTCTCGGAGATTGAGTTAACCTTGCAATATTTACACTTATTTCGTACTGGCTATGTTTTCCATAGTATTGTCACAAATGATTGACTTCACTGCGTTATATGAATGTCAAAACATGTTAAATAATTTTTAAAATACAATCTATAAATTACAAAATCTTTCCCGACCAGGGGATTGAACCCAGGTCTCCTACATTTCGGGTATAACGGCGCATTAGCCAACTAGACTAGGAAAAAGCCAAAGTCGTTGTTGGACGAGTAAACGAGTCATGTGTTGAGTACCCGGGAACATTTGCATTTAAGTTTGATAATTATATTTGTATAAATAATAGGGTTTTTGAGTTTATTTGGTATAAGGGTGCGTCAACTGTAAGGCCATAATGCGCCACTCTAGCGTATGATAGGCTATGGAGGCCTAAGGTAGCGGAAGTAAGGGAATGTTACCGGGTACTCAACACATGGCTCTCTCACTCGTTTAACAACGACTTTGGCGTTTTCCTAGTTTATTAAACTCTGAACTCATGCGCTACATTGTGAAATCCTGACAGTGGGTATTCACATAGAGTGCATGACCAACATTGCCATACATTCAACTACCAAAATATCATTATAATTGGGGAGCCTAGATCCCTCAATATGCATTACATTTCCGTTCGTCCGTCAGTCCGTTTGTCTAAACGTGCGTCACATTTCGCGATAAAAGCTAGCATGCGTTTCTTTGTCGTGGTGGTCCAAGCGTTAAGCGCCAGACACCGCTTCGGCAGGTCTCGGGTTCGAATTCCACCACCGACAACCCCGAATAAAAGTATTTTTCGAGGTTTCCTTCAGTCATTTATACACATTCGAGGGATTGTGTCCTCTAAAACAGCCCTCGGACATTCATGTCACAATAATTATCCTAACTGCAAAATACCTTAGACATTTGGAGAGAGGCATGCATTGCACTCAGGGCAGCTTTCATCCAAGAAAAAGAAAAAAAATAACATTATTTGTCGTTATTATTACCCTTGAACAAGGCTGATCAGTAGGTTTTAGCGATCGTTAGGGCAAGGGTGTGCGTCTAGCAACATTTAAACTTTTCTATATACCCTTCACCTCCACCAAGCAGACAATTCCTCTCTCACAAACCTTGCATAACTTCACCGCATATTTTCGTTGCCGCCATACAGCGCTTATTTCAAGTTTAACTTTTCTCAACTCAATTAGTTATCGTTTCTTTTAAAGAGATATTTAATTTATTCTTTATTTTGAACTTGACTTTTAGCTGTGATTAAAATTAATATTTTTACACCCTCTCATAGATCGTCTTCATTTATCGTTTTAAAATTCCAGTCCTCTAAACGCTAATGTTTTCCGTACATATCCCGCTAAATCAATACGATATTAATCTTGATTCTGTCTACTGGAACACATGGAACGAACATCGGGCTTCCAGGCCAGACTATGTGAACGTATATTCGGGGAGGTAGGTAAACACGCACGTATTCGCTGTAAAACATTTCAGTCATGAGCTAAGAATTTATCTTTCGTAATCAACACTGCTTGTGTATTTACATTTCACGTACAGCAGGATAATATTTGATTTATTCATTTTTTATTATCACTTGCCACCCTGAAAAGTGAAAACGCAGTATTGTAACTTACTGATGTGTGGAACGTAAATAGTCGGACGAAAAAAGTGTTATATTTGACAATAATTATAAAATAATGCGTGAACAGTATAACAACATTTAACGCCCTCGATTAATTTAAAAAATTAGCTAAGTCAATTTTTAAAATTAAACATAGTTTAAAATAAGTTTCGGTTCGTAGTGTTTATTCTTCCATGGAGTAAGTTAACGATACCTCGAGAACGTTATCAATACAGTACTTTCCTGGATGGCGAGTGTGAGGGATAAGGTACTATAGCTATAGTGCGGGTTAGACGCAGTGTCAATTACGTTCATTATCTTCCGCTCGTCGTAACTTTGTTCATTTTCAAGTGTTGAGATAAATATCAAACAGACACGTATAAATAAAATTACAGAAGAAGAGAGAAAACATGCGTTTTGAAAAACCATAACACGGTTTTACAGATACTACTGCTAGATATACACATAAAAAACCATTCAAGGTTTATCAATATTGTAAAAAAAAAAAATGGTACAAAATACGACTATTGATGTGTACATTTATGAAATATTGATATAAGTTGTAGTTTTACTACTTTCAAACGTCGTTTACAAACAAAACTGGTTTGTCTACGTACCGCTAGCGTACATAATGTTTTTGTATTGCTTTTTGTATCCCACACCTTTTCTTAGAATCAAGTCAAGTGGTGGGAGGGTCATACCAGAATCTTCAATTTAAGTCCATGGAAGCCATAACGCTTCACGCTATCATGGATACGATTAATAATTAATCGACAAGCTAAGTTAGTAAGTGAGACTGATTTATCAAAATATCTTCCGAATTTCAAACTGCTTCTGTCCATTAAACATGTCGGTCGCCATGGGCCACGATTAGTTCTACTATTATATATTGTAATGTACAATGCACAAATTTGCGTTGCACAAATATTTCAAGCAAGTAGGTCCATAAGTCGAATTTTATGAGACTATGGGGCAAAAAAACCTGCAGATTCAAATCAAGGAACCAAAACTATTCTTAACCACATTATAGTACAGATACATTTAGGTGACCATCTTGTAAGTTAAGAGAATCAAGGAAGATAACGGAGCAATATAAATTTGCGTTACTTGAGAACCGAAATGATTAGTTCATTATATTTGGACTGTAAAAACAATATTGCTGGAAAGACTTTGGAAGTATTAAACAGTAAAACGTTTTAAATTTAGCTATAACAATTTTACAACTGAATGGTGAAGGAAAGACTAAGTTAGTGTTTCACGCCATGGAGGCCTGAGGTTTTTATGGCCTTGAATCATTACACTTTTACGAGTAATTCCAATGTTGAAATGTTGAAACTGGTGCATGTTTTCTCCCAGCATTATGTGGCAAACATTTGTAGCACAGCTGAGGAACAGACAGGTAAACAAGTGAAAACCGCAGCATTTGATATACTTTAAATATATATTTTCAAAAAAGTTCGGTTTCACGATTATAAGTGTATCAAGTTAATATTGTTACCGTCCATCAAAACCTTCGAGCAGGATATCTAGTTAGTCTGTACATTTTACATTCATACAAACAAAATCCAAACCCACAGTTACCCAACTAATAATTTAATATATAGCATCTACCTACCTTACGACCCAGGATACACTCAAAAATATGTTCACTTATTTGTAGTCACATAATTTTAAACACCAGTGTATACAATTATTTAATGTTTTTATAAATTCAATTTCAAATATTTCTCGATTTGTATAGTCGGGAAACACTCCCGTAGGTGAAATTGTTAAAAATTTAATACAATCCAGAAATTAAAAAATCCTCCGATCGCGATGGGTTGTTTAATTTCTGAATTGTGTTAAATATTAACAATTTCAAATATGTTGCCATGTTTAAATTTGGAAATAAAAACATAGCTTCATTACTATAATGATCGGGGGGGCGGGGTGAAAACTGTTTTAGAAAGGTGTAATTCTGCCTCGTGGTGGTGTATTACTGTGTGTGTTTGTATTGTCTTACTCCACGGTAAAGTCTTTGTCAGGTTTTGTGGGTTTATATTATTTACTGGAGAAGTTGTAATGTTTACGTGCAAGGAAACCAACGAGTATAAAACATTTTTTGCCAAGAACTGTTACCCGATTACCCGTCAATAACGTTTTTTGGGATTTGTTAAAACCGTTTGATTTGATTAAACGTATACATTTAAAAATAATCACGAGCTACTAATATATCAATGTATTTGACACATCGAGCTAATTTGTGATCTAATTGAGAGTTTGCTTTGACAAAAAGCAATATGACTGGGTGTGACGTCCGGAATAAAACAGATATCAAAACAAAACATGTAATGGTTTTATTATTATGGTCAAGAGAAAATGTAGTTAGGGAAAGACAAATATGCGCACAAATTGACAAGCACGAATTTCATTTTCACAATCGATAAATGAGAAGCCTGTGTCGCATTAAAACGAAATCACTCACAACTGTGTAACGATGATAATTACGACAAATTCTGAAGAGGGTAAAAAGTTTAACGAACTTTTCAGGAACCGTGGAACTGGGAATAGACATTGGGGGCATTTATATTGATTAAGGCTTGAGAGTGTTTCGACCGAAGGAATAATAACCAAATTAAAAATGAATGCTGAACTCAAGTACAATAATTAATTAACGGCGGCAACTTAGTCCTTTATGTTAGGTATAATTAGGATGCGTCTCACATACTTTGTTTTGCCCAAGAAAATACTTCTCATTTCAGTCTTGATGAAGTTATGTCCAGGAACTTTTCATTCATGCTAAAGGGATAATAGAGATCAATTTTCACAGTGTCGTTTCAACCATGACGGAAAAAGTCATATTACATTATTTTCTGTCCAGTCCTAAAAAAATATATATAAAAAATAACAGTACATGATGTCGATATAGTTTGCCAAGAAGAAACTGTCAAATTAAAATAAAATACAAAAGAAACAATGGTTAATATATTTTTTAAATTCTTGTGTTGATTTCCGTAGAATAATCACGTTTTTTAGAATTGCGTCGGGGCCTACAGGGTTGGCTTGGTCGCTTTGGTTTACTGTCCCCCACTGAAAATCAAATTTATGACTGAGTGGGTAGACTCTAAATACGAATTTATTTATTTATTTATTTATTTATTAATGCTTATCCATGCAGTTGCAGAAGTCTATTAATTATGCGAGGGAAAAACGCTATTTCCTTGATAGCATTCTTTTTGAGTCGACGCCCATACTACGTGAAAGACGGGCGGCAACGAATAAACAACATACAGTAGATAAATTAAAATATACGAGTTTGCCTTGAACAATTATATATACGCGAACAGGATTAAATTAAGTCCACGTTTTGAAAGAAGCCGGTGACCTTTCAAACAAAACAATCATCTACTTTAATGTTCGCAGAAAAAATTCTTAAGGACGTTGTGTAGCGGCTAAAGTAAAGGCTGCAGGGTAGTTTAAGGCTTAGATCAAAAAGCCTGAAGGCACACAAGGCGAGAGTGGTGAGCTCTATTCCAGTATCTAGTTGTACTCATTAGTCGTAGACGGTCCATGTCATGAATGTTGCATGGGGAAAGCGTTAAGTGCGCCATTAAGGGGCTGTTAGGAAAGTTAGAGCTACTCCTACCCCTTTTGTAAGCCTGCCCCTAAGAGAAAACTGGGGGTGGAAGCTATTAGAGGCGTACCTCGTTCCATGTCAACGGTATATAAATATTTACAAGAATATTATATTATTTTAGATTCATTGCCGGGTAAAAATGAAATGAGGTTGCATTATTTTAATAGATTTTTAAATTTGCGTTTAAGGGGCACTTTTGTTATGAATTAAAATAGTATGCTTCCATTCTGAACTAAATACAAATATGACCAGATTTAATAACAATTTTAATTAATTAATGAATTAATGTTATATCCCATACATTGTATTGCATTTATCAGTAATCATAAAGTTATAATGGTTTTAACTTGACTGATTCTAAATTTAAAAAATATATTCTATTTTACATTGCTTTTTATATTTCCGGAAAACAGTAGGATTTTTTAAAAATTTAAGAATGTTTTATTAGCTGCAGAATTAATAAAAAAATTTAAACTTCCGATTTCACTTTCATAGAACACTTTCTGAAGAGGGTGATTTTGTTGCTTCGTACGTGTCTAAAAGATCTGTGTTTACCGACCCATTGTCTTATATAAATTTTAAAATGTACCATCAAAATTTGTAGTTTATTATAACATTTCAAAAATTATTTTTAAACTAGAACATTTTGGATCTAAGTTACTAAGAAAAGTGGTTTCGTGAAGCTGAGGCAGTAAGATTCAGAGGGATTCAAATAAAACTATATGATTGATTGATCATTGTAATCAATAATTAATTTTTAACGTATTTTAATTTAAGATGTTATGTATTGCAAGGCTTGACAGATTTAAAATTCAATTTCACCGTCACAAGAAGAAAAAGAGCACTGCCTGAAATAGATGTATTTGTGTTTGTATTCGTATTATTCGCTTCCATACAAACAAGACAAAATCATATTTCGCTTAGAGTAAACAATGAGAAATGTGATAGTTCTTTCGGTTTGCTTCACAGATGTTTTTATTATTGTGTGTACGTTTATCCGATTCATTTTTAAAACAAACTAACTTTAAAACAAGAGAGGACAATGAACAATAATTCTTTATTTTGTAAATTTATTAATGTAATTTATTATTTATAAATCTTACAAAACAATAAAATCATGAAACTTTTATTTTCTTTGCCAATATTTTAAGAATTTATAATGATATTTTAAAAAGTATTCAGTAAGGCAATTAGATAAATTTATCATTTACATTCATTTCACCAAATCTGCTTAGTTGATTATATCCGATTATCTTCTAGTGGTATGAAACTCGAGGCTGGAGCCAGCCCATAAAACAAAGGCCGATTAATGAGAGGTTAACTGTTAGGACTCTCCCTGGTTCAAGTTATCCTGGCATTCGGAATAAGGATGATTTAGAAGTGGGCGTCGTCGCCGGCAGCTCACAAAGACCATGAGAAATAACGACGAAGGTGGAGGAAATTAAATAAGAAATTAAGCCTACTCGAGTCAGTTTAAAGACCTGAGCACATTTCAACCTACTACGTAAGAGATACGTGCAGCCTTAAGCAAAAATAATTTGTTGTGACTGAATTTGAAGACCAAGACTGAATTGTATTTTAACGAGATATGGATTCCGTTTGCATTGCTTGGTTAGTAGTAAGAAGCAGTACTATTGTTGTACGTTTAAATCAACTTGGTTAAATTAATTAGTAAAGCCAGCTCCAGGTGTTGGGAATTGTCGACGAGTGGAGAAGGTTTAGAAGCTGTGATCCCATGTGGTTAGCACAGGATTGGTTAAACTCTGGCGTAGAAACGTGGTAGAAGGAGAGAGCGGCCCTAAAAAGCGAAGGCTTCCCTTGGTGGCATTAAAAAGACGTGTGCGTGGTATCTCCCTTCACCACATTTTTCATTTATCATTATTTTGTTGTTGAATCACCAAATCATCACCTTAAAGATAGCACACAAATAATGGAAATAGTAAGCGGATAAAAACTTGGCAACATTTTAAGGGTGACAACTATGGACCTGGTCAAAATATATATCGTATAAATATATCGTTTAGTTTATAGATTCAGGGGTTTTCTTATGTAAAGTACGTTGAAATGTATTTTGTGGAACGCTTAAAGTGTTTTTTTTTTAATCGAAAAGTTAGTCCTCTAGGATGAGCTAGTACCAGCAACCATACCAGTTATGCTGTGTGATATTGATTATTTATTAAACAGAAACAACAGTCAAAGTTGTTAACACTGAATACAGAGCAAGAACAACATGCGTTTCTATCTCACAAGAGTTTATTCCATTTGCAATGTCTTTTCTTCAAAATGTTTATAAACATAATACATAAAATATTTAAATTACATGTTATTAATTGAAAAATAATAATGTTATGAGTCTTATAACTATGATTAACAGTTAATTCTTCTAAAATAATATGTAATGCTAGAGGACACAAATTAGGTACTTCAGATCCCAACCCAGTAATACACCGCCTCTAATATTTGTCCTTTGAAGTAATTTATATCACGTATTACGTATTTACCACCAGCAACCAAACCATAAACCGCACATAAATTATAGTTAAATAGTGTTTAAACTTAAAAGTAATATTTTGAAAAAAGCATGCCAGACAATGGGTGTTTACAACTGTGCATTATGAGGCGAGTGATGTCCGCTGGGTTGATGATGATGAAACTGATAAAGTTGATGGGATAATCCCAGCGAATAAGTGAAGTGTGAATGCGAGTAAACAGTCTGTATGAGTGACAGTTAGAGATGTCCACGCTCTCATAGAGGGACAGTACATTTATGAATGCCATTTTAAAAACGCAAATTTCATTGAATATGTCAATTTTTGGTTCGTTGGTAATAGCTTCCACTCGGATGTTAAACGGTAGAAGGGAGTTTTGCCGTGAAGTGAAAAGTGTGTTGTAGGAGTGTTTTGTTGACAGGATACGATAAATAAAACATGAAATCAATAATAATATAAAGAGTAAAGTACAACAATTGAGAATAAGAGGTCACAGAATTTATGATCGATCCTAGCCTATAGGTTTTATTATGTGTATAGTAAAAGAATGATAACACTACAAAAAACATTACACAATATCCATCAGCTAAACACAAGGGCACGAGAAGATTAAATGCATTTTCTACTTGGTTCCCGCAAATTAAATCAAAATTAGATCAAACTGTTACAGTTGTATATACAAAACATAGATATTAAACACCTATCGTGGTGTTTAATATCTATGATACAAACCGATGAAAACTCATGCAAACGATGTCATTATGTCTAGAACCGGAAGCGCTAGCTCATGCGTATCGCGGGTTTGATGCCAGTCACCGGCACTCCTGAATGAAAGTTTTACTCGGGGTGTGCATCAAGGGATTGAATTCTCAAACAGACCAGGGTATTCATCGCTACCCTAACCCAAAACACACAGTCACTGGACAGGTACATAACAACATATACGTAATACAACATGCAAGATTTCCTCATTTTTACAATATCACTATTAATCAAAATTCATCAGTACATGTTTATTATGTGCGTGGCTATTGAAAATGGTACCACAAAATAATAAACTTTAATTTTGAGGGATAATCATTATTTCCAAAACCAAAACATCAGTGAATTTGGCTGAACACCAAATATAGATCAAGCACAAAAATGCGTTATAATCTCACATACCAAGTAAATGTTTCATTGCTTCACATCGTATTCATGGAATAGTAAATGAAAAACGCGCGAATAAATTGTATTATTTCTCCTGCGAGTGGCAGGCGAACTCAATATCTGAACAAACGGATTACCAACGATGTGAAGGCCTACATTCAAAAACAAAAACTCAATCAGGTCATAATATTTATGCAATTATCTGAGTACTAAATGACACATTAAAATTTACATTCCTCGGATGTCCGGGGTAAATGCGGTCACTAAAATATGAGGTAGATAAATTGGGGCCGTGCACGCGCTTCACAGCTCGCTTGGTGTTGGTTATGCAGTATTCATTTTAGTATGGTAACGAGGTTAGAGAACGGTAATTGCCTCCCCGGTTAGTTTGCCCGTTACGTCAATGATCACATTTTAACGCAATAAGTTTGATCCACCAAAACACGCCGCCATTCAATTTCGAACACTTACCAAAACTCTCTTATGTTATAATGACATTGCGATGGGCAGTCCTTCGACATGGCCGGCCGGCCTGTCAAATAACTTTAGCTCGACGTAACCACAATTGGAAAAGAATTCCCTTGCGAAACATCACTGTGTATCCTGCGGTAAAATAAATTAATCCTAGAATCTGAAAGTAGGTGTCAGGCAGTGGTCACCCCGCCCCCGCCCCCCGCCCCTGCCACCTGCCACCTGCCACCCCAACGAACGGTCAGCCTGCGACCCCAATTCCCTTTCTTTTTTCTTAACGCCAAGAGGCCCAATAATGCATTTCCGCAGCTCATACAAATTTAAAAGCAAACCTTATGTGTTTATGTTCCACAATCTTCTCCTCACTCTACTTTGTTCTAGTGTTTTTTATCGATCAATTGTTTCATAAAATATTTAATAACGAAAGTAATCTTCAAAACTGTGCACGTATTTGAGACGTTTTTCAGTTACTTGCCGAGTACCATCATAAAAACTGCATCCAAACGACTCAGAATGCGAGTGATATTCTTGAGAACGATTCCAGTATCCATCTCTGTCTGAGAAAACACGGAATGAGCTGCAGACAAAAAACTATTAATACGAGCCCTTAGAGGTTATTGTCTCGGGTGTAAAAGTGTATCATGATAGCTTTTCTTGCTCCCCAGAGGCAATGGCTTTCTTCCGTGCACGGAAAACCAACTTCAATTATATTTTGAATAGAAAAACAATAACGGATAAATAACGCTTTCGAGCAGCACTGAAATCACGCCAGCAACGTTTTGTTAACAGCTGGTTTTCAGATTTCTTCGGGAAATAGCAAAATTGTTGACAATCGTAAATACTAAAATGATATATATGTTCTGTAAATCATGGTGGAAACACTCCGAAGATAAATATCGCTATGATTACAAACTATTCGTTGTTCATTAGTGTTTCATTGGGGGGTATAAATAAGCCTTTAACCAAATTAACATTTGATGGGTGCGTGTGAGGGTGGATGGGCCGACATACATCACACTCCAGCAAAACTCAGCCTAAACTAAATCACAAATAGCTACTGGTCAAATCTGATCGATACTTCAGCAGTAAAACCATATCGAACTCAGTTGCATACACGGTTACAGAAACATAACGCATACTAAAATGTTGTAATATGATATAATTCTTTCATTCTTTGACGTTCTAGGTGGTTTGTTTGTTATTGTACATTTTTCTATTGATCATAATATGGTTTCGCATTAATGTCCGACAAGTCGGTTGATTGTATACTCTTGTAATATAATTATTTCATTCGCTTAACTCCAGGTTTCTAGATGATTTAACGAGGGAGCGTAGCGACTGAGTGTCTCCATTCAACTCAAATTTCGCTCATTCTGTGAGTCTGTATGTCTGTACATCAAAAATTAGCCGAAGCTGAACAGATTGCGCTGAAATTTTAAACAGACATCCGGTACGAGTGTACTGAAAACTGCTAACAAAATCAGCTAGATCCATTGCGATTTAAACCTAAAAGAAATAATAAATTTGAAAATAGGCTGCTAATGTGTAGGAATTATTTTAATGTCATTGGTTTTGATCTTGACAAAATATTTTTTGTTTGTTATTTTTGACTGGCTGTGAAATGCAGTGTTCAAGGTTTATCGAATCTTGCACGCTCAAGGTACACCCAAATTAAACCTTGCAATATTTACATGAATTTCGTATTGGCTATGTTTTCCATAGTATTGTCACAGATGGTAGACTACACTGCGTGATATGCATTTCAATACATGTCTAATAATTTTTAAAATACAATCCAGAAATTTCAAAATCTTTCCCGACCAGGGGATTGAACCCAGGTCAAAAATTGCTTGGCCATGAACCAAATTCAATGGCCAAGACAATTTTTTTTATGATTTCTAGTTTAAAATTTTTACTTTTTTACCACAAAAATCGTTGGCTTGGCCCTCGTCAACAGGCGAAATTATCTTACTTCTTTTCAACGCGAAACTAGGGAGAAAGAATGAAAAACTTGGCTCAACTTCTATATCTCACAGCATTCATAGCCGAAGACTTTTAAATGAGAGCTTGGCTGCCGTTTTTTTTTACAAATTATTGTATTTGTGGGGATATTACATATTTTTGCTTTTTGTTTCCTATGAAGGCGTGAATGATGGACTTTAAATGATTAAATTTGTTAAGTTCAGAGTTGTTTTTTGACATTTTTGGGCCCGCGGTCCTCCCAAATTTGCCCCCTTGTGTTTTAAACCCTATATATTTATAATGGTTAAGAGAATGTCTAATTTCAAGCTTGTACAAATTACTACGCCTGAATAATTACGCGTTTTGATTTTGATTTTGATTTTCCTCGGTCCCTATATTGCCCGGTTTTGGTTTTGAAAGCTAAAGTGATTGCGCATGAGGGACATCTAAGTGTGGCCCAAGTTTCAAAGTTCTAAGATGAACCGTTTTCTCTGCATAGCGTCTTATTCATAAGAGTACGGAATTATCTAGCTTTTGATGATTTTGATTTTCTCCGGTACATGTTACCCAATTGTGCTTTCCATATTAAAAAGCGATCAATAATGAGAGATATCAAAGTGTATTCCACGTTTGAAACTTATCAGTTGTAGCGTTTTCTTTAAATTGTTCATTTTTTAAAGTTCAGATATGTTTTTTGTCATTTTTGGGCCCATGGTCCTCCCCAAATTTAGCTCCTTGTGTTTCGGACGCTTGATATTTATAATGGTTAAGAGCGTGTTAGATTTTAAGTTTGTACAAATTACTACGCCTTGGTAATTACGTGTTTTGATTATCATCCAAATTTTTTATTTTCTCCGGTCCCTGTTACCCGATTTTGGTTTTGAAAGCAAAAGGCACTGCATCTGAAGTACATCTAAGTGTGGTTCAAGTTTCATTGTTCTAAGATTTACTGTTTTCTCTGTAGGGCTCAATATAGTTCTGCGGAGAATTAGGTAGCTAGCTTGCTAACTAGCTAGCCAGCCGGAAGGTTTTCGACTATTTTGAGACACTTTTTTTTAACACTGAACTGGTTATCGGATCGGGTTGATTTTTTTTGGTAGGTCATAGACCACATATCAGGTCATACACCGAGTTTGAAGATTTTAAATCTTTTGGGGCGGTGTGTGCAGATGGCTGAAAACCCCCCAACTCGGGTAGCTGCACAGGGCGGCGAGTTCGTCTTCGCCTAAGCAGTCGCATGCGCTTGGCTGCGGGCGACGACCGTCACCCTAGATCTTCAAACAAGTTTCATTATCACGTTGTGCCACGCTTATACAACCAGCAATCTAGGATAGTGAGACGGTGCAACAACCCGTTCCACATCTTGCAGAAAAATCAAGCCCTGATGTATTTATAAACCTGGAATTTAATCAAAATTGTAACTCCTACAGAATATCTCATCTCTATGGGTTTCCATCTATAGTGAGATGTTTGCATGAATAGTATTATTTTCCGTGCCACTTTCTTGTGATGAAATAAGTTTAATGTAGAATAACTGGCAGAAACCCCGTTTCTTTTGTACAGGAAGTAATCAAAAAGAACGTTATGAACGTATGGAGAGAACATGGATTCTGAGAATATGTATACCAGGAAAATGGATACTACCCAAAGAGGTATCCCTATTCTTACAACCCAACTAAGAGATTGTATTTTGTTAATTCAATTTTACCACACAAATGTCCGTTGCTTCCAATGACTATGGTTTACATGGGTCACATAAAATCTCATTAATGGGATCCATATAATGGTGAGAAATGTTCATAAAAGATAAAAGTAAAACCATCCGCGCATTTATGTAGTGGTTTAGACAGGTAGTCGAGACTGATGGAAATTATAAGGAAAAGCTTACATTTAAATCACACTTAATAATTACAGGTATCATATTGGAGGTTTAATTCGGAAACATACATTTAATAACAAGCAAAGAAATTATGAGAAAATAGGAAATAATAAGGAGAAAAAGTAACTACGGAGCAGACGGAATCAGCGAGAAAACAGTGTGAAAGTTAAAAAACTATTTCTTTTTCAACTTGTTGTCTGTGTCATAGTGCTAGCTGTGAGATGGGGTCCAGATAAAGTTCCGGGGGTGGTGGTCCGGGTGGGCTGGGGGAAAGGCAACGCCACCATTGAAGGTAAGAACATGGAAATTATTGTGAAATGATACCTGTAGGGTCTAAAGATTTATATTTACATGAACATTTAATATTTTACTTTGAATAGGGTGCTCCCTTCCCCCTAGCCTCCACCGGGGCTCTGCCCCTATACCCCAAACAACAGACTTGTAGGCCTAGGTATATATGGCGACCGTATGCGTACATATTGACGTGTTATGGTGCTTACAGTAAGAAATCGTGAGAATTGCTTAATATCGATTTATTTCTGGATTCGATGTGTTGTGAAACATATATTTACCACTATAAACATGAAACCACTCAATCTGTAATCATTACCCACTTTTTACTCTGTTTCTGTCTACCCCATAATCAGCGAAGAAGAGATAAATGATGGAATATAAACTTAGTTTGAAGTAAATAACATCAAAGTAAAAAGGTAAGGGATAAGTGAACAAAGCAAATTTTCCTTTCAATTAGGCTACTGAGTACATATTACAAGCAAATATAATTTGTGTAACTTTATTATAAGAAGCACGTTTGAAGAAGATATAGTCGTTTTGTAACTAATAATGGGCCAGCTTGGAACTATTACCTAAACGTTGCTCAATTGGGAAATCTTGAATAATAAAATGGAAACTATGAAGAGAAGTTACTACAAAAACAATTAATAATGTTTAGCTTGACGTAAACAAATGATTACAGGCTACTTTTACCGACATTATTTGTGTCTCTTATCGGTAATTTTTTAAGATAGAAAATAACTGATCGCATATTTTAAACAAACTCATTGTATGCATTGAAATATACCGTTCAAAAATAAAATAGTACCTATGTTGAATATATAAGTCAAATCCTGCATAGAATATGCAGGTTTTGACTAAGGTATGACTAAGGTACTATGGTATTACTATGCAGCATAGTATAAATCCCTTTAACTGAATAGTCGATAATGAATCGAATTTCCTAACTGAAGTCTATGCGTATTTTCATCTGCTAATTTACGGCTTGAATTGGCTGCCAACTGGGCTCCTATGTGCGCCCTAGGCACCAACACAATGTTCTTACCATCCCTAATGCAAATCCATTGAGTAGTGCCTAAGGGCTACACTGTCGGTCGTCATCCGAGTATCGACTGTCTTATGCTCACATCGGTCGTCTGTAGCCCGAAGCTCGCCCACAAATTCTATACTGCGCTCGAACTACTGAGAAGTAGCATCGAAATCTTAAGAAATTCCATGGCTTGTCTATAAAATGAGATATAAAACATAAATAAGTTTACTTTTGTAATATATTTGCCCAGGGACCGACTGACCCTCTTCGGTTGAATTAACTAAACTGGGAATGGAATGTCCGAGGGCTATTGTAGGACTCAATCTCAGTGTTCGTATCGTGACTGAGGAAAACCTAGGAAATTGCCTTCAGTCAGGATTGCCTCCAGAAATTATTGATTCTACGACCTTCCGAAGATTTTGAAGCAGAGTATTTGTTCAATATGATCACGTATGATTAAACGTTCAAATATATTTTAAAACATGTTTAGCGTGCCTTGTTTAAAAAATTCAATTTCTTCCATGTTTAAACGTAGAACTTTAAATATCGCTGTGATTGTCAAATTATGTCCAAAAGTTTTGCAATTCCATCCAGACGTGAATAAACATATCGTTATCATCCAAAACACACAACACACAAGACATACAACACAGCAAATTGTGTGAATGTTAGTGTACCTTACGTACACAATTAAGGAAGTAGTTTTACATACACTATAATGTTCAACGTAAGTTAAAACTGATACAATTAACGCATCATGTAGAAGTAAAAATGCGCCTATCTTTATTTCGTAATAAATGTAATGACATTCAACAGTAATGTATAGGGTTATATATTAACACAAATTATATCATGTATGGCATTATAACCAGAGCAATTAAAAATAACATCGTTTATACAGCTATCAAATTTCAGAAAACTATATCACACTAGCTACATTTAGTTAAGAAAACACCTATTCGGAGTGAATAATTAAAGAGGTGAACGGCATAGTGGCAATGCATCCGGACGAAGTAGTTGCAGGAATAAAAAACACAATTAGGTTGATTAAAGCAAGGGGTGTTACAGTCCGCATTCTATATTTTCAGCTGAGTCTTAGTGCTTCGATCTTTACTTGACTTTAATTCAATGACTATACAAAAATTAAAGCAGAAATAAAAAAAATTAATATCTCCATGTTAATCGCAAGCTTCATAAGTAAGTCGTATTGACATTTATTATAATGATTATTATTTTTATCTTTCTACAAAGAATCTTGATGAAAATGTACCAAAATACATTATGTTCCAAAATGCTTTCTGCAGTGACCAAATATGTATGTACATAATGTGTGTTTACTGGATTTTAAGTGGCAATACTCCGACACAGCAACCCCCCCTCCCCCTGCTATTCAAAGAGCCCTCTCATCGTCGCTATACATCTAAGTCTCTCTAATTGGCGTCTATGTTGGTCAACGACTTCAGGAGAATGAACCGAAAGTGCTAGGTCTAGGGCCGAAATAGGAAGAAACACCCACTTGTCTTACGTCAACATGGCGGCCAAACATTTATGGACTAGATATTTTGTGAGCTCAAACGCAAAATATGAACGCAATGTTAGTTATAAAGTGTAAAATTATTGATTTACAGTGTTATTAGGGGGAAAAGCTTAATCCATATTGGTATCCTTTTTCTGTCTGTCCGTCAATACGTATCGTCTAAAGATAAAAATCAATCAGAACTTCGATTAACATGCGGTTTTTTAAAACTTCAACTTCAACAAGGCATAAGCAGAATGTTTCGGGAAATTTCTGAGTTGGGGAAAAGAGAGCTTGCCCCCCAGAAACTTTTAAGCTTTCTGCACCTGGCACCTCCACATTGGCGAAAGAGAGAACAAAAGATGAACAATTAGTTATTTCGGTATGCTTCTTAATACTCGGCACTTCCACCAAAGGCATTTGAAAGCTGGGAAGAAAAGTGCATAATTTTTCCCTTTCCCTCTTTTTGATGCTCCATTTCCTGTCCTTGTAATATTTCAAATTTTACTTTATTAATATTAAAGCCTAGGCGCGAATGTGTATGAACAAAACTAGAATGAAAACGTTTTCAAATGTAATTATATTTTAGGAATAGTTTTCAAACGTGCACGGAATTGGCAAAGTAGGTGCACATTTGGCAAGGTAAAATAAAAAAAAACTCAAATTAAATTCAAACTTATATTAGAATTGCTATCTCGAGCATTTGAAGCCTGTTTTGTATTAAGCGCCTCCAGACTCTAACGCGCAACAGTTGACAAACTCTGTATTAATGCAGATTGCATTATTTCATATTCAAGGTTACACCTTGCTTTGTCTATATTAAAAGGCCTACTTTGTTGCTGCTTTGATTTCCGCCACCGATCTTAACTTGCGGAAATGACGTTAGAAGGAAGTTCAAAGGCTTAGAAATCATATGAAATCGGAGACTTCATTGGCATCTCTCCTAGAATTATATCAAAATACTCACATAAAACGAAAATACGATAAAGAACGGGAATTTTGTAATGTTAAACAACAAACTAACCGAATCATACATTTAATCAAGATTGTAATTTTTTATAGAAATCAATCCAGAAATTACAAAATCCATCCCAGCGGGGTATCGAACCCCGGTCTTCCAATTGTCGGTCGAGTGATTTACCTCAATGCTAACTTCATAACATCTGGATTGTTGGTGCATTGTAGATCTGAATAGATTTATCAGTATGCAAAATTCAAGATTTTATATTTCTGGAATGATTTCTATTAAATCAATTACACCTACTACGGGAGTGTTTCCCGATTTATGAAATTGAGAAAAATAAAAATAAAATGTTGAAGATACAAAGTCTAACCCAAGCTGATCTTTCAACGAATTTAGAAATGACAAAAAGCTAATATTATTATTAAAAAAATATCCAGGAATTGATTAAATCAAAACTCAATTAATTATTTTGAATAATTTTTTACCAACTGTATAAGGAAGTCCGAAGAAGCGAGACAAAGTTTTAATCGAAATGATCCTTACTAAATGAGAAAGTTGTTGAAAGTTTTAAATGAGTGCGTAATGTATTAAAATTTGCAACTAAAATCAGTACGTTCTAAACGAAACTGGAATACTACACAATAAAAGTACTTAACTATTTTAAGATAGACTTACCATTTTAAAGAACAAAATTATGTTATTTTTACGCAAATATTTTTTTAAACATTCTTGTACATACACAAAGAAAAAAAAATTTCAATAATTTTTTGCCCATGTGTTATATTGCACATGCATTTTACCGTTGACAGTTTCAAACACATTGTATAAAATTGAATATATACAAGGCTGAAATATTTCAGCCATAAATACATGTTAAAAATATTGAAATACCTCGCACATTTTGACTTTCATTCGGAAATTGGTGAAACCTTCGCAGACAAAAAATTGGACTTGTACCAGAATCCTTTAAGAAAGCATTGCGCTATTCACAAGTTGGTATCAATAAAATGTCGGATATTAAAATATAAACATTGTGGAAATATCTCTTAAGAAATCGACATACACATCAAGTTGATTGTGACAAAGCTCGTGCGTAATGATTAATAACCAATGTTATCGGTAGACTTTATGCTATATCTTTCCGAAAAACAAACAAAGAACACTCCTTTCTATGTTTAGGAGTAGTCATCCCCGTATTATTAGCATTCCGACACTCGTACGCCCTATGCACAGTCATCGTTGTGCTATTAATCTACCTGCATATTATTTTCAAACGAGTATACGTTTTACTTCCAGACTTCTGCTAAGCATTGTGCCATCTTGGCTTCCGAACACCAACTTTTCCTACGGTGCAGGTTTGAGAAGTAAGCATACTTTCATAAGGGTTTGAATTCCGCAATCGACATCATCTTTAAAAAATAATTAGCTGATTTTAAATTCCAGATCGGTTACATTAATTCTTAATATTCGAGATTTGTTATTTATATGATTCTTGTTTTTTTTTTTGTTTTTTAGGAGTCAAAATGAATGCACATTGCACAATAAGCAAACGAAATATATAAGACATCCCGAAATGTTGTATATTTTTGTGATTTCATTCGCAATTACACATTGAATCCCTTTTAAAATCCTCCAACTTTATAGTCATCATTTTTTTTAAAATAAATTGTAAATTTTCAGTGGACATTACCCACCAGTGGTTTACCTGGGTCAAGAACGTAAACAATCAACATATTTAGTGTATAGCTTTTAATGAAAAGACCTGTATTTGCATTCTTCATTTTATTTGACTTCAAACTAAGGAAGTGGTCAAACAATTCAAGGCTTTATTTAAACTGATTTTCGCCAAAACGAATACAGGGAGGCGAATAATTACTGCTTTGGTACTTATGAATGTTGTGTTTCTAGTGCCCTCACTGTAGTATTACAGAGGAATAATTTTATGGTGTGGTAAAGGATACTGTAAAGGAAGGTGATTAGGGCTTCATTTGCAAGAGTAAGAAATCAACCAAGAGGACAAAGAGATTGAATTAAATAGGGAAATTTATTTCACAACGTATTAAGCACTGACTGGACACAATCACAATAGATTGCCGAGGTTTTAAATACAATCTGTAGTTCTTTACATCGTAGCCACGCACACACAATTCGCAATGTAAATGATCCATAAAAACTCTACACATTCTGTATTATTTCAGTCCTCGATTCTAAAAAATCTACAATCACAGTGTATGGCTATAGATTGTTTCGCTTCTATCTCATTTGCATAGTTTTTCTCCCGGATTAATATTGCAAGGGCTCACGTTAACAAGCCCGCACTAAGACTCGTTACACTCAACGACAATCTGCATAATGAATGCTAGTATTTAACAGTCACATTCCGTTCCCTTGTTATGCAAAGAGTTCTCTAGCACCAAATCATTTAGGCGTCGATTGGTCAGCTTTATCGGGCAAAAAATAAATAATTTTTTGTAGGATGCCCGTTGTAGGGTATACACATCAGATTTAACCGGTGTGACCCTCTTTAGGTGACTAACTAGGTACATTGCGGATAGGACATGTGAAGGAATCCCTTGCATTTCGCAGCCAAATATCATTGTCTAAAAACGTAAAAATCAAAATTCTGTCTAGCAATTAATACTGGTGAACGGTGAAATTAGTTAATTTGGTGTGATCCTCTTCAAATGACTTATTATAGTTATTGGGGTGTTCCTAGCGAACTATTTGCAATCTGAGCCAAATATGCAGCAATAGATAGGACAGTTATATTAGAAATCTCTGATCTTTAAATAAATAACATTTGAATTTATTTTCAAGAGAATGCTAAGAAAATCAATTTGGAAGTGACATTTGAAAAGAGTCGAAATAAAACGTGTAAATATTTTATTAATTTTAATTGATATGGTGTCCTAATATTATCAAAATACTTGTGCTACGTTAGTTTATTTTTAATTAATACGTAAATAGTATGAACGCAGGTGTGTTTATTACAAGAATCCTGGATCGATGCCTACTCGAAGAAACTGCATGTACAAAGTTGTGTCTTGTTCCTTGTCCTTATTCGATAAAATATGGTAAAAATTGTTTAGTTTTTATTATAATTGCTATCTGGGTATGTTGAAATTTATTGAATAACCGCAAAGACGTAAACGGGTCGAGGGGGGACGGGAGGGGGGCATTTCTCCTGTATGTTCACAGTGTAATTGTCAGGTCTCAGGTTTCAAACTTGAGCTCATTTTCTTCATAGCACAATATTGAATCACTCAGGACTTCCAAGTATTCAATAAATTGATAATTAATATGCACATTAGATATACCAAGTAAATAAAAAAACGTCATATGATGGACAGATTTTGACATAAAAAAAGTACCGGTTTGCGAAATATTATTTTGTTGATAACAAAAGTCACATTACGCAGCTTTCTAAAACGCTGTCGAGAATAAACAAAGGCGCTATTTTATTAATACTTATTCAGAAGTCCCTCTTAAACCTTCTAAGTTTCTCCTTCTGTCTCTTAACTGACTTCCTCGTCGACTTGTTTCGTCACAAATCCTACAATGTCGTGAAACTAAATCGCGCTTCCTACTTTTCAGAGGGCTTTAAATAATGAATCTCAAGCATCAGTACTTACATTGTCAAACTTTACTGCCAACTGAAGATATGTAATATATTTATTTGTACTTTTCAAGAGTTTCAAGTTCTGCATTTTCCTGGTATACATTAATGTTTTAAATCATATTTACGCAAATATGAACTTGTGAATTCCGATCAGGAAAGTCAAAATACCTAAAATGACTCCCGTTCGTATACTCTTATTCTGAGAAAAACTCCTAGTTTCCTCATAAACTTTTCATGTCTCCTTCATTCCTGATGGAACTTTCCCGTCAACATGTCTTACTTTAATTACTTTCAACTCTTTTATACAAATCACTATAAGTGAAATACAATATTATTTTTCAAAAAAGTCATTTTAGGGTCAAACATATTTTCTAACAAATTAACTTTAAAAACAGCAATAATTCTAAGTTTAAACTTTTTTGTAATTTTTTCGTGTAATGAACAATTTCGAATAAATAATACTTATGTGTATTTGCTCGTACAAACGTGTAGAACTATGCCTCTAGCATTTTCACGTAGCGTTTTGTCTTACGGCAAACCCTAGAGTTGATTCGTAAGACCTAAGCCCGTGAACACAACTCCCTAACGCTCTTCACATAGTTAGTCACAGAATGGAGGCAAGCTGTCCCTCGGCTGGTTTCTCAAGAACATTTAATATTTTAAGAGCAAGGAGCCTGCATGGCAACAAGTTGATTCCATAAATACTTCAATAGTTGCGAGACTGCTGAAACTCTATCTCCACTGTTCAAGCGAACTACTAGGTATAGGGGCTTTAGTTCAATTCTGAGGGAATCTCAAACAACTATTTTACACTTTTAAATTCCAGCATTCGGCTTTTGACTGAGGAAAACCTTGAATAAAACTTCAGTCAGGATGTTCAGGGCTGGTTTTGAACTGGAGACCTAGTCCCTCGTGTAATCCCGAGCTTCCTCTATCGGTATACAAAAACGTATTTCAAGAGTTACATTGAACCATTGCGGTGCTAGTAATATCACTGACATGCACTAAACTAACCTCAAACTACGCACAGTCTTCTTCGCTAGATTTTATGGTGTAGACGTAGTTAATAGTGCACGGTGTTGTGTTGATGCAAAATGCATGGAAGCCCGATAAGTGTGCAGAGTGGGTCAAGATATTAGAGGGAACACACCTGTAGCTACGAGCCAGCACTAATGGATTGTCGCCATTACTTGATATTGCCACTACGCCCCCCCCCCCCCCCCAACCCCCCAACACCGAGAAGCCGTTTGAAAATGTGTCCCGAACTCCTCCCACTGGATCATCTAAGATGTTCCCCACGTCTACATTCTTTGTCCTGGGAAACGAGGAGCAGTTTGGCGTCCTACGAATCTCAAAGGGGTACATAAATATACGTAGGGCCTACTACGTACATCATGAATACGACGCGTGCTTTTCTTATGGAAGATATTGAGATGTACAGTCGTCGGAATTTTATAAATCAAAATACAGAAAGAACAAAGACAACTCGTGTGCAGCTAACCTAGGATCTAATATGCCTCATTTATTTATTGGTTCACTCAAATACAGCATGCTGCCATTTTACATTGAGGGATAGACTAAAAAAAACTTTTTATTTTTATTCTTATGTTAATATGTATTATAAAGTGCTTGTTTTGTAATTGGTTAGGTGGAAGAGCGAACAGTGTTCGAACCTCGCCGTTTTGTAATTGATTCTCATTTACAAACAAAGTTCTATTCTATTCTATTCTATTCTATTCTATTCTATTCTATTCTATTCTATTCTATTCTATTCTATTCTATTCTATTCTATTCTATACCATCCCATTCTATTTCTATTCTATTCCTATTCTATCTATTCTATTATCTATCCTATCTATTCTATTCTATTCTATATCTATCTATTCTATTCTATTCTATTCTATATACAAACATAAAACATATAAAATCCAACGATATAAATTCAAAATATCAAAATTAACCGCCAAGGGAGTTTCACATACACTTCTGCCATCAAGTAAAAGTCATTTAAATCCCTTTTGTTTCTTCCATCAGTAATTTCTAATAGCTTTCCTCTCAATCCTTCATTCATGTCCTTTCTTTCATATCCACTTCTTTGACATAGATCAGCTGTTTATATATTTCTCTTGCAAGTCTTGTTGCTTCTTTTGTTTCACGATGATCATTAAAAAGTATAGAAAATATGAAAAGTCAAAATTTACAATTTAGAAAATTGCTATAAAAGTGGAATAAAAACTAAAGATAACGATACTTGAGGTTCTCTTCAGTATCTATCACATGTTGGAAAGATGAATCACGATAAATCTTGATGGCAAACGATAAAATCATTTTTAAATCTGACCCTCCCAGAAGTGTGTGGAAACTATATCACCGCCTTGACATTCTAACACTTCCTATTTTAGATTAGAATGACCAGCAGAAAATACACGGGAAATATAGATGTGTTAGGACAAAGAAGGTTTCAGTTTGCCCCTTGATTTATGTTGCGTCCGTGTGTATACATAGACTAAATGAAATATGATGAGCATGGAAATGGATTGAAAGCTCATATTAGTGGCAGGGTAATGGCTTAGAATAACCTCGTTACTGAAAATAGAGTACATGAGCTAGAAAATGTATAACGTACAAACTAGTTTGGTAATTTGACATAATTTTGAACTTGGCACATTTCACCTTCAGTTTACTCCATAATAATGGGAAAATCTGACATGAGTAGGTCCCAATTCTGTTGCAGACCTTAATTTACTCTTGGACGTTATAAGACCTCAACCAGCTATTTGATTAGAACATTTGTCTCCAATCGTTTAGTACATTCTAAAATATTTGTCCCCTAACATCGTACAATCTCTCCTTGACGCTGGCCTAAGAGCTCCGCGCGTGATGATGAGTTTACTCCCTTGCCTCCGAAAACATCCCATCACCCTCCGAAAAACTACCAACGATGCGCTATCAGATTGGATTACCTTCGTATGGGATATGCGAGGAGTCGACTCCTATCTCCTTTCGGCTTAGCTCATGCTTTATTCAATAAAACTTTTTGTGGCTTTTTAACGGAAAATGGAAAAACGTCATATATCACAATAGCTAGTTGTTTCTCATGGCTAACTAAAATCTGGGTTCAACTCGTACTGTTTTGCTTGGGAGCGACATTGGTAGTAGAACAACGGCCGCCGAGCACCCGACTCCCGCCATGGTACATGCGCGCGAGAGGAACCAGTGACAAATGGGTGGGGATCGGAGGCTAGGCCAATAAAAAATTTCGCGTGCTGGAGGGAATATCTATTACCAATGGATTTGGCTTTAAAGGCGATTTATTGATTAGGATCAACCTATCAATCGAATT
Source organism: Sweltsa coloradensis (assembly GCA_024449915.1). Lineage (NCBI taxonomy): Eukaryota > Metazoa > Arthropoda > Insecta > Plecoptera > Chloroperlidae > Sweltsa > Sweltsa coloradensis. The sequence goes on from JAMZAV010001318.1 coordinate 205,976, forward strand.
CCTGAAACGTTTCGATTGCTGGCTCATATAATTTGATTTTAACATGATGAAGCTATAAATTACGAAGTCGTGAATGCAATATATTATAAACAGTCAGAGATGTTTTCACGGGTTTTCAGGAAAAACAGGGTATACGGATAGCAACACAACGCAAAACGAAACCATCATACAATTAATGTCAAATTAGAACCACAACTCTTGTTTTTAAATAACGAGGTATTATTTATTGCATAACAAAAACAGCGACGATAAGATGACTCTATAATCACTAGCGCTTTGTGCTTTCATACAAACAATATCCTCTGTTTTAAGCTTTCTAATTTGGTTCACTTGCATACGTTCATTTGACAGGAAATGTTGTCAAAAGTATGATCGTAAAAATGCAGAATGACATAAAAGTCTCAATTGCTCGAAATGGCAGCGAAAATCTGACCATACGCGTCCAACTTCCCTTTGTGTGAGACCTCGTTAAACACAATGCAAGATGTAATGTTTGAGGTAGCCCGAATCCAGAGCACTCACCAACAAAGACATGCCATAGAGATGAACATTCATTCGGTATTTGTATACTTTATTACTCAATTTGATATTACTTCTTTATTTTCCACTATTTCCTATTCCGTTTTAAAGTGATAGAATTGGATGCTTCATTTCAATTCAATATCCAACAAAGGGTACAGAATAAAATGAATGAAAACACGTAAACGTGGATTGATGTAAACATTTGTTTTGTGTAGACGAAGGTTGTCTGTGACATAAAGCTATTCTTTTACTGCTAAACCTTATCCTTAAATTCACTGGATTAATTATTAATTTGGTAAATTAATAAAAGGTTAGAACGTAAACAAAGTATTTTTAAATCTATTTAATATAAAGTAAACAAAAAATTGTTAACGATACAATGAAACCCAAGATAAATAAAGGCAATAAAAATCATGACCAAATGATAATATAACTTTGTTTTAGTAATGTAATCATGAGTTTTAAAATAAATATATAATATTTATTTTGAATGTGAACATTGAAAGAGTTAAAACATTATTCACTCTGGGACAAAGTGCGGTCTATTCGACTGACAAATCGTTGTGACAAGCTAGTCAAAATGTGATCCAACCAACCGCAAGTATTTCACGTGTCACTAGTAGTTTACATCAATTCGTCATTCCAAAGTAACTTCTAGTAATTACTTTCTGAAAGTGAAGTGAAATTATTTCATCGTTGTCTTCCTAGTTTTAGCACCGAACGAAAGGAATTTCCAACGCGAACAATCCTGTGTTGCCAACTCGTGAGTTTCGTTGTAAGACGCGTTCCGTTCATTCAAGTAGAAGTGGATGAAATGTACCGTGCTCTAGTCGGATTCTGTACGGCTTAAATTAAAGGTCTGTCGACGCAAAGATGGGGAAATTTTTCCTATCTCTCCTCTCTGTAGTTTGGTGCAATAGAGTTACTACAGCAGAGATTGCATTGCACGTGTTTTCTAGCCCAATTCCGAATTTTGCAATCCAGTTTGTTTGCACATAGTCATCAACTCTATAATTGAGTTTGAGGTAAATAATTACATTACAGTTATGCGGAAATTAAACCGAGTTAAAAATAAACAATCATTACATTTATGCATTACTATGAGTAAATGTATTAATTTCAACAATCAGTAAAGGAAACGAATTGATCCCCTTGTTTTAGGGAACTCTACTTTATAAAGAATACACCTCTTTGAAATTTTAATATTTATTTTCTTACTAAGAGTATTACTTTGGCATGCAGCAACAGCTTTAAAGGTGACTTCGAAGTTTTTAATATTTAAGAGCGGTATTTGAAAAACGTTTACGACATAGTGCTTAAGTGGCAAAGTATTGACGAAACAGAACCCTGTTCAACAAGTACATTTTCTTTGGATTTTAGTTAACATATTGATGGAGAGTTTGCGCTTAAATTGCGTATAAATTAGAAAACAAATGCGCCAGACAAATAACTTAAAGATGTAAAAGGCGGACTAATAGTTTTAGCATAGTTTTTTTAAAACTCAAATACATTTTAAAACATAATAAATAAAATTGAAACGGCAAAAACTTTACAATGAGTTTTTTGTGTTGTTATTTAAATCCACTGTTATTCGTTCTTACGGCAAATACACCGTATGTATATTATTAGAATACCAAATAGGATGGCAATAGTATGAAATACCCCAATTGGAGGATTGTTATTTTTTCACTGATATTGAAATTATATTTAAGTTTTTATATAGGTAACACAATCATTATTTAACGCAGTTACATACGTCATTGAGATTACAAAATCGTTCACGTTTTAAACACAAATCACAATAATTCTGATGTTAGTTACTCCACTCAAAACAAAAGTATAATAACACAATGCTGTAGTTGACTATAATACGTAATCTATAACTTGGTGACGTTTGAGAAACGTGTTGCAACGAATTATAAGTTCCGTCACTGAGTTTTAATTGTACTTGTTCGTTTAATTACTAATGCCTTTTATATCAGAAGGTTCAATTATGTAATCGCAGGTGACTTGAATTGATATGTTGTTGGCATAATTAATTCGTAGATAAGTCGATTAAAGTTTACTGTAAACAGCGCAGAGCCAGGTACACAAAAAACCTTTTGCATACGTGTATCATGAAATGAATAATCTAATGCCATTTAGATTTAATAGAAAATCACAGTTAGAGCAATGGAGACAGTCTTGCCTTGTACACTTAGACATAAAATGACTAACTTCTACATCATGTTAAAAATCAAAGGAACTTATACTTAAAAACTTAAAAATAGTAATTAAAAATATATACATATTATGCAATAATAATGTGGGATTTATTTTGCTTGAATGACAATTGGAAATTTACTAGTTCGGAGAGAGAAAACAACAAAAACGGTTCACAAGCTAAACAAAATTCAGTCATTGCGAAGAAATAGTAGTTAAAAAGAAAATATAGGATATCGTTTAACTAATTTTGCAAATAAAATATGCATAGCTCTTTATCAAGCATAGTTAAAAGCAAACGAAAAGCCTTTTCATGAAAGTTTGCAATATGGAAGCCGTATAAAAGCTTCTACTTATGAGCAATGAGAGTTTGACGATAAGGTAAGGATGTAATGATTTAATACTCAATCCATCCTCATATTACATAAGCTTTCAACCAATCTGATAGCCAGACCAAGTCTTAGGATGAAGCACTCGAGCTCACGAATAAGCCTCTCCTTATCCCATATTACTCACACACCGTTTTAATACACCGAAAGATTGCGCTGGCAATTTATAAGTCTCTTAACTTTATTTTTCGAACGGGACGTCCCTGTTAAAAAGTACAGTCCTAGCCAAAACGTTTACCACATTTAGATCATTCAACTCAATGGAGCTTTTAGCTTTCTCATGGCAAACCGGCCCTGGGCTATTCATGCCCCTCTTCAGGGATTTGAGATTTGAGGTAGTTATGAAGGGAATGTCCAAAGGCAATGACAGCAAGAAAACCTCGGAAGAAACTTTCAGTCAGGATTGCCGGTGGAGGGAATCGAACCTGCGACCTCCCGAATCAGAGTCTTGCGCATTACTTATGAGCCAGTACTATCGCTCCAACTGAATTTAGTCGCATCTAGCTATGTGTTGCCCTTTAACACACAAGGAGAGTATGGTTGTATACTTCTATAGTGCATACACGATGTATGCATAGGTTCAATAATTCACGGTTACGGAAATCTGCTTGTCAGTAGTTTTTCGTCGTACAAAGGAAACAAGTTGCTGGAGATTCTAAAGTAGATCTTTATCTAGATGTGATGCATAAATACATCTGTTTCAAACGAATATATTGCACCATATCACACATCATGAATTACAAAAAAATGTCATTGCTCTATATAATAATTACTAATAGTGAATGACTATCTTAAGCACAAGAATTAATAACTTTTTGTAAAAATTTTGCCAACAGGCAATGGCTTCGAATATACTGAATGAAGAATCTAAGGAATATGTTATTGAACTCTGCAGTGGCACTTGACTTTTGACGCATGGAAACTATTAAAGTAGGCCTATACTCATTAATATTCATAGCCTGGTCCGAAGTTCAAGCATGTTTTGTTCAATTTAAACCGGTTCAGTGTCTGAATTGTACATGTATCTTTTGTAATAGACCTTGGCTCTTGAAGGAAAGCACGGTAAGACAAAACCTGCTCTTGAAAGTGAGAGTGGCATAAGTCTTATCCTCCGCTCCAAGTCCGCAATATTCTGCCAATTACCCTCGGCAACGAGTTTCCCTGTAGAAGTGTGTAACTTCCCGACCAGCGGCGTTAAAAATGAAACGCATTGCATTTTTAAAATCCAATAAAACTGATTACAAAAGTGGTTTAAATTGTATGATTTTATGCTTTTCGTTCCGCTCACACGAGAACCATGAAAAGTGAGCCTACTTTATTGGTCTAACCTGTATGCTCTGTTGTATGTGGTTGAATTAGATTGGTCTTAAAACAGGCTTGCTTCTCTAGAAAATTCATGAATTATAAATGCAAAACGAGCTATGTTTTATGCGGGATTTTAGCCCTTGTCCCTCGATTCCCGACGGTTTGTACATGCCACAGCCGTATGAGCCACCACACAGTCCCTATACTCAGGTTTCAATGTCTTGTTTACTAATCTTCTTCCCTGAAACCGTTCTTAAATTATTAATGGGGCCACGAGGCAACGTTTTAGATTATTTACAGCGTAAAATAGCCCGAGAGTGCAAAATTGATTCGTACAAAATTGGCGGTGAACCGTATTTTTATGATTATTTTTATAGGATCGTAAACAAGCGTCTTTGACTGAAATTTCATGTTATCTCCTTTTACTAACGCCAAGCGCTTTCAATGGAGCTGCCTAAGCACTGCTCAGTTCAGGTGAGTTTTGTATAGCCCTGAATATAAAGATGAGGCTAGCAAACATTTGCGTTGCAATCAATCTAAATCATTTCTGAATATACAGACTTAGCAATAAATACGATAATAATAGGAAGGAAGTGTGAATGGCTTGAGAGGGGAAGAAAAAACAGATTACATAATGACTAATGAGATCACGGGAGTGGTTTGAACCTGGGAGGTAAAGAATGTTGCGAACGGGACAAGCGCGGAATGAAATATATGAGCTATTTTGACAAGGAAGAGGGAAAATAGGGGTATCATAACTGCTTCCTTCTCCTATCGTGGCGTCTATAAATTATCCCACGCACACTTATTAATTATGCAATGATTATAAAACTAACATATTAATCTAAATGATCCATTAAAAACTATATGCTATTGGTTATATCCTACGAACAACAGGCGATATACGCGAGCTTATTTGGGAGGTACTATATGAATCACTTTCCATTCCGTCCGTCCGTGCGTTCCTGCGTTCCTGTGTGCGTGTGTCATGTCTCACGATAAAACAAAACATGTAACGTTCGTTTATTTGTGGAAAGTGCTCTTCAAAAAGGATGATTTTGTGGGTCAGAGGATGGGTTATCTCTATCAAAAGGGGTAATTCGATCAATCCGGCACCTCCACCAAAAGGGGCATGAAAGCAAAGGGAATATGTTATTTGTATCCTTCTTTGACAATCTGTAGAATAAGAAGTGTCGTTCCTTATTTTGGGTATTCCCGTAGCCATGCTTGTGTATAATATATTTCAAGATATGAACCCTGTCGAGTATCTACCCAGCAACTGCAACGATGCAGCAGTGCGAGCTGACAAAGCAGTCTAACCCAGCGAAGCCACCACGCTGCAAATCAGACGGCTCTTGCAATCAGAGAAAATAGCAGGAGCCATCCGGAAAATTCATCGCTCACTCTGTTCGGAAAATTGAACAATCCGATCACTTTTCTCTCCTTTGGAAAAGAATGAAAGATGGAAAAGTGGAAGACGCAGGCGAAGTGTAATAATGCAGTGAATTGAGGTGGCTCTAATTTTTGTAGTGAAGAAGTACCAACAGTTTCAATAATGTTTTTGGCGTTGTTTTCATAAAAAAAAACATTTTTCGAAGGAATGCCAACTGTAGGATACACAAAACTATTTTAACCCTTTTTAAGTGACTATTTTAGTAATTGGGGTTGTGGAATATTAGAAAGGAATGTAAGAATTATGTTTCTAACAATCAAAACCTTGGATTCGCTAACGACGAAAAACTTTGATGAAGCTTGATCGTGTCTGGGACTAACCGGTGACCTTCAGAGTTGAATGAGCTTCCTCTATGGATTGATCATATTTAATAACTGATAATTGATACCGTTTTGATTATTGATTGTTGGGACAAACGTCTTACATTTGAGAACTTTGTTAGTAGATACGGTTTGCGCCCATGAAACCCATGCCCAAAAAGAACTCAAACTAGATGGACATGACTGTTTTTTTTCTACCAAGGCCCATACGCGTCTAATTCAGAGACTGCTACTTTTATTCATAATATGAGCAATTCTATACCCAAATAATTGTTAATTCTTATTCTGAAAATTGATCTATGAAGTCTAAATTATTCAATAAACCCCAGTGTCTCTTGAAGAAAGTAAGTCTAAATTTGAGTAATACTAATGCAGTCTGCTATCAAAAATTCCAGGGAGTGCAGGTCCGAATAGTATTACATAAACGTGTGCGAATTTTGTTCAAGCAATGTATTTTGTTATTGGCTTTTACAAAACTTGACTATACTTTCATCGTCTCGAACGATGAATATTTAAAAAAGAGTGAACCTAGAATTTGCCCCTTCAGTTTTTAGACATGCGCTGTATTTGTGCCATGTTGCTAAAAAGCAATTGAAAAACGAATATTATGTATATAACTAGATCGCGGTTTTCTCCTTGCACGAAACGTTAGAAGTGAACTTTGAAATTTGCGGGTGAGTATGATAAATATTGTGTTTTCCTCCTTGTCCATGGTAGGGGTACTTACTTCTCTTAATGCTCAATGTGAGAAACAGGTACAGGTAGTCCATGCCTTATAAGTGAGTCTAATTCGGGAGTGCACTGGTTCAACTCCCGCTATCAGAAATCTTTAATGAAGGTGCGTTCAAGGTTTTACTCAATCAAAGAGAATAAGCATACAAGGATTGAGATTTTAAACATATGTCTTGGACATTCGATCCCGTCTATCTTCAGGCTATTTTTTATCCCACAAACACAAAAACTTGTAAATAAACAGCCAAACCTTTCTAAACAAAAATTAATTAAATCTAAAAAAATAATGCCAAGCAAATAATTCAATAGAAATAGGCATTAAATAAAAATTATGCAAAATAAATAAAATACTTAATATAATTACTCAAATATCAAATATTTCTAAAACAAAGTTAAATCAATTTCTAATGATTTTACAGAAAAATTAAATTTCTTATTTCGTTAATAACCTTTTAAAATAATACTTTACAAAATGATTTTTTTTCTGGTTTGTGTTTGGTATTATTAGAAAAGTGCTATCAGTTTACTTTTTGGTTATTTTTGTATTAGCGCACCGCGGCTTGGCTGCGGCACCCAAACGGGCACCTAGATAAAGACGCCTTAAAAAGAAGCAATTCCTATCCATGAGTAAATTTTCTTTGTGAATTAAAATAAAATACAAAATAGTGTAAAAGCAGAAATGAAATTTAATTGTAAATTCCTACAACATTAACAAATGTACTTGAAGGTTGTTTTGGTACACCGTGAATACAGTTCGCTCAAACTCTTGTGAAAGTCAAATTTATTAGAAACTGGAAGTCTAGACGTGCTTTTGTAGTGGGTTCAATTACGACTATTTTAATAACATACTTGAGCCAGCAAAGGGTTTGTATTTTTAAGTTCTACGACCCTGTTTTGCTTCAGCGACCTAGCAACCTAAAGTTGTTTTGAATGGTTGCCCCATAAATGTGGAATATAAATCATTTTTCATAAATGATAGCAAACGGTTTGGTGATTGAAGATAATCAATCTTCATGTTAAAATTGAAGGAAAACAATTGGAAACTTAAAGTTTCTACACGTGGAAAACTTTGCGCGCAATATGGTGGATGCATTTCCTTTTGTGTTTCATCTCACATATTTATACGTTTTATATTTTTATCGGAGATTTACGATTTTGATAAAAAAATCACATGCCCCATATTTCACACACATAAGAATTCTATATTGAACACGAAACAAGTTTGAACAAGAACTCAAATTAATTAGTAACTATAAGTTTAGTGAGCATATTATACTAATACGAGCATTGAGTGTAAAATCATGACTTTTTCTTATTATTATTATTAATTATTATTATTATTATTATTATTATTATTATTATTATTATTATTATTATTATTATTATTATTATTATTATTATTATAATTATTATTATTTTATCCGTACATTCATTACATATTATATAATAAACATACAGATGGATGCATATAGCAGACCTAAGATCCATTTTAGACATTATACACCCATCCTAAGAATTATATACAGCAGTAATAAAAAATGAATGTAAAAATGTATGTATGTTTTCATTTGTTAATGTCCTCATCACTTCCTTTGATTAGTCTTCGTACAATCATAAACACAAAATATAATATCCCAATATTGTGGCAAGCTGAAAACAATCAATCTATGTGAAATAAGGTTCGGTTCGAAATAATTTCGTTATAATGAAAACTGTATAACAACTCTTTCAATTGCAATAAATTGATTCGAATAATAAAAAGTATTACTCCAGTTTGGCAGGAAACGACTACCTGCCACTGTGTTTTTAATCACGATTTGCGACAAAAAACTGTGTCGTAAAAAAAATTGGGGAAAAGAAGAAATCACAAAAATTATCCAAAGATAAATATTAAAAATTACAGCTGTAATCTTTCTATAAATCTTTGCTAAAAAAAACATCATCACAAAGTGTGGCGGATATAAAAAAAGGGAAAGGATAAAAACCCTTTCAAGTTTCCCGGCTGACGTTTTGGGTGCGAAACAAGGACGAGGACGAGAACGAGCCCAATCGTATATTCCCGTGGAAACTCGCGTTTAAAATTAAAAACAAATTTTACAATAGCAAATTCCCCTTCCAATTACATAATGACTAATGAGATCACGGGAGTGGTTTGAACCTGGGAGGTAAAGAATGTTGCGAACGGGACAAGCGCGGAATGAAATATATGAGCTATTTTGACAAGGAAGAGGGAAAATAGGGGTATCATAACTGCTTCCTACTCCTATCGGGTGGCGTCTATAAATTATCCCACGCACACTTATTAATTATGCAATGATTATAAAACTAACATATTAATCTAAATGATCCATTAAAAACTATATGCTATTGGTTATATCCTACGAACAACAGGCGATATACGCGAGCTTATTTGGGAGGTACTATATGAATCACTTTCCATTCCGTCCGTCCGTGCGTTCCTGCGTTCCTGCGTTCCTGCGTTCCTGCGTTCCTGTGTGCGTGTGTCATGTCTCACGATAAAACAAAACATGTAACGTTCGTTTATTTGTGGAAAGTGCTCTTCAAAAAGGATGATTTTGTTAAACTTTGGGTCAGAGGATGGGTTATCTCTATCAAAAGGGGTAATTCGATCAATCCGGCACCTCCACCAAAAGGGGCATGAAAGCAAAGGGAATATGTTATTTGTATCCTTTGACAATCTGTAGAATAAGAAGTGTCGTTCCTTATTTTGGGTATTCCCGTAGCCATGCTTGTGTATAATATATTTCAAGATATGAACCCTGTCGAGTATCTACCCAGCAACTGCAACGATGCAGCAGTGCGAGCTGACAAAGCAGTCTAACCCAGCGAAGCCACCACGCTGCAAATCAGACGGCTCTTGCAATCAGAGAAAATAGCAGGAGCCATCCGGAAAATTCATCGCTCACTCTGTTCGGAAAATTGAACAATCCGATCACTTTTCTCTCCTTTGGAAAAGAATGAAAGATGGAAAAGTGGAAGACGCAGGCGAAGTGTAATAATGCAGTGAATTGAGGTGGCTCTAATTTTTGTAGTGAAGAAGTACCAACAGTTTCAATAATGTTTTTGGCGTTGTTTTCATAAAAAAAAACATTTTTCGAAGGAATGCCAACTGTAGGATACACAAAACTATTTTAACCCTTTTTAAGTGACTATTTTAGTAATTGGGGTTGTGGAATATTAGAAAGGAATGTAAGAATTATGTTTCTAACAATCAAAACCTTGGATTCGCTAACGACGAAAAACTTTGATGAAGCTTGATCGTGTCTGGGACTAACCGGTGACCTTCAGAGTTGAATGAGCTTCCTCTATGGATTGATCATATTTAATAACTGATAATTGATACCGTTTTGATTATTGATTGTTGGGACAAACGTCTTACATTTGAGAACTTTGTTAGTAGATACGGTTTGCGCCCATGAAACCCATGCCCAAAAAGAACTCAAACTAGATAGACATGACTGTTTTTTTTTTCTACCAAGGCCCATACGCGTCTAATTCAGAGACTGCTACTTTTATTCATAATATGAGCAATTCTATACCCAAATAATTGTTAATTCTTATACTGAAAATTGATCTATGAAGTCTAAATTATTCAATAAACCCCAGTGTCTCTTGAAGAAAGTAAGTCTAAATTTGAGTAATACTAATGCAGTCTGCAATCAAAAATTCCAGGGAGTGCAGGTCCGAATAGTATTACATAAATGTGTACGTGTTCGAATTTTGTTCAAGCAATGTATTTTGTTATTGGCTTTTACAAAACTTGACTATACTTTCAACGTCTCGAACGATGAATATTTAAAAAAGAGTGAACCTAGAATTTGCCCCTTCAGTTTTTAGACATGCGCTGTATTTGTGCCATGTTGCTAAAAAGCAATTGAAAAACGAATATTATGTATATAACTAGATCGCGGTTTTATCCTTGCACGAAACGTTAGAAGTGAACTTTGAAATTTGCGGGTGAGTATGATAAATATTGTGTTTTCCTCCTTGTCCATGGTAGGGGTACTTACTTCTCTTAATGCTCAATGTGAGAAACAGGTACAGGTAGTCCATGCCTTATAAGTGAGTCTAATTCGGGAGTGCACTGGTTCAACTCCCGCTATCAGAAATCTTTAATGAAGGTGCGTTCAAGGTTTTACTCAATCAAAGAGAATAAGCATACAAGGATTGAGATTTTAAACATATGTCTTGGACATTCGATCCCATCTATCTTCAGGCTATTTTTTATCCCACAAACACAAAAACTTGTAAATAAACAGCCAAACCTTTCTAAACTAAAATTAATTAAATCTAAAAAAATAATGCCAAGCAAATAATTCAATAGAAATAGGCATTAAATAAAAATTATGCAAAATAAATAAAATGCTTAATATAATTACTCATAATATCAAATATTTCTAAAACAAAGTTAAATCAATTTCAAATGATTTTACAGAAAAATTAAAGTCAATGTCGTAAATAACCTTTTAAAATAATACTTTACAAAATGATTTTTTTTCTGGTTTGTGTTTGGTATTATTAGAAAAGTGCTATCAGTTTACTTTTTGGTTATTTTTGTATTAGCGCACCGCGGCTTGGCTGCGGCACCCAAACGGGCACCTAGATAAAGACGCCTTAAAAAGAAGCAATTCCTATCCATGAGTAAATTTTCTTTGTGAATTAAAATAAAATACAAAATAGTATAAAAGCAGAAATGAAATTTAATTGTAAATTCCTACAACATTAACAAATGTACTTGAAGGTTGTTTTGGTACACCGTGAATACAGTTCGCTCAAATTCTTGTGAAAGTCAAATTTATTAGAAACTGGAAGTCTAGACGTGCTTTTGTAGTGGGTTCAATTACGACTATTTTAATAACATACTTGAGCCAGCAAAGGGTTTGTATTTTTAAGTTCTACGACCCTGTTTTGCTTCAGCGACCTAGCAACCTAAGGTTGTTTTGAATGGTTGCCCCATAAATGTGGAATATAAATCATTTTTCATAAATGATAGCAAACGGTTTGGTGATTGAAGATAATCAATCTTCATGTTAAAATTGAAGGAAAACAATTGGAAACTTAAAGTTTCTACACGTGGAAAACTTTGCGCGCAATATGGTGGATGCATTTCCTTTTGTGTTTCATCTCACATATTTATACGTTTTATATTTTTATAGGAGATTTACGATTTTGATAAAAAAATCACATGCCCCATATTTCACACACATAAGAATTCTATATTGAACACGAAACAAGTTTGAACAAGTTCTCAAATTAATTAGTAACTAAGTTTAGTGAGCATATTATACTAATACGAGCATTGAGTGTAAAATCATGACTTTTTCTTTATTATTATTATTATTATTATTATTATTATTATTATTGTTATTATTATTATTATTATTATTATTATTATTATTATTATTATCTATTCATTATATTATTATAATATTATATTATTATTATATATATATTATTCATTTTATCGTACATTCATTACATATTATATAAATTATATACAGACAGATAGATAAAAATGAATGTAAAAATGTATGTATGTTTTCATTTGTTAATGTCCTCATCACTTCCTTTGATTAGTCTTCGTACAATCATAAACACAAAATATAATATCCCAATATTGTGGCAAGCTGAAAACAATCAATCTATGTGAAATAAGGTTCGGTTCGAAATAATTTCGTTATAATGAAAACTGTATAACAACTCTTTCAATTGCAATAAATTGATTCGAATAATAAAAAGTATTACTCCAGTTTGGCAGGAAACGACTACCTGCCACTGTGTTTTTAATCACGATTTGCGACAAAAAACTGTGTCGTAAAAAATTGGAAGAAAAGAAGAAATCACAAAATTGATCCCAAAGATAAATATCAACATTACAGCTGATAATCTTGCTATAAATCTTCGCTAAAGCAACATCATTCACAAAGTGTGGCGGATATAAAAAGGCAAAGGATAAACAACCATTTCAAGTTTCCGGCTGACGTTTGGAGTGCGTAAACAAGGACGAGGACGAGAACGAGCCTCAATCGTATATTCCAGTGGAAACTCGCGTTTAATTAACACAAATTCACAATAGCAAACTTCCGCATTAGAACAGCCAATTTAAAACATGAATATCCCAGAGCGAAAAATTAAACTCCCGTAATTTCCTGTATATTGGCCAATGGCTTGCCTTTGTATTCCAAGCACCAGCAACGCAGTGCCATTTTGTTCTTTCAATGGGGTGAAGTGTATATTTACCAAAAGTTCCAATTATATCAACAGCCTATTTTCGATCTCTCCTCAGAAAGTTCTTGCTGGGGATGAAATTAACCAGACGAATTATCTCGTGTCTGCATGGTCCACATAATCTAATTAGCTCGATGTTGGTTCATGCAGGATGTTTGAGGAGTCTAAACATTGACTCGGCGCTGCGCTAGCCGTGCCAGCTGCTTCCTCGTGTCTGATGATTCTTCATAAACAATGTGTGTAGCCTAATTGCTCAACAGACTGACCATATAGTTGAATTGATTGCTTAAGGGGAATCCCTAGACCTAAATATGATTTCAAAAGAATGCAGTAAAGACGTCTGAAAAGTTAGTAGAATGAAAGGGAGACTCAATAGAAGAACATATTATTTTTTGAAATTTTTTTAACGGGACATAGCCTCAGAATAAACAATTATATCAATAAAATAAATAATAAAAATAAAAAAGACGCTCTTTTATTAATCCTTCTTTCATTCTTCTGACTTTTCAGACGTCTTTCTTGCATTCTTTATAAATCATTATTTAGGTCTAGGGATTCCCTTAATGGTGATTAAATGACCAGTATCTAATACCAAATAAGATATAATCTATAATAGTTCTAAAAGTTCAGTAATCTCAGGTTAAGCATTAATACACTGGTGTACATTGACAAAAGGGTTAACAGTTTAGCAAATTATAAAATATATCGTGACATTCAAACCAAAAATTAAAATTTAAGAAATTGTTGTGGTCAAAAATTGTAAGTAAAAAATTATTCAGTCCTTTGATAATATCAATGTTCAATTTAACTGAAGGTCCGCGTTGGCTTATTCGGATATGATGTAGGTGCTAAAATGAAGGGACGTTGGTTTGAATCCGGTACATGGCATTTATGTATGTTATTTCCAGAAGTTATCTATATACATCACCTTTGATCATCTCGAATAGCATAATTGCATTATTAAAAGAGACGTAAAGCTAGAAACATCAGCACTAAAGAACACGTTATTACTGTTACTGACACACCCATGCAGCTCATAACGGGGAAACATCAAAAGTGACGGGTTATTATTCGATGAATCATTGTCGAGACATGTTGTTTACGAAAACGGTGAAAGAGTAATAAACCGATGCACTACTTATAGTCTGTCCGTACTAACGCGTCTGCCAACTAAAAAATAGCCTAAACGAGGCAGTAAACATAGGGGTAGAACAATAAATCTCGATTATAATAAAACAGAATATTATACAAACGAACGTGGTGGGACATTAGGGCGTGAGTGGGGGATCATTACCTAATGTAATGCTCCTTCCTTCACGTTCAACATAATTTGTGTTACTATAACTGGATGTTGCTATTTAAATCTTCGTTAGTCTGCACGGAAATGTTGTAGGGCGACATTGTTGAAAAGTGACCAAACTTGAGATTAATACGTGTAACATTTATTGAGTTACTTTGCAATAGCACGAAAACCAAAATCGATATTATAAGTGCTTTTATTTAAATCTTGCTAAATTTATCGAATGCATATGCAGAAAAACTTATGAAGGTATTAAGTTCATAATATGAATAAGAGATTTATCTCAAGTATTCTACATCACTGCACATAATATGAAGGCTCATAACCTTAGCTGCGAGGAGAGAAGCTCACGATTTAGAAGAAAATTATTTGACTATTAATATACAGAAGTTCGACGGCGGAAATCCTGACTGAAGAAAAACACATTTTCATGGAGAGGGTACATATCGGTTTTACTCTATAAGACCCTCGTCAGGTGACTTGGAAATAGTGTTACTGTGAAGGGAATGTCCGAGGGCTTTGTCGGAGGACTCAATCCCTTGTATTCGCATTGACGACTAAAGAAAACATTAGAAAAACTTAGTGAAGATTTTTAAAGGTTCATTAGAATAAATAAAATAAAAATAGCCATTGGACGGAAGAATAAAGGCACCAAAAAAGTCCCGTAAAGGTGTCCCACGAAAAATGTAGGTCTGTATCAGGATATGTAATTTATATCACGTTTTAAGTTTGAATCACATTTTGATTCGAATTTGTCAAGATATAACGACCCATTTACATTTGAGTGATTTTTGGGCTTAGAAACAATCAACTAAACTATGTATCAAATTACAGAAACATAAATTTAGGTCTTTGTTTAGAAAACACGCGTTCGTTATTATTTTCTAATTATAAGGTAGTCGGATTCATACGGCTGACACGCCAGTGCGAGCCGTATGGAACCAAGCGACGTGAGTTCGAGTCCCACGCAAGACATTCATTTTCGAAATAGTCGCTAATCTGATATTGTAGAATCGCCATTAATATAGACGTAACCTCCAAACATTAACAATCAATCTCAGTCAGGTATCCGACACCTCTCGGCTCTCTCACGCGACCCCAGGACACACCAACCTTGCATTAGCACGGGATGTGCGAGTAGACCACCTAGAAAACTCTTTATACTTTGATCAGAAAACAATCAAGTGGAACACGCAGAATGTGGCATTTCATTTCCGCGGACAACGCTTCAAAACCTTGCTGTGAATTGAAAACAAAACCTAGAAAATAATTTCAATGACATTAAATGCGAAGTAAATTCAACTTACTTATGTGTTAATTAATGTGTCACATTTACTTGATTTATCTACAATCTAGATACTTTTTCGAGATTATGATAGAAATAATGAACGTTTACGTCTCACAAAAACAAGAACTGTGCATTCATGTAAAAACGTCACATGTACAATACTCTTTGTAAATGGATGATGTGTTCATTAAAATATTATTTAATTATAATGGTGAATTCTTCTACGTATAAGAATGGAATATCTTTCATAATCATAGGACGACCATGCTTATTTTATTAAAAACATTACAGATTATTTATTTATACATGATTAAATTACATTATTGGTTCGATTAACATCAATCGTAATTTAAAAAATTGAAACAGATCATCAAACAATATAATATTAAAACCTTAAATATCGTGTTCTAATAACAGCTTAAAATGATAGTCCATATAGTGATATGAGTAGGCCTACTGTTTTTTTTAGATTACGAATTGTTGATACAAAATAATTAATATATTATTGAAAATATCAAAATACACAATTAATCAATAAAAAAAAATACAAAATGAAAGCGTAGCTATAAGTTGAAAAGTTAAGCTTATACAATATTCGTATGTACACTACAAGAGTCAACCATCCCCTTTTCAGGTTGCTAACGTCATGGCATTGTGCGCACACTATTACCAAGGACGGAATGGCCTAAGATTCTAAAAATGCCAAACTCACATTGTTTCTTTTCTTGACTGCGGATCACCTTCAATAAATAACTTCTCGTTCTATGAGGATTGCCCGTGGCTGGGATCGCACTAGTGACCTGGCTTCCGTGAAACGTGTGGTTTATACAAGCAACATTGATAATCAATAGCATAGTTTCCTTCAGAAAGTTGATTTAAATTAAAATACTCACAGAAACTTCCTAGAAATGGCCAGTTGTTGTCATTTATATATAAACCTACGATGTTCAAGACTATTAACAATATTCCCTCTACTTTCACAAACAGAAATGTCAACTTGCGTCCAGGATCTGTAATTAACAAAGTTCATGTAACTACTTAAGTTATACAAGTGATTTTCTGTCCTGGAATTTGGCCACTACCATGTCACAAATAGTTTCGTAGAAGCGTTCATTTTACATGCTTATGAACAACTCTAAAACAGGTGACAAATAGGCTACGACTACGTTGAAATTAAGACAATGTCGGGCAGTTTGTCAAAGTCAATGTCTATTGTTAATAACCGTGATTGTAGTGCCCACATTCATGATAACAAATAACACCAACACATTCGCAACTTCGGTGCCAACCTCATTGAAATGAGCATCATCCAGGAATTCCTGTTCTGACAGACATTTCTGCCTTCCTTACTCAACAACGTGATCCTAGAAGCTTCACTGAAGTTTTATTTTGGTAACTTTCGAATTTAAGGCCCGAGATTTCAATCACTCATTAAAACATATGTTCGCCAAACCGAAGGTTAAGAAAGGTTTCCGATATTGGTAACACATTACTTATACCAAAAACTTATACACAAGAGTCTTAAATCATAAGATCTAAGCCATCAGCAATCCTGACAAAAGTGTTGTATTAAAATATTCTTCAGTCATATTCAAATCCTATACTAGCTTATACTAGCACCCACAAGATTTTCCTCTATAACTGTATTCAAAACTCTAAAAACCCTAGTTACTAGTTCCTCACCTGAAGTTAGCAACACTGGATAAACGAAAACGACTTAGTCGTTGTTAGACGAGTGAGCGAGTCATGTGTTGAGTACCCGGGAACCTACCTAAGGCTGGATCTAGACAGCATGGGTCTTTCCTCTTAGCCTATTAGGCTAGAGATGCAAATGTTCCCGGGTACTCAACACATGGTTCGCTCACTCGTCTAACAACGACTTTGGAGCTTTCTTAGTGTGGTCGTATATATTTGTAATATACGGTATCCCTTTGTATTTAATTGATATTTTATATTATGAGCGTGTGTTTATTTTGTGAGTAATGTATTGTGTGTACAGTATGCATGTCTTAGTTTTTCTAGCATAAAATAAAATAAATGTTTAATGCCGGAATTTGTATTTCACTTTGGCATTGAGCAAAACGTAATGGAATGAAATGATTAAGAAACTTTCTCGCAATAGAGTACAACTTTAAAAAAAAAAAATATCTACCGGGAATCGAACCCCAAACCTTTCAGCGCCAGGCCAACACTATTCTATTATGCTATGTCGAAAAGATATAATTTGTTACGCCGTATTCATTGAATACATGATTACATACTATTAAATAAAAATAAGTTACCACTAATTATTTGCAACGTAAAGCCATGGTAAACTGTCGTACATGTGCCCAGTGTTGTCACAGGGTCAGGGTTCACCCGAGGCAAGAATGAGTTGTGAAATATCTTTAAAATATGTGGAAAAGATTTTCGTCATCTCTCGTCAGCAGCCAGCAGCCTGGTGGATACGAGGGGGCCCAGTCCGAGCGAGGAAGTTAAGCAGCATCGAGCGTGGCCAGAAGAAAGTTGGGTGATCATAAAGGAAACATCTCGCATTCTACTGGATGCCGCCCAGTACTGCATCAGGAGAATCAACTTCAGTTACAGGTAGGTGTACCTCACGCCCACGGAATGGAGAGGACCTAGCCCATGGGAGGCATGGACAAGCCTGGACCTAGCCCACGAGAGGCACTACGGGAAGCAGGGACAATCCCGGACCAAGCCTCTGGTAGGCATGGATAAACCTGGACCCAGCCCACGGGAAGCAGGTACAATTCCGAACCAAACCTACGGGAAGCATGGACAAGTCCTGACCTAGCCCATTACCTCACCCGAACTTGTACTCAATGACAAACTACACTAGCCAAGGACAATTCTGATAATTTTTGTTTAATTAGAATGATGCAAGCGAATTGAAAGGGAAAGACTAACATAAGACAGATAAGAGGAAGGTTAACATGCATTTTAAATTTTTCGTAATTTTAAAAAACCCCCCCAACCGGGGCCAAACCTGACCACCTGGAGAAAAATTAAAGCATGTCTTTAAAACCAAACCCACAGGCCCTGTAAATTTAGAGCGAGTTTTGTCACCCAAATTTTGGGAGTGGTGCAACTGTTATTTCACTTCACTAGACATAAAATATACAAAACGAATGTATTTATGCATCACAGGGCATGCGGGTTTAATTTAAACAGCACGGTCAAAGTTTGGTGATTTTTTGAGGATATTTTAACAGGACCGTGCAACTGTATTTTATTCACTAGACATGCAAATATACATACGTCATGTAGTTATGCATCCCCCACGGTGTGTTTTAAATTTTACCCCGGGTCAATGTTTGGTGGTTTTGAGAAGTATATAACGGACCAGTGAAATGTTCTTCACCACTGGACATGAAAAATATACAGTAGTAATGAGAAATGCATCAAAAACGGCATGCTGTTATTACCCACCGTCAATTTTTGGTGAGTTTTGAGGAGTATTTTAAACAGACCGTGCAACTGTTACTTTACTTCACTAGACATGAAAATATCACTACGTCATGTATTATGCATCACACGGTGTGTTTTAAATTTACAGCACGGTCAATTTTTGGTGATGTTTGGGGGTTTTTAAACGGGACAATGCAACTGTTTTTTTTCATTTTCACTGGAATGTAAATATACACAACTCATGTAGTTATGCTCACACTGCAGCTTTTAATTTACAGAAAGGTAAACGTTTGGTGATGTTTTGGGAGTAATTAACAGCACCAGTGAACTGTTATTTTCACTTACTGGACATGTAAATATACACTACGTCATTTTGAAATGCATCACAAAGGCATGTGTTAATTTACAGCACGGTAAATGTTTGGTGATTTTTTGAAAGTATTAACGGGACCAGTGCAACTGTATTCATTTCAGGGACATGTCAATATACAGTACTAATATAGTTATGCACCACGGCATGCTGTTTTTTTACAGTATGGTAAATGTTTGGTGATGTTTTGAGGAGTATTTAACAGGCCCAGTGCAACTGTTACTTCACTTCAAGAGATCAAAATACACTACTCTGTAGTTATGCATCACACTGATGCTGTTAAATTTACGCACGGTCAATGTTTAACGCTTTTTTTGGGAGTATATTTACATGACCATGCAGCTGTTATTTCGGTGTCTAGAGATGAAAATAAACAGACGTCATGTAGATAAGCAGCACCTTATGCTGTTTTAAATTTTTGGGTGACCCAATGTTTTTTTTCGGTTAATTATGTTTTTTTACGTCTTTTTGAAAGCTGTTCCATTAACAGCAAGTAGGAGTATATGTTCTTGAACGTGATTGGTTGATTTAAAATTTTACAGCATTTGTGCTGCGTTTCGCGAACTACTGCACGAGTGATGTATTTAAACAGCACTTTACTTAATGTTTTGTGCTGTAAATTTACATCCCGTTTTAACAGTGTATTCAAAACTCTAAAAACCCAGTTACTAGTTCCTCACCTGAAGTTAGCAACACTGGATAAACGAAAACGACTTAGTCGTTGTTAGACGAGTGAGCGAGTCATGTGTTGAGTACCCGGGAACATTCCATTACCTCCCCCTACCTAAGGCTGGATCTAGACAGCATGGGTCTTTCCTCCTAGCCTATTAGCGTTGGGTGAGTCACCCAACGCTATTAGGCTAGAGATGCAAATGTTCCCGGGTACTCAAACTCAACACATGGTTCGCTCACTCGTCTAACAACGACTTTGGAGCTTTCTTAGTGTGGCCGTATATATTTGTAATATACGGTCTCCCTTTGTATTTAATTGATATTTTATATTATGAGCGTGTGTTTATTTTGTGAGTAATGTATTGTGTGTACAGTATGCATGTCTTAGTTTTTCTAGCATAAAATAAAATAAATGTTTAATGCCGGAATTTGTATTTCACTTTGGCATTGAGCAAAACGTAATGGAATGAAATGATTAAGAAACTTTCTCGCAATAGAGTACAACTTTTAAAATAAAAAAAATATATCTACCGGGAATCGAACCCCAAACCTTTCAGCGCCAGGCCAACACTATTCTATTATGCTATGTCGAAAAGATATAATTTGTTACGCCGTATTCATTGAATACATGATTACATACTTTTAAATAAAAATAAGTTACCACTAATTATTTGCAACGTAAAGCCATGGTAAACTGTCGTACATGTGCTCAGTGTTGTCACAGGGTCAGGGTTCACCCGAGGCAAGAATGAGTTGTGAAATATCTTTAAAAGTGAAAAAGATTTACGTTAGCTCTTGTCAGCAGCCGGCAGCCTGGTGGATACGAGGGGGCCCAGTCCGTGCGAGTAAGTTAAGCAGCATCTAGCGTGGCCAGAAGGAAGTTGGGTGATCATAAAGGAAACATCTCGCATTCTACTGGATGCCGCCCAGTACTGCATCAGGAGAATCAACTTCAGTTACAGGTAGGTGTACCTCACGCCCACGGAATGGAGAGGACCTAGCCCATGGGAGGCATGGACAAGCCTGGACCTAGCCCACGAGAGGCACTACGGGAAGCAGGGACAATCCCGGACCAAGCCTCTGGTAGGCATGGACAAGCCTGGACCTAGCCCACGGGAAGCAGGTACAATTCCGAACCAAACCTACGGGAAGCATGGACAAGTCTTGACCTAGCCCATTACCTCACCCGAACTTGTACTCAATGAACAAATCTACACTAGTCAAGGACATTTTGATAATTTTTGTTAGCAGGTCACGGATGTCTGTTTAAAATTTCGGCTCAATCTCAATCTTATCGTCCTCGTCTAACTAGTAGGCCTACCCTACACTTACAGAGTGTATCACAACGAATACTGTTTTCACCAACGCTGTAATTATTTTTGGATGGACAAAATATGATCTCACATTCATTTAGAATGAATTCCAAAAAAAGATCTGACATTATTATGTAATAGAAGTTATATTAAAGATTTTGATTAAGAGATCGAAGATTTCACACGACAGTTTTTTTTTTAGCTATGTTTACACTTTTAAAATTTAATTTGTTTATTGAAGTGAGTCTTTTCACGTGTCAATTGTCTATGCTAAGCACTAAAGCACTTATTAAAGCTTTTTTTACACTACATACTTCGTTTTACATTACATTTCGAAAAAAAACAATCATTGTAATCTTCTTTTAAAAAATTGTTGAAATGTAATAAATAAATCGAATAGGACGCTGACAAGAGGGAAATAAGTAAGTGCGTTTAGGTGCCGACGTTACAACTGATGATCTTACTAGGGCGCCGAGCTAACAGCTGCTGCAGATGGGTTGCCGCCATGTTGACCATGCAGCGTCGATGATGTACCTCTTGAGAAAATATGTTGCCGTCTAAATCTTATCCCTTCAACTTAAGAATCTTTCACATAATTGTCAGCCATGTTTCTCCTTCCCCCGGCCATGCTCGTAATAATTATTCATTCATCACCCCTTATCGTCTCGTTAAGTCTCGTTGCATAATCATGAGACTTACGTTACATTCGACTTCAAGTTATTCAAAGATTATTTAGTTTGTTCGCCTACGGACGGCTTTGAGCATTCAGGAAATCAGATATAAAAGGAGTTTCGAAAAAGATAATCGAAATTCAATAACATTCGTTTTGTACATATGTACGTTAGTATGTCTTATTGGACTCAAACCCTACATGAGATGAAGTAGGTGTACACAATGTCATGGGAGTTGGGAGTCAATATCCAAGGTACATTTTACAGGACAAATAAAAATTTGCTTTTTTTACTAAATATTCTTAAAAAAACACAGGATTGTCAGTGACTGGCATCTAACACGGCAGCCTCCAGCATAAGCCTCTATCCGTCAAGGACACTCGCTGAAGAACACAAAGTTTCTCTATTCAAGATGCCTATAGTATATACAAGACGGTCACTTGAATGCCTCTTCGCGGAGGGCACCAAAGTCTGCCTGTCCGAATCTTGTCCCTATCGAGCGATTGGTTTGCGAATGTATATCCATATAACACCACTCGAGCACATTATTAGCTTCTTACGACAAGGGATAGTTGATTATTGTTGCCGGTGTTGAAATCAAACCGAGTGCCTTGTGTGGACTGAACCAGCCGATAGTACCCAGCACGTGCGCTATGCTCCCCGATGATTTCTATTGTGTCGTTGTACTCCGTATTATGAAGCTTCCCGGGGGACGATTGTGCGGCTCTTGTGGGGATGCACCCCATTGGTTGGACTTTTCTAATTACTCGCAAAGGGAAAATTATATTAAAGATGAACAAATAAAGCTTACTGGCAAAATGCATGTTTTCTTTCAAATTACGGACGAGGTAAATTAAACATTGAAACGTAATTAATGATTCAACATTGATGATGGAGATGTGGAACAGGTAATATATGTAAATCTAAATAATTCTGGATCGCAATAATGTATAAGAAAATTTGATACTTTAAGATTTTTGACAATGAAATCTCATTTTGTGCGAAAACACTACGAAATACGAAGATGTTTTACACAAATATATAATATAATAATATATAAAAAATATAATATAATATTTTATACAAATGTATATAATAATAATAATATATAATAATAATAATAATAATAATAATAATAATAATAATAATAATAATAATAATAAATATAAGATGCTGTGTAGCAGACTGTTGTGTTATGCCAGAAATGTGCGGGTAAAGGAATACAATAAATTATAACACGAGAATATTCTTGGTGTGTTTTACTTTGAGCGAATTGAGAAGAAAGCTCGCATCGTTGGCGACATATACTCCGACCAATTACAACATAATTCAAGTTGCTTTACAGTATACATGGTTTCATCTACAATTCCCTTTATAGGCTACATCACAAGCACTTGCATTTTTATTTAACATATGTGATTGCAGAATAGGAAATACCAGAATTAAAAAAAAAAAAAAAAATGATTGTGGTCAATGAAGAGTGGGGTAAAACTATTCCTATAAGTTAGAATGTAGTTTACTCGTGCGAATAAAGCCGAGAGAACCGCGGGCTTTACTTCAGATAGAAGAGAGTATACTTTCCCAAGTTTGTTCCTTCACCAACGATACAAGCGATCTAAGCCTTTCTCCAACCCTTATGCGAGAACACCTGCGGTCGCTTCGATTCTTAAACTTTCACCGGCAGTTCCCACTGACAGGGGTAAATGTACTTAATTGATATCCTTATGACCATAAATTATGCTCTCAAGAACAACAGCAGACCTTGTTTCCAAATTGATATACCGTAGCTAGACGTTAAAGTTTGCATTCTAGCCAAACAGATGCTTTAAAATAATCATTACTTGTAACTACGACTTATTATAGTTGCAGACGAGTGAAATAACGATGATTTATTTATTTGTTTATTTAACGTGTATCCTATTTAGTAAAAAAACTGATTTATAAAGACGATTATTGTTGTTGCTTAACGTCTCTATTAATGCACTAGGGTTATTCGAGACGATGAGTGGATGACGATGAAGGACGGTTACAAAACAATATCTACTTGAAACGGTATTAGAACCCACGTCCTTGTAGAGCCATACGCTCCAGACCAGCGCCCTAATCGTATGTGCCACCGCGGACGGCAGTGAAATAGCGAGTTACACAGCTGAAGTAATAGTTGAATTATTCGTTATAAATTTAAAACATTACCACCTAAATAATTTATGTTCATTTACAAAGATACAATTTAAAATTATAATCATATCTTCCGATTGTTCGCCAAAAACGCTGCATTCATTTCAAATTGCTCTTCAATATTTCAGCATCTGTGAGAGCTAAATCTTTAACAATCCATCAGAAACAATGGAGAGCACTACGCATAAAATGTTTTATGCCTTCAAATTGCGTTATGGAAAATTTTAGTACATTTTGAACTTATTTAATCACTTTTGTAAAGTATTAATGGTAATAAAGAAGCTTTTAATGTAATCGCTCATTGGCAGCGGAAAGTTAATATTTAAAAATGCAACTTTTCTCATGCAGAATGACGTCCAAACGAATATTCCAGCTATTTATTTGACTTGTGCTCACAACGGTTTTAACATTACCCCTGTACGTTCAACCGCGGATTTAGCTTAAGTGTAAAGCACTCGCCGCGGCAGGTACTTAAGTTATTAGTATTGTTTAAGGCCACACAGCAACGTGGTTAATACCAGAGATAATAGAGGACGCCATAGCTAAACACACACACCCCCCCAATAATTGATGTGTCCGATTGTGTTAAATGGCTACGATATGCGGCTGCAAAGGTTGCAGGCCGTGGGCCCGGCTATAGCTCTATACGGATTGATTGTATTGCTGATGTCATTCAACCAGACCAGGCAAATGACAATCTCTGGAGTTGACATGACATCCGATACCCACTGGTCAAACTGTGCAGTCCGCGGGCCAGGCCAATCAAATTAAAAAACCAATATATTGGACTGCATCCCTTTGCAGTTGGGAAATTAGGACAGGGTATTTGGATGGATTTGGGCGGGGGTTATAGAGGGCAAGATTAGTATTATTATCTATTGATTTATTGGATGATAACATATAAATCCCTCACCTCGTGAATAGTATAATATGCTTAGCGCTGAATATTAAATATTTCATTCGCAAACTGGGCTTGATTTGTGTGAATTTAAATTTCTAAAATCATACATATTAACTAAGTTTTGCACATTTGTAATGCAATACAGAAATTACAAAATCTTTCCCGAGCGGGGTTTGAACCTGGGTCTCCCACACTCCCCGGGTAGGCGCCTTAGCCTAGGAGAGTGTGTAGCCCAATTAATGAAATCGAGAAATAAGTTTTGTAGTGCACATTGCATGGTTATTGTTGGACTTACGATTTTTAAACATAATCGCATTGACTGTTTCAAAGCTGATTAGAATAACTTGAGATAAGAATAAAAAAGTTATTTCAAATCCATGGATATTATTGACAGTAAAATTTCAAATTGAAGAGGTATAATAGGCGTACACCGATTATGCCACTTATTGGTTTCTAACTAAGCTCTACAAAAATTTACTAACATTAGTTGGTTTAGTTAGTTTTACACTGCAAGCAACATTAATTTTATTCACAGTTTATTGCGCAAAATGAACAACATTTTAATCTCAAAATCGTATTTTTAATTGAATTCAAGTTTATATTTTAATAACACGTGTTATTAAGCACTTGAATGTTTTTAATCATAAAACTAATAAATTAAGAAGATTTACAAATTATTAAATAGAGGACATTTAACTGTCATTTTAGACGTTTTAAATCACAAGGGGAAATTCAAAGAAAGCAATAATCAAAGTACTTTATTTTAACTGAATTATCTGAACTAAATTATACTTCTATAAATCCAGTGTCGATTATGTGTAAAGTTCATTCCCAGTGAACAGCACCGTTTTAAGATAATTGTTCCCTCATCACATCTCCATTAACATCCAGGAAATAATCAAAATTGAATTATAAACCCATTTATTAGGACTAAGTGTTTTACGACGAAGGCGTAAATGCATGCGATTCAAACTTTGTTAACTATTAACTTGAACAAAACAACTTTTATCCAATGACTAAGGATCACCGATTTCAGAGAGACATGATCAGATTAGCGAAAGACGCAAACTAGTAACTCACCGTGTAGCGTCCGTGTCTGTGCCGTGATGCTCGTGGTTTGCCGGTGCCAGGGAGCGGGTGTGAACGCCGACCAGTAGCGCGGGAGTCGCGCCAGTTACTGGCGTGGCGTGAGATTTGCGAGGCGAGGGCTCCCGGCGCCCCGAACCAAACCGAAGCCACCCGAGTCAAATGCAAAACTGAACACCCTAATCAAATTATAGTCCCGACTTTTCGACGAAAAAAAAGTGCCTATGGTGAGATTTCAAGCTATGGCTAGAGATTATGGACAAGGGTGAATTGAAGGGTTTGACGCGATCGAGATCGACTGACTGACAACATCCATGACGAGGGACTAGACGAGGAAAAATGATGGGTGATGAAACGCTCGAGGGAGGGGGGTGGGGGTGGGGGGAGGGAAATCTAATTTCTCGTCTTATTCAACGTTTGGTAACGCTCCTACCTTCACCACTACACAATTCCGCAGCTTTGTGCCCAAAGTCAGACTGAGAATATCAATCGTTCAATCGAAAGCTTTTGAGAAAAATTAAAATAGAAATTCAAAACCAAGAACTTGACACGTATGACATGCAAAAGCGCTTTTATTCTTGAACTAGACTCGGCAAAACGTTTTCCACATTCGAAATAAAGACAGAATACTATATTTCTAGAATAAAACGAAGCAGAGATCAAGCAGAAAATATTAAAAATCTCAAAATAAAGTTTATTTTCATGCACGGATTTCAATATGTACAACACAAGTTCAAAATTAAGTAAGACTTAAATAGCATTATTTATCTGACACCCTTTAAACGGTGACAATGGATAGAGCAGGCTTATTTGTGCCCAGTTGCATTCATCGCCCTACTGGCTACTGGACTAGCACCATTAATTCAATTTCAACAAGGAAACAATAGAGAGTTTCAAAACTTACTCGTTTCGCCAGGTGTTTGAAAATTAGTTTTCCTTGAACCATTCTAATGTGTTATTCCTGTAGAATGGCTTCTGTATGTATGATAGCTTAAAGAGCAGACACCCCTCCGGCTCTCTGGGAACAACGTTAATTGGTACGGATTACGCGACTACGGAATTAGCTACCATCGTGTCGTTCATCCCCCCACGAAATTATAAGTCAAATTCAAACAAAAACTTGGAAAATCTTTATACTTGGCCAGTGAAACGAGAACAATTCCCTAAAACTTATAAATCTCTCGAGGTTGCAACCGACGAGTAACATAGTTCTTAGAGACGTCAGGATCGGAATTTATGTTTCCTGCTAATTTAAGTGAGCATTTTAAATTCTAAAAAGTTACTTGTACAGATTAACTAAAATTGAAGAAACAAACAAAAACAAATGAATCCATTTTAATTAGTTTATGTCAAAAATACCATAAATCTGTTGCAATTACTTGACTATAAATGACTATTTTCACGGACATAAGGCCACTTTTAATATTTTATTAAAAATGTATAGTATATTGATTACATACTAAAACTAATTCGTCCTGCCATCAGCTTGTTAAGGAGCGCATTACTGTAAGCTTCCTCCGTACTCGTGTTGCCGTGTGATCAGACGATTATTTATCTAGTTCAAATAAAGACAAATTATTAATCAAGTAAACACATAATGTGTAAAAAGTGACTGTTACGATTGCAGGTTATATGAATTACATAAAAGTACAAAACAACTTTGTTTAGTTTTCATAAGAATCTTGCCAATCAATGGCAATAAGATGAGTGTGTGTGTGTGATACCGTGTCTGCATGTTCGTTAGGGATGCTGCGTGAAAGGCAAGGCATACGCAGCTCTCGCGTCGTTTGAAGTGACAAAGAGAAGTTCTACACGTGCTCACTCAAAGCGAACACATCGTCAGGGTGCCGAAGGGGGCGGCACAGTCTAATACTGACTGCTGAAAAGTAGGGAGTGTGTGATAAAAACTCGACATAAGAATATCACTTGTAAGATGAGACGCATGTTATAATAAATACATAAAACATGTCTTGTAGAAAGACTTTCTAAGGGCAGGACAACGCAGATGACTAAATAGCCATAAGGTACAAGAATAAATCGGATGGAAAGTTCAAGAGCAATATCACACGAATGACAAAACCTATGCCAAACTTTAATTTCGAATTGTAGGTGGTGGATTTTAAATCGGCGACCTCCGAAACAAGTCAACTACTTCCTTATGAATTAAACAAAGAAATAACCTTGTTAACAGTATTTATACAAATAAACCATTAAAATAAATGTATTTTACCAATTCAAGGAAGTAGGCCTACATTCTTATGAATTGTCTACCCATTCGGTCACATAATTGATTTTCAGTGGAGGACTTTAATTTTGATCTAAACCATGCCGACGTGTCGCGCCTAACTTATCGCCGACATTGATTCAGGAGTCGGGTTTTTCAAATTACCCGTCATGACCGCCAATCCTGGGACATCTGAATTTTAATTTTTCCGAGTGTTGCTCAGCGTTAACGCGAATGGGAGAGTGGGCACCGAGTACGCTCTATAAACCAGCCCTTTCAGGATATCCTCTCAAACAGCCTCGCAACCTACATATTTGACAACCTAGGGGAGGCATGAATTGCACCCTGGGCAGGCTTCCTACAAAAGTTTATTTATTTATACTTGATAGTAGAGCTCAAAAGTCGTCATTTGCACTCGCTCAATCCAAGAATTGATGGATTCGTCATTAGTTAAAAATCCCCTGCCTTTATCGGGATTCGAACCCGGGTTCCTTTGCAAGAATGACTTACCACTGGCCCAACGAGGCTGCTGTCTAATATCAAGTGAGACTCTAGACTGCAATATTCAATATATCACAAATCGACCGTAATGCTGAACTTGGGGTCACTGCAGAGATCTCCAGTTGAGAAGAGCGTCGCGCAGGGATCTCAGGGTCGTTGGCGAAGATGTCCACGCATTACGATCGACGTTTATAAAGAAAATAATACACGGGCGCTAAAAAAAAGAAAGGCTCCGAAGATGAATGCACTTACGTTCATTCAATATTTCGTAAACAAATTATGTGACAATCGTGCGATTAACTGCGTAAAACAGAATATTTCGTGAAGCAGAAATACTGTAAATTTAATATTAACAATACTAGGCCCCCTACTCACAAAAATTTTCATTGCTTAACCCATTTTTATCACATTTTGTGTATACATTTTTACTTCTTGAAATTATTGTTCTCTTGTCAATTTGAGAATAATAACTAAATTCAATCTTTATTGCTAGACGGCTGACCAATTGGTATTGGTTGCCAACCGGGGTCCTGCGTACGAAGAACATATTATTATATTACTTCAGTTACAAATAAGAATAGGCCTACACTCCATACAGTATAGAGTGTACTATCAAGTAATCCAATAAGAAAATAAAAATGAGGATCTATCGAGTTTGTGTAAAGTGTCAAAGTTGGCAAATGTGTTTTTCTGTTTCAAGTTCCCTTGAGATTCTAAACTGGGATAAAGCGTATAACGTCGAACGATTTTGTTAATGTAATCGATAAAGGAACATGTTATGACGTACACCCCTATAACTAATCGAGAGACGTCAGTTACAGTCTCTATCTCCATCAAAGTTACTTAGCGAAGAAAATAACAATAAACTGAACTCGATTTCACCTTTTAATTATTTTGAACACTCGTTTACCCCGTCAGAGGAATACAATCTGAAACTCAACCTGATTTTTTTTAAATAGGCCTATATGAGTTCGTTATTATTGTTATGTAAATCAAGTCCGAACATGACTATGGTTTGTCTTATGGATCAATATAAAACGATAGTTATACATACATAGCGAGTGAGACTGATTTAATAGTTCGCGGGTTCGACTCCCGCCACCGGCAATCCTCACTGAGAGTTTGTTGCAACGTTTTCTTCAGGGATTGAGTTCTCTTAAACTACCATTGGTCACTCCCTTCACAAATTCCCTTAACGCCATAACCTAGTTATAGTCACATGAAGAGGGTCACACCGGCTTAAAATGACGAGTACCGTACAGCGGGCATCGTCCATACGAAAAAAAGTTGTAACTTTTAGCGCAAACACATAAATATGATACGTTAAGCCCGAAAGCAACAAGTCTATATTAATTTCAGGTGTACTCACATTACAGATTGTTTGTTCGGGACATTTTAACGTATCAATTATTTATTTACTTTCAAAATTTAGTACCACTAATAAAAATTTATTCAACATCATCAATCCCATTCATGATACAAATTATTTATTTACGCACAGTGACGTTTGAGTAGCTCCAAAATAAATTTAATTGAAAATTGGATCCTGCCCATAATTTATGGTGAAGATGAGAATCAGCTGTACCTATTTGACATTTTTCGGGAGACTTTTCCTGCATCTAGTTGTCATCTGATTGATATGCAATTTCGCTTGGTTCTCAAGCGCCTCTAATTTTGATGAGTTTACTAAAATCCAAAATATTAAAAATCAATACAATGTAATTACAATGTTTGTAAAATGTGCCTCTCTAGAAGGCTGTATGCACATGGCTATATTTGTGCAAAGTTTGATGTCAATCTGATTATTAATAACGGCTTCGGGAAGACTTGATTCTGTAAATCACTGGTATTGCAGACTATTTTGTATAGTTTCTTGAATGATGTTTTCTGCAATTATCTAAATCATTTTACTACGTAATGCGTCTTGTACAATCAACTCATAGCACAGTGCGAGTGACTTATTTTACTAGTGCATTCCTGGGATTACCATCGCATGTGCCAGTGACTTGTCTCGCGGCTAGGCGTCTTGAAGTCAGAGTGACTAGTGAGACAAATACGATTCTTGCTCAGTAGGCCTACTCAAAGTACTCATTGCAACATAGACGGTGCCGATCTAACTTGAGATACAGCGATAGCAACACTAGTAGCTTGAAGCGTGCATGCCAATTCGTTGACAAATTACACAAACCTACAATAAATCATTTCGTTATCTTATTGTTATGTTATTATTAACACGATGCAACATGAATGGAGTAAATTTATCCCAAATTATTAAATATAAATCATTACACAAATGCATACTGATATGAGTACGCACCCAGTTACAAGAACAGATTATAAGCAGAGTAGATTATTCCATTATTTATTATGGGCTTAGTGGACTGCTCCAAAGCCACTTTTACACGTACCCTAAAATCACATTCAATTTTAGAAGAAGTTCAACAAAAATGTCTGCACCAATCGCAAGGAACGATTAACGAAAAAGATTAACACACCACAAATAACAAATATAATAATTGGTGTAAGATGTACATAATACGACATATGCATTTTTTAAAATTGGTAATTTTGTTATTTCTGATGTCAACAACAAATGAAGCAATGTCAATGTTTATAAGGTCTTCTTCATATTTTATTTTAATGATTTGTTATCCAAATCTTACCTTATAAAAATTATGTTAAGATTTTCAGATGCAGTTTGAGAGAGCGTTTGCGTGTGTCGTTTTCCTAAATCGGTGATGCTAGTGGTATGACAGTTCGTTGACGACGTACTGCTGCGTTGGCCACTACAATCCACTGCGCTGACACATCCGAAGTGCAACTCCAGGCAGCAATGCGTGCGAGTGATTGCCAGATTATGGAACTCACGAGGAAGACTTTTGGACTAATACAGTGTTCTTAAAATTAGTACATCAGTGTTTAATGAAAATATTTTCCATTTCAATACCAAATTACCTGTTCTAATAGCTTCTCATTTATACATTCATAGTGTGATTGTAGTTCACTCTAGTCATTGTATATTTCTCTCGCTAAGTCATGCAGTGACATTCACATGTATGATTCTAACACTAATTGTTTAAGAGAGTTGCCCACAATCAGAGTCGCGCGCTTTACGCTTGAGCCAACACTGTCCATCATTTTTAACGCATAGTAGAGCCATATACTTCGTGATATTCAGCCAGTTTTAGCCAATAATTAAAGCACGAGATATCTGTCTGTTATCAGGAAACTTTACACAAATCAATTTTTACAACACTAAATAAAAAAGAATCGAGCATTTATATGAAATGCCACGTCAAACTTTAAAAAAATTGACTAAAAGAATATTAAAAGAATATTTTCTAATAAAAACAGACGTGATACTGAAATGAAATATCTGTAAATCAAAAGAGCGCAATGACGATATGTTTAGTATTTCAATCATAGATCGTTCGTTTTACTTTAAACTTTAAAGACGCCAACAAACAACACAAAATATTATTTCTAAAACTTGAGTCATATCAGCACTCAATTTTCTCACAAAAGAAAGATAACGTAGAGAGACACTAAATGTATCAAAATATATTTTTTCGTTTACTGGCGGGCGTTAGTCCTGTAATAGCGTCAATTCTCCTAAATTATTGCTTTCAGAAAAATCGAAAGTTGAAAGGTAATTTATGTTCCTTTTGTTAACTTTTGGAATCGTGTTGCTGGTTATGGGCCTGTTTTATTACCTTTGTGTGAAAGAAGTGGCGCACCAATCGTTTTAGCTTGATCGCATCGGCATTGAATCATCCGTCTTTGTTTCCATGGTAAAGCTAGCTAAGCGATAGAATTTTGATTTGTAAACTTACTGCTTTCAGTACTTTGGTGCCTCTTTTATTATATTCCTCTCAGAAAACGAATGCAGCCGTAGAACTATTTTTTAACGGTTTCAAGAATGTATTTATTTATTTACATTGTAGTGCACAAGAAATCCAATTATTTTGTGGATTCTGTTTCTAGTGACCATGGTGGTGAGGGGATGGGACTATTCTCACTCAAACAGGCGATATTTTCTTGTTAGGCACATCACTGAGAGTCATCAAATCAACCCTTGAATGAGCATTTACTTATGTTTCATTCTTCCACAATCTGAGTATTAAATAGCTTCGCTCCTATCTTGAATACTCGCGTACCCGTCCGTGCTGATGTATTTTCTGAATATTTAACGTTTTGCATACATGTACGTATTCAATTCTTACCACTATTCAAACAGAGCATTCGAGAATATCTGCGAAATATGCACAAGAATATTTTAAAGCCGAGTGCGAAACAGAGGAAGCTGCTCACAGGGCGCACAGTGCAGTGTAACTTTAGAAGCGGAAGGTCCACGGCAGACCTGATATTTGCATAACGACGAACTATGAAGAAGAAATGAGTCAAGTACGTGGCTCAGTAAAAGAGAAAAGGGTGAGAGAAATCGAGCCTTGTCAGGAGAAGAAAAAACTCGACTAGAAATGTGAAATTTTCATATGTAAAATTTGGGTAGGAGGGTCTGATTCAGAATCAAAGTAAAGTGGTTGGAATGAAGTGGCATCGTTAATTTAGCATTGATATGTTTGTTAAGTTGAGACCAAGAAAAACAGCGAGTTTAAGAGAGTGTGTGTTAAGACTTGTTATGAATTATTTTCCAGCCAATTCCTCACGATACAAATAGGGATGTGAGACTGTTACAACTGAAAGTGATTAGTTAATTAATCCCAAATATGAACTAAGGTATAGCAAAGCAAAAAAAAAACTAAACAACCCCATGCTTAAAGAAATTAATATGGTTTACAACATTCCTACGTACGCCATAAGATTGACACGAGAAAGGTCGTGCGTTCACATTCATTAATCTAATGAATACATATTATGTGTGGGTGTAGTTTTGCTAGATAAGAATTATTTTATCAATAACCGGTGGTAATTCAGGTAATTTAACAGGTGTTTGATTAGATACGTTTCAATTGAAACAATTCGATTATGTGAATTTAAAAAAACAAAACAATTATTGGTCAGCATTACCACGGCAATTTCTAAAAGGTATCGTTTCGTGGATTGTAGAGAAATAGAGAGAGTGTAAAGTTTGTTCATGAGGGTGAGTGGCAATCACAGTATAGTAGCCTCTTAGTGGGTGACACGGGCAGCGTCGATGTGGTGAAGGTAACGGCAAGATGCGTTTGGGATGTGAGTCTGTCAGACTGAGAGGATGGGTGAATCGTAAAGATAAAGCTAACTTTGCAGGTGAAGAGAAGTTAAATATAAGAGCTTTGGATACAGAGGGCTTCAGATGCAAGATTATAGTGTTTTTTGGGGAGTTGGAGTTTTAAATGATAACGTTATGTAAAAAAGTTTATTTAGTTTAACTTTATGTTCTGAGGAATAAATAAGTAGGCGACTTCACTGGAATAGTCACCACCAACTAGAAAGTATGAAGAAATTTCAGAAATCTCAAAAATGTTATCTGGATTATCTGTATATGGGGAAATTAACTCAATTTTACTTGTTGAATAAAAATTGTGAAGTTCAAGACCATTGAGTAGAACAATAGACCAAGTATGCACGACAGTTTTAAATAGGTTGGCGTCAAGCGAAAGAAAGATCTGCAGTGAAATGAACCAAGCGTTACGTAAGTGCCTGATGTTTGCTGACAAGTCTAGAACACTGGTAATCGGTATATCTCAGAAAAGATTGAAAGATTTTGAAACCCCTATTTTACGTAATTACCAACATAAAATACAGTTACGTTTGGTTTTGACACTACATTTCACGATTTAAAAAACATATTTTTATCTGTCACATTTAGAGATAAAATAACATAGGTAGGAGTAAAATGGGTAGGACTAGAAATTTAAACACAGAAACCAAACTTGAATGATTATTTGTTATTTGAAATCTACAAATTACAAGTAAACAAAACGTTATTAACCACGGCCACTGCACTAACGCAGCAAATATATATGATCCTTGGACAAAGTTGGTCATAGTATAGAACCACACTGTCCGATGCAGTTGTAAAACATGTATGTGTTTCTAAAATTCTCAGTAGCATCTATGATGACAATTTAAAATCGTATACTTAAACAGATATTTAAGAAGAAATGCAAAGAAAAGAATGGTGTAGAAACTGTAAAGGTAGAGAGACGGTGCTAGGATTAATTGCACAGCGAGAGGAGAAGAGTATGTCTACCTAAGTAGCAGAGATACAGTTTGAAATATGTTGGGTGGACAAGAACAACGAACCAAGGGGTGAAAAACAAGGTTGAAAGAAGATGGGGGACGGTCCAGGCTTGGCAGGCAGGCTAGTGCTAATCGTTGCTCTACCCCCCGACAACACTACAGGGGCAACACCCACTTACCTAACAATGCCCCGAGACAAAGAGAACAAGACGTATGTCGGTGCTCTTGTGCTGTGCTGTTCTGTTATAACGGTTGAATGCCTCTTCACTTTAGATATACTGCTTGAACCCACGGAAAACACATTTTGTAGCTAGTCCATTAAAACATTATTATTAGTTAACTTTTGAAAATAGTTGAGAATACAACAAATGTATTAAATAAATAAAAGTTTAGAAATTGAAACTGGATGCCTAATCAAATCCCGGTCGGATTTTGATTTCTACAATTAGCCACAATTTGTGAATTTATTGTTCAGTTTTTTCAGCAGTATTTTGCTTCTCAGGATTATTATTTTGGACACTTTTCCTAAAACGCTCCTCATATCTTCTTCGTATAATATATTCGCTCACCATAAAATATTTCAAGCTTTTGAATCTGTACTCTTTGGCAAGCCAGCATTTTCATTTAACGGTATTCGTTTATCAAGAGCTTTAATAATTAATTACAAAATATTCTATGATTTTATTAACCTAAGAGTGATTAATATTAATAAGTAACGAAAGTTGAACCAATCAATCAATCATCAATTCGCCTGTAACAAGGGCTTTGTTTCTCACTTACTACCACAAGACAAGTATTATTGACTGGCATCTGATTGATGAAGGTGTTAATAGATTTTGCCAGCCTAGTTTATTCCTAGAAGATTTAAATGGTTTAGCCTAGCTTATATTAAATGATCCACTTTCCACTTAATTAAAAGTCAAGTGTGTTACTTTGTTTTCACTTTATTCCCTGTCTTCCGAGTAAGTTAAATGGTGCGTAAGATCTCTTGAGTAAAGTTTTGTTTTGTTTTTTAACTAAGATTGCTTGTTCGTTAGTAATGCGGACATACGTTCGACTAACAGGAAACAAATACTTTTGTGAATGTTGAATATTATTCCCGAAAAATAAACAAATCGCATTTTCATACATGATGTCAGTATTTTGTTACCCTAATAAAACACAATCAAATAAACAATTTTTCCATGTGAAGTGACCTCAGCTATAAAAGTTCGCAAGTTTGATGCTTGGAGACTTGCATAAATTTCGTTTTTTTTTTTACCAAATTGACAATTATTCAAATATAACATGTAGGCATAAATAAATCAATTTTCATCGCCACAACTTGGCATTTGGCATGTCGATTTCATATATAAGAAAATCAGAGTGTGATAATAGGGACACCAATGTGTGTGTACATTGTGTTTGGCTATTGTTACGTAAACGTTAGATCTATTCGTAAGCAAAGTATAAAAAAGTATAATAGAAATTATGATAAACTTTGGTCAAAAGTATATTTCATTACGAGTTTAATTTTATCTCGTGTTACAGGATGGCAATTAACTAAAGCCTGACTGGGAGTTTCATTTCATGAAGTTTCCCATGAACTTGTCCTTGGAGATGGCAGAGCTCAGTGAATTATCCTCTTACCAATCACTTATTCTAAATAAAGTGAAATGTTTTCCATAAGCTAAACATAATGTGATTACCTTTAATGAATTTAAATGTGACAAGTGTTGGGATAGGATACTACAGCTTACCTTCGTTGCGTGACGTTAGCTGCCAAATGTGACAGACAAAAGTAAAAGTAAGTATTATGTGTAGAACACAAAATATGAGACTAATGACGAGAAGTCTAAATCACTCAGGAGAAATGAGGTGATAATTTCAATGTTAGATAAACAATTAGACGGTCAAATGGGTTGAGATAAGAACGTATCGATGACCCTCATTTTATGACTAAAAATTAGGGTCAGCATAGGTTATTTCAACAATATCTAAACAAGGTTTAATCCTGTAAGTGCCCATAAATGAAAACGAAGTGATTTAAACTATGATTTCTTAGAGGGAAACCTCTTCCCGGACGACTTCCCTCTTCAGGTGGCTGACTATAATAATAATATGATGTGTGCAGGGTGTGAGCGTGGATGTACAGATGGAGGGAATCTTGATGGCAATGTAAAACGTCAACCACAACCCTAGCAATCACCTCCTGACTGAGAACCTTGGACAGAACTTCAGTCATGATTGCCGGTGGTGGTTATCAGTTGACATTTTGAAGAAAAGTAACCTCCTGAACTAAAATCGATTCACGTAAAATATGTTTTGGTGAAATGTGACGGAATAATATTAAAACCGAAAAATATTATTCGGGACAAGAGATAATCGAATTGTTTTCAATGATAAAAAGTTTCATTGCTCATGCAGGGAACAAACTACAACTCATTAAATATGCATAGAAAATAAATGTAATAAACGCTCTATGGAACGAAATTATTAAAACAAAATTTGGGATGTTATCAATGGTTAATGATGAGGATAGGCCCTTGGTTTAATATTAGATAAAGATAAAATTATTGTTATTTCTACTAAAAATGTAAATTATATTACGAACGTGCTTGCCAGAAGAAGTTCGTGAGAGAATGCTGCAACTGCTGGTGAAACTAAATATAATTCATCATTGCCAGCACAGTAGTAACTGTTGTTTCCCACCGAAAGTACAACTCGAACTTTACAACTTGTACACACCCCTATCCAAGACCATCCAAAGTAAACACGATAGGGTTCTCAGATGAATACGATAAGACTCACAATCTTAATACGCTCGGGACCAAAATAGGGAAACTTGACCAAGAGATAAGTCACATTTGAGTCGCAAACCGCTGGTTAGTCTTAGTTAAACCTCGTAGTGAGTGTGAATATAATTATAATTACCCCAATTTCCATTTCACGAGTATTGGGTTGGGTTTTTAGTTTTGGCCAAATGAGAAATTTTAGGGGGTCAACGCTCTATCTTTACTGACACTCTGTCTGTCTGTGCGTGTGACATTCTCACGATAAAAACCGAACATGACCTCCGAATGACATGCGTTTCACTAGTTGTCATTGCCCTTCAATGAGTTTAGATGGAATTTCTTTATAACCGGCACCTCCACCAAGGGTAGTTGAACGCTGATAAAACGTGGTACGGTAAGCTTCGTTCCCTATTTTGTGAACTCCAGTACCTCCACTCCCAACAATTACTTGCTAAAAAAAATATACATTAACTATAAACGAACGCCCTCATAGTAAAAAATAATTCAATTGGTATTTCATGACGGGAGGTCACATTGAAGTAACTCATTTTGTGTTAACTCAAGTGGCACGGAAAAAATCTTCAAAATGCACCATATTTTACGAACGAATAATAACATACTATCATTGGCGACTGATTGGATCCGCTGAACTGTACTGAACTCATCCAATCATGAAATACATTTCAAAATCAAGTTTGTATAGAAGGTGTGCTTAACTTCGTAAAAAAATATTTTTCAAGGTGTACCTTGTTGACATTTTGAATGGTGAGTGTTAAGAACAAAATTATATAATACTTTGTGATAATGCAGACTCCTGGCTTCCCTGACGATACCAAAGTGTTTTAAACGTATGAGTAATAGTCATTACATTTTCACAGCGCGTGGCACCTAAATTGCCATAAACACACACCTGTTTTAACTTGCAGCAAACATTTCATTTATGTAATTAATTTAATGTTCAATATGTTTAAAATAATACAATTTTCAAAACTTACAGCTGGCAATTAAACAATAATTATCACAAAGAACAAACGTGAAAGTAGGAAATAAAAGTGAATCACCGAAACAACATAAAATTATAATGATTGAATAAATTAAACGATTTTCGTAGATGTTTCCACATTTTAAAATTAACATGGACTGATTTG
Organism: Sweltsa coloradensis; assembly: GCA_024449915.1. Lineage (NCBI taxonomy): Eukaryota > Metazoa > Arthropoda > Insecta > Plecoptera > Chloroperlidae > Sweltsa > Sweltsa coloradensis. The sequence goes on from JAMZAV010001318.1 coordinate 245,168, forward strand.
TAAAATATAATATATATTAAAAAGGATTGTATGTGAGAAAAATTAACTTGTATATCTAAATCAGCTGAAATATATACATCTGCTTCTATAAAAAGGCTACGTTGTTGTGTAAAGTCAATAATTTAAAACGCAGGCCAACTGTACACAATAACATAACGTAACTAAATCTACACTTACTAAGCACGTATTTAAGTTACACTTGGCGACAATGAGATCTTGATTTATTGCAAGATTTTTGGGTAGCCTACTCTAGTAAAGGTTCTTAAATGGCACAAAAAATGTAAAAGTAAATGCAAGTTAGGATTTGCACAAAAATGTAAAAACTAATAAATTTTGTAGATAGGCCTGCCTGTTCAATGGACAGTCTTGCAAAGTTGTAATCTAAGTAACAGAGATATGATGCGGTACGATAATATCATCCTCCAGGACCTTGAACGTGCTTATTAAGAAGCCGTCAAACAGATTTCTTTTACCCCGACGTCAAGGTCCGAAGACTTTCTGAAGAGATACGAGGAAAAATACTTCAGTCTAATCTCATATGAAACCTTACTATTCCATATCCGTGGTTGCTAAATTAAATCGTCTTATTTTATGTTATTATCTAGACTACATTTTGAAATGGGCTAACTTAGTTTTATTAAAAATTTAAAAATAGAACTTCAAGAAACCCCAACCAATTTTAAAGGTAAATGTATGACATGATAAAATGTCTATACGTAACTAGCTGGTCTTTATATAAGAACAGTATGTTGCATTGTAGTTTATAATCAATTTCTATTTTCATATTCTGGTAAGTTATTTATTTATTCAGATAAACAAGGCCGCTTCGCGAACGCTTTTTCCAGTCGCGTTGATGGATGAGCTTTTTTGGAATATTTCTGTCCAATGATTACGTTTTTAAGTGGAATCTCATTACTTTTTCTATAGTTACTTGATACTACTTGTTAATTATAGACCTGTAAAAGGCTTGTATCAAAACCTTTATTTCTATGAATTTTGACCAACTTTTCCAACTTTTTCTTTCAAGAGGTACTGCATCACCATAATTTTTATGGCAATGTAAAATATGAACGATGTAGCCCCAGCCGTTTGGTCAGAATCGGCCCAAATATTACGAAAATATCGTATTAAAAACCGGGGGAAAAATCGTAAAAGTACGATTTCTATAAGAAATATTTTTTCAAATCTCTCTTAAATCATAACATATATAATTTCAGTGATTTTAAACGTGTCAAAAAATTTCATCAATATTGGAGTAGCCGTTTGCCAAATATCACGAAAATATCTCATTAAAAAATGGAAAAAATCGTAAAAGTACGATAATTGGATGAGCGAAGCGAAGACTTCAATTTCACTGACCCCCCAAAAAATTTAGCTCGGTTGTTTTTTTGTTTGTTTGTTTGTTTTTTTTTGTTTGTTTGTTTTTTGTCTGTTTGTTCGCACGATTCCGGGCAAACGGCATATGCGATCTTAATAAAAATTGAAGGGGACCTTCGAAATCTCTGAACTTAGACGTGCCACGTTTTTGGGTACAATCGAAGAAATATTTCTCATGAATATCGCACTTTTACGATTTTTTTCGATTTTTAGTGCGATATTTTCGAGACATTTGGGCCGATTCTGACCAAACGGGTAGGGCTACAACGTTCATATTTCACATGGACATTAAGGTAATGGTGATGTATTGCTTTCTGAAAGAAAAAGTTAAAAAAGTTAGCCAGAATCTATAGAAATAAAGCTTTTAATATAAGTTTTTTGACTTTTTGTGCGATATTTTCGTGCCATTTGGGTCAATTCTGACCAAACGGGTGAGGCTACAACGTTCATATTTCACATGGACATTAAGGTAATGGTAATGTATTGCTTTCTGAAAGAAAAAGTTGGAAAAGTTAGTCAGAATCTATAGAAATAAAGCTTTTTATATAAGTTTTTTGACTTTTAGTGCGATATTTTCGTGCCATTTGGGCCAATTCTGACCAAACGGGTGGGCCTTCAACGTTCATATTATACATGGACATTAAGGTTATGGTGATGTAGTACCTTTTAAAAGAAAAAGTTGAAAAAGTTAGCCAGAATCCATAGAAATAAGCTTTTAATATAAGTTTTTACGGTAAATAATACCAATTGACAGGTAACAAAAGAAATTTGACAACAATCACTCACAAAACAAAGCACTTGCAAAAGTAAAGATATCCCACGCAAACTAAAAACTTTAAAAAAGCTCATCCATCAACGCGGCGGGACTTCAGCGTTTTCCTAGTCATAAGAAATATTTGATTGATTATACCCAAAAACGTGGCAGGTCTGTTAGCTAGTAACGTTTCTACTCTGAGAGTAGTTTGCTCATCCAAAAAATACCTAAGATTGGACTGTCGTGTGAGGACCTGAATGAGCGACAGTTAAACAAATTGAACAAGAGCCGGAATTGAACCCGGGCCTTTCAGTTGTAAAGTAGAAGTAAAATCACTAGCATCATTGATTGAATATATTAATATATATATATATATATATATTTTATATTTATCTCTATGTTAACTTATTTTAGAAATAAATGTTTTCACGGTATATATATATGTTTAACCTTGGTTTTATAGTAGGCGACTATGACGCTGATATGTGGGTACTTTAGACAGAAATTAAAAAAGTGACTACACCGGGGATCGAACCCGGGTCCTTGGCTTTCCGGGCCATGCTCTTAACAACTGAGCTATGCAGGCACCAATTTAATTCTGATTAAATCTTGGTTTGTTTACACATTGTTAATAAAGTGTGTAGAGCAGATTGCACTGCCAATTAGACTTCATACGAAATTAACTGGAGAAATACAAACCATCTCTGTAACCCTAGAGTTGGGATATTTGATGTTTAACCTTGGTTTTATAGTAGGCGACTATGACGCTGATATGTAGGTACTTTAGACAGAAATTAAAAAAGTGACTACACCGGGGATCGAACCCGGGACCTTGGCTTTCCGGGCCATGCTCTTACCAACTGAGCAATGCAGGCACCTAATTCTTGGTTTGTTTGTACATTGTTAATAACGTGTGTAGAGCAGATTGCACTGCCTATTAGACTACATACGAAATTAACTAGAGAAATATAAACCATCTCTGTTACCCTAGAGTTGGGATATTTGATGTTCAACCTTGGTTTTATAGTAGGCGATTATGACTCTGATATGTAGGTACTTTAGACAGAAATTAAAAAAGTGACTACACCGGGGATCGAACCCGGGACCTTGGCTTTCCGCGCCATGCTCATAGCTCATAGCTCAGTTGGTAAGAGCATGGCCTTGAAAGCCAAGGTCCCGGGCTCGATCCCCGGTGTAGTCACTTTTTTAATTTCTGTCTAAAGTACCTACATATATACTAGGAAAACGCTAAAGTCCCGCCGCGTTGATGGATGAGCTTTTTTGTAAGTTTTTAGTTTGCGTGGGACCACTTTACCTTTGCAAGTGCTTTGTGAATGCATTGTAGGTGATTGTTGTCAAGTTTCTATTGTTACTTGTTTATTGTTATTATAAACCTAAAAAAACTCATATTAAAACCTTCATTTCTATGGATTCTGGATAACTTTTTCAACTTTTTCTTTCAAAAGGTACTACATCACCATAACCTTAATGTCCGTGTGAAATATGAACGTTGTAGCCGCACCCGTTTGGTCAGAATCGGCCCAAATGTCACGAAAATATCGCACTAAAAATCGGAAAAAAATCGTAAAAGTATGATATTTATGAGAAATATTTCTACGATTGTACCCAAAAAGATAGCAAGTCTAAGTTGAGAGATTTCGAAGGTCCCCTACAATTTTCATCAAGATCGCATATGCCGTTTGCCCGGTAGAGAGCGAACAAACAGATATATATATATAAAAAAAGAGCTAATTTTTTGGGGGGGTCGGTGAAATTGAAGTCTTCGCTTCACTCGCTTCGCTCGCTACGCTCATCCAATAATACTGTTTTTTTATAATTTCTGAATAACATATTGATTTGGTCTTAATTTTATTATAACTTGGCAAGAACCATAGAATATAAAACCATTTTTGTCAACCACATTTCAAAGTGCATGCACGAATTGGCATTCGCTAATTTCTTGCACCGGGTGCTCTGCTGATAATATTGATCAGCAGGTATCAAGTTAATCAGTCAGCAGTGACGCACGAACTACATCCAGCTAATTGTACCTGCCGCTGTACTCTAGTGGTTCCTGTGGTTACCTCTGATTCAGGCCGTGGTTTCCATTGAAGTCGGGAGATTGGTTTGACCCAATTATACGTTTCATGGAAGATGCAAGGAGGCGAATTTATTTTTTATGTATATTACTGATAGAATAGTTCGTTTAGAGGAATCTATAATAGATCATAAGCGTATTTTAATTTTCTCTGTAAACGAATGCTTATAATTTTCTTCGATTCAAAACACGGTAAGGTAACTTTTAAAAAAAGGTACAGGAGTTTTATATACAAATCTCTACCCGGATTACACGTTTTAAATATGCATTCATTGATGTTTATTAATTATGTGAAATGTGGATAAAACATTTTGTTTAATACTAACTAAAAACGTCGAACGAATACCTGTTTCCACTATTTTAAGAAAATTACAAGTTTTTATATTATTTAATGTAAGCAACACTTTTTTCTCATTTTAAAATGTATGTAAGTGCTATAACAACAATTATTCAACGAAGTAAAAAAACGCATATATTAGAATGCACATTTATCCTACTCTTCTCAAACCGAGAGTGTTTGTAGCAAAGCAACGAATATACGACTTGATCTATGCAAAGAATATACATCCTACACACTTCATTCACAAAATGAGCCGATAGCATGATTAAACGTAGTGTAGAAGACGGAGCCGAGTATGAAGAGTGAATGGTGATTAGAAGCAAGGAACGAATGCCATTTAGCAATGCGAACGAACTAATAAGATTGAACTGACTTCACGAACTGGCGTGCATTTTTGAGACGACAGGGAGTCTTTTAATATCGTTAATCCATATGTTCATCCAGATGGAAATTTAGCCTACCCAATCCCTTTCCAAGTCAAAATGTCATTATAGCTTCAAAAATTTAAGTTTATTATAAAATTTTGATTATTATGTATTAATTTTTCTCGGTTGTGTTGTGTTTTTTTTAGTTTTTTGGTTATTTCTGTTAATGGAATGTCATATTTTATATTGTAGCTTTGTGTGATATGTATAATGTATGTATGTATGTATTATCCAATCCTTGACTATTTGTTGCATTTTATCAAATCACACTTGTTGAAATGTATGATTCTGTTGTGTATTTATAATAAATAAAATAACAATAAAAAATTAACAATGCCCAGCTCGCTTGACACGCTAATGATACTGCCTCGCTTATTCGTAGAGGCTTAAACTCCCTAAAGATACAAGTTTATTTGTTTTATGACCAGGTAGAGTTTAATTTTCAAGTGTATGTTATTTATTTAATTATTCCCTTTAGTTAATATTTTATGTTTAACTCTCAACTTATTAAAAATAGCCCAAAAACTTCTGAAATATGGTATTAAAGGGCTTTAAATACACACCAAATCTCATTTAAAGGTTTTTAAGTCAACGCCATATGACTTTGATCTTATTTTTCTGTACAATGTATAATTTACGTGGGTTATTAGCCACGAAAGTTTGGCAGTATTCTTGAAGCAAATTAGCTCTGGTGTGTACACCGTTATAAAGCGGAAGTGGCAGAGCTCGAACCATAAGATAATTTAATTAACGTAATGTACCAAAAATTAGAAGCTTGAGGAAAAGTGAAAATTGTGCATAATAACAAATTGATTCTTTAATAGAAAAGAATTATTCATCAATCATCCTGTACAAACAGTATAATTTGCTCAAACAATTTCCAATTAAGCTCTTCAGGAGATGATAATCTACAAGTTGATTAAATTTAAAACTCTTGATTTTTCCCGGAACCAATAAAGAATATAAATGCCTCAAGCACATTTCAGACTCTGTTACCGTTATCGCAGTTGACTTGCCGCTAGCTCTTCCGAGTGTCTTTTCCATTCTCCGCTCAAGCTATTTTTATTAGATTCTGAGACTCGTTGGGTTGTTTTTCCCGACTCGATAAATCAACACGTAGTTTTGCATCATGATATAAACACGCTGTATAAACACCCATCAAATAAACTTCAATGCAAACACGATCATGATTAAAACCTGTCTGGGAATCATAAAGCTCTCGCCATCAAAAACTGGCTTGCGAGTAGAAAGTATCTGGAAAGCCAATAAGAGTCATCATCTGGTTTTAAAAATAATTGATTCGTCTTTGCTTTCGAAAGCTGCCAAATTCAACAAGCAGAATGCTGATTGAGTGGGTGGGTTGGAGAAAGCACTTCCATTTCGATATTGTTATCAGCGTTTTTGTTTTTGTGTACGTTTCTTTGAGAAAGACATTTCCCAAAACAATAAATCCTAAATAAAGCTTTTTAATTTGCTATATTTATTAGTTTTCAGTCAGTCCGTCTGTCTACCAATGCGCGTGTAACGTCACGATCAAGGTGGCCGATTCACATGTGTATTTCGGTTGACATTGTCTTTCAACAAGGATTCAGTATATATTTAATGCACCTGGTGATCAGGGGGCGGGGCTAGATGTTTTATCAACCCGGTACCTCCACCAATAATCTGAAATTGATTCAACGTTGTATAACCATACTAAAGCTTCGCTCTATATTTTGTGTGCTTCCGCACCCGTACATGCGCATGTGTATGTATTAATTCAACTATCATAATGCTTCTTACTTTACACAATATTGTGTCCAATCTATGTCCGTCTGTATGACGTACAGATATTGATACACCGATTGAATATTAATGTATTAAAAAGTGTGAAAAATTAGAAGAAACACATAATTATAAAATATTAAAAAATTATTAGTAAGTTATACCGTCATAAATTCAATGAATTGTACAATGTAACATCTGACAACAATAACATCTTACATGCTACAATCATTTGGCAGTCATACTTGCCGGAAATAATTTCTGCAACCTTATGACAGGCATTGGTGTCCCGTTAGTAGATGAGAGCGGAATAAACGGAAGATTCACCAGTATGCAAGATGGCGGACAAGGTGGCAGTCAAAATGGCGGCCGGAAACAAGATGGTGGATGACGGTAAATTATAAAACTACGGTCACGTGACCGCCGCCATCTTGAATCCTGATGAATCCTCCGTTTATGCGCTCGCGCCCTCACTTTACATCTACTCCCGTTAATGCAACCATTTTAAAATTACTCTTGTATTCCATGGTCAAAATATTACATGTTATATTCATTTTAAAAATAACGTGTTTATTCTGGATTTATTTGATTTCTTCAAGTTGTGTTCATTAGAATAATCAAATATCTTCCAATTACTACAGGTTCTCGTTATAATATCTAAAATCCATGTTGTCATCCTAGTAGCGAGTGAAATAATAGCGAGGTAGCAGTCTAAAAGCAAACAACGACATGGCTATAGCACTATTTGTTTTACTAATTTATTATTAAATACCTATCGCACAATAAACATTCTCAAAGGTGACTGCGAGCTACAAAATGAAAATGCATCGTTGTTGATTACAACGTAATGAGTTGTCACATGCATACCCCCTGATGACCCCTTTGGTCTGTCAGCAAATAATTCACATCCTCAAATTTTAATGTTGCACTCAAAACGGAGTGAGCTTTTTTATGTTAAATGATGCTTGAGGAGTTGTAGTGTCAGAACAAAATACTTATCATGCATTGGATGTAGCTTATAATGTTACCTTTCATTCGGCAAATTAAATAAATATTTAAGATTTTTTTAAATGAGTTTTGAACACATTATGTATTGAAGTTCAACGTCCAATCAAGAACAGAGCAAGCTCCACAAGTGTGACAGGCATTGTCGTGTTAACAAAATGCCTTATGCATATTAATTTCTACTTTTTTAACATATATGATTTAGATTGTTGGGAAAGGGCATGCCATAGCCTCACATTACTATGATATTACTCACCGTTCAGCTGAAATCATCAAACTCTCAGCGCGTGTATTTTACTTGCCTTGCGTCAACCTAAGAACTCCTTTCATATATAAAACAGTTCATAATTAAAACAAAAAACAATCATATCAATGGATAGATTTGTTCTTTGGCCTATGTGTAATGTTTTTTTTTCGAAATAAGATCCTGTGTATTTTTTTTTATAGTTGTGTATAGTGTCATCCTTTCCAAATCTGTTTCATAAATTTAATAGGATAGACAATAAATAAAATACTAAATCATTGAAAATTATCTAAAGCGTGCACCTCGCTTTTTTTTTAAGTAAAACGCAATGCAAGTTTTGTCTCCTAACCTCAATTTTTCCTGTAAAACCAAGTCACAACCCTAAAGAAGTATGCAAATTTTCCAAGTTGTCATGCAATAAGTTGTCCTAATATCTTTGCCAGGTCGACAGCATGGCTTAGCCTGAAACGGTCTGTGCATACCTGTTTCAAAGTGAGGTTGAGTGGGGGAATTTAATGTGGTACGTGGGGAACTTAAGTGGTGGCTGCACTTAAGTCTCCGAGACGAGTTTAAAGGGGAAGTGCTACCATTGTGGACCCTATCCTCCATGGACAGATGGCGCTTTCCACTCTGTTTCAACAATGTTAAGAGTTTCTTTTGTTTTACGAGCAGCTATCACTATTGAAAGTTTTATCAAACAAATAATTAAAAATCAAGAACAAGTAACAAGGCTATTCATAACTAATCGCATCGTCGGATAGAAATTGTGAGCGATCTACTTACAAAGTAGCACTTCTTCAAAGAAACGAGAAGTGACAATCGATTACTACTGTCATCTACAGTAGTAACACTCGCTTTACTACACTACAATATTTGTAATTAACTACATTCGCGTAGCTTCCGCGAAATTAGACATAAAACGATGGTAGAGAAAAAGCAATGAAACGCGATAATGAACAAACAAGCACATACAAACAATTTCTAAATCGGTAATGCCCATTAAATCGAGAAAATATTAAAGAAATAATTATATTATCTTCAATTTGGTGCTTTAGAATATTGTAAAACAAGTGTTTAATATGGAATTAAAGTACCAATAATATTGAGAAATAACTAGAATAATTTAACCAAAAATACTCGTTTAAAAAGTAACAGTTTTTTACGTTTTACCCATTAAAATAGTAGTGGGATTACTGCAAAAGTACTTGCGTTACTTTGCACAGTTAATTTATAGAGCCACCTTATCAATATTTATAGTAAGAGTTCAATTATACAACAATTTTTAAATACTCCTTTATGTTATTGTATGAAGAAAAGATAAGCTTGGATATTTGTCATGTTCAATAGTGGGAAAGGTCCGGTGAAAACCAGACGAATAATGTTATAAAATTGTTATTGTACTCCATTTACCAGATAAATGCACTTCATTTAAAAAATAGAATAACAAGTATACTATAAACTTTTAAAACAACCATTTTAATAAATCGCAATAAATTTAATAAAATAAACATTGCTATGCACTTCATCAATAACAACACATTGAGAAATTGTAAAACTTTATTCAGTACTAAAACTCAAACTAAAATGCTTGGATCTTTTCAAAGCTATGTTAAGTATGTAAGTGAAATATTGGAATAAATAAAAATAAAAATGTTTATTAAAAGTCAAGTCTTCCCACCTATAATTATAGAACTGATTTTCACTGGGTCGTCAAAATGTCCGGCGCTGGCGCCAACAAAAGTAATGTCCAACCATAGATTGGAATTTTAAAACGAATCTCGCTGGTTGGTCATAATTCACCCGCGGGAGATGCAAGCTATGACAAATCTAGTATTTGTAATGTATTTCGTGACGAAGACAGATCCATATTCCGCTCTTGCTGTACCCTTTGATAATATGTATGGGTAAGTCCATGTAGGAAGTTACAAACTTCTGCCTGAGGCGAGTATCGAACTCGGGTCCTCTTGTAATGAAATCAGGACGCTGATCACTGGAAAAACAAAACAATCGGTTATTAAATCACAAATAATATTTTAAATGTAAAGCCACAACAAAAACAATAAACTCACAACAAATAGCAAAACGAGACAATATCTAACAGTGAACTATGACAGTGAACATTTCACAATGAGGTCATGCGTCCGGTAATTGCAATATAATACATGATTGAATGAGAATACCATTTTATGTGAAACTGCTTTTTACAAACAAAAAAAAACTAATTGTTCCAATAATGAAATATTCAGCAAATTGTCCATTTCCGCAAATGAGCTAATATCGTCATGAACAGACTAATCCATCTATCTATCTCTCTATCTCTATCTATCTATCTCTCGCTGGCCGACCCAACAACCAACAAGCCCTACACTCAATGGATGTCCATCGCAGTTGAATACACCAAACAATTAAACTAGAAATTATTGAATGGGACATTGGTAGACCGGCCGATCACAGTCGGTCTTTATTGGTCAACGTAAAACAATCCAGTTGAGGACTACAAGTGCTCGCACACGCGTAAGGATCACCTAGGGAAAGTAGAGCACTATGGCAAAGAGGATGCTGATAATTTACAAGGTGAAACAGTCCGCCTTCAACTTCGGGTATTATTTGAGATTTTGTATTTAATCAATAGAAACAGAGTACATGGTGAGTTTTGGATTTATAGTTTGGGGTCAATTTATATAACTACTTCTATGCTGATATTTTGCTATTAAATCACAAAAGATCGTAACAATAGACATATTTACATAAACTATTGTATTTATCATTAGTACAGACTATAGTGCATTATACCGTGTTTAATCAACAGTACCAAGTGCTGAATGGGTTATTGGGTAATATTTAGTCAAGATCATTTACTATTACATTTCAATTTTACCAATAATACAACAAAACAAAAATATAACCAATTATTAGTGTTATAAGATTAAACTACCATCTTATTTGCTAGAGTATCACAGGTATCACTAATTAAAAAATTTTAATGAATCGTTTTTGGTGGGGTTTAGTTACTTTTCCTCCTTTTACATAATTTGAAATGAAACAAACTACATCAACAATAATATAAATTTAATTATGTAATTATATGACAAGAGACTCTTGACAAAGCTCAGCATTTGTTCTGTCCCGTGAATGTATCATGGCAGAGATTCCCATACATTTTCAACAGATATTTGAAATTCTTTCTTCATTTAAATAATTCTCGTGCGGTCCTGGAGCATTTGATTCTCCGAATACTTGTTTTCATCTTTGTTCCAGATAGCTGCGGCCAATCCATGCAGCGCTCAACATCATTAGACCAGACCCGCCAAACCATGTTTAACTAGGCAAGCTACAGAATCCAATTTACGGCAAGCGTCATTTTCAGAATGCAAAACCGAATCAATTTATATGCGCTGTAAAGTGCGAAGTTTCCCTTTATTCATGGGGCAACTTTCGATCGTAAATAAGTAGTCTCTAAAATTAGACAGACACTTCTGCATTGTTTATTTTGCGTCGAGGAGAGCTATCTGAATTGATTCGCCGGAACAGCCAGTCGTGTCCGGGAAAGATATCATTCTCAAGTGTTTCTTTTTGGTGGTAATTCATCAATCATCACCCTAATGTTATGATCATCAATATTTTCATCATGAAATAATAAGACAGTTTGATGCTTTACAATCAGCTACAATATGGCGTGGTAATTTTTTGCTGTTGTGTATTATGATCGTCACATAATAAGAAAATATTAACTTAGAGACTAGGAAATAAGAAAATTATCAATAATTTGCAACTTTTCAACCCAAGGGACATTTTTGAAACTCCTTATTGTGATTTTGGGTTTATAAGCTTTATCTCGCTTCGACAACATCGTTGTTGATGGCATTTTGTAATAAACTAAAGTCCTGAGTTGGACATCAGCTAGTAGGGGAAACTTTTTATGACTAATCTTATTTTACAACATAACTTCTAATCGCAATATTACTTTTATTATGTATACCACTCAAAGTCCAATAACTTACATCATTGGGAACCATGCAACGAGCAAAGCATTTAGCCAAGAGTTACCGTGTGTGATATCCCTAAATAATAACAACAAACAACAAATACTATTGAGGCTAGTGCGTCTGACCACATGTCCAGACAACGGAGTGTGTGGTTGACCTGTTTTCAGCACCAGCCACTGTCAACACAACGCGTCAGATATCATTGTAATGAGCACAGCTATTGGATTGTACAAAGTAGGGAGCCCGTTAGTTCTAACATAAACCATGAAACGTTCAAGTAATGTTTCAAAGTTGAAATAGTTTTGGTGGAGGTGCCGGGTTGGTTAAGCGAGTCTGATTCCATGGGTGAATGTAGCAGACTCTCGTTGAAATAGTTTTGGTGGAGGTGCCGGGTTGGTTAAGCGAGTCTGATTCCATGGGTGAATGTAGCAGACTCTCGTTGAAATAGTTTTGGTGGAGGTGCCGGGTTGGTTAAGCGAGTCTGATTCCATGGGTGAATGTAGCAGACTCTCGTTGAAATAGTTTTGGTGGAGGTGCCGGGTTGGTTAAGCGAGTCTGATTCCATGGGTGAATGTAGCAGACTCTCGGGCTCACCAAAACCATTCGGTATAATCTTTGTTTACGGGCAATATCAATTAAAAAAAACGCAAGACAATCGGATTAATTGATTGATTGGATATTGCTTAACGTCTCATATTTATGCACTTTGGCTAGTCGACACGATAAGTGGTGATAGATGAGGATGAAGTATGAACAGAATGGAGGAGGGGAAACCCGGTACCGGCACGTAGCCTACTCCTTTCGAAAAGTACCAAGGGGACCAACGGCTTAACGTTCCATCCGACAGGACGGTGTAGCTTTGACAGTCATATAGGTTCCTCCACTAATCCGGATTGCCGAGCAGACGTCGAGGAGAACGAAGCCGTTACACTAGCTTACGAATTCTCCATCTGCTCTAACCAGCGGTGTACGTGAGTTTCAGAGCATAGCGGTCACCCACTCTACACACACCAACACACAACAATCGACAATCGGAAGCCCTGTTGTGTTTGTATCGTGATCGTGACACATGTTGACACACGACAATAGAAGTGATGCATACAGGCTGATACCCCACTCCTCAATTAGTGGTAAGTGCAGCTGCAAACACCAACGAACTCTTTGTCATAATTATTTTGTTGCGAACAGCTCTAGTCCACTTTGTATTTTGTTAAATTTTTTGCCTCTTTGTCGAAACGGCAAACATTCATTATGTTGGCGCAATTGTTATATCGAATGGGAAAATATTTGATAAAACGTGAATAAACAAATATAAACAAATCCCTAAAATTAAATTGATTTTTCGAAATTGATAAATTATTAAATAGAACGTAAATATTATTTATTATCGTGATTTGAATACACGTGTACCATTACTTGCGTAAAGTCAATGGATCAAATTGATTCAGGTCATTGCAGCCGTAGCGAGCTCATGGTAGGTTACATAGTAATCTGTGTGTCATGCATCACGCCAAGACAGCGGTGCAGTGCGCACCAGTTTGTTGGTTCAGCCATACCCATACATTAAAATGGGAATCGGTTTACTATTCCATTATTAGTGTCCTCAAACTCACCCACTTCTAATTTAGATCTTATATCCTTGGCCCAATTCTCCATGACTTGTGACAATCACCCTCTTCATTGATTTGCCACCGATTAGAGTGGTTTCTCAAGGAGGACTTGAATTTGGTTCGATGCTAATTGCCTTCAACTATTCTTAAAGAGGTTTTTAAAGAGGCTTCAGAGGTTTAAACATCCGTTACATAATGAACTGGTCATCTGAAGAAAAGAAATGAGGTTAGTATCACAATAGTTCATGTTGACGCCGCCAGGTATTTTGTACGATGACATCTTGCATCTCATCGTACTTGCGCTTGGTCGAAGTATGCCTCATGAACTAGCGCAGAAGTTGTTAGTTGTTTTATTTATAAGGTTGTGATATGAATATTAGCATCTAATGCCACGTAAGGTTAGCTTTTTCGAGTGCTCGTACAATAGAAGCAATTAACTTTTTAATGTCACATTGCAACAAGTGTTTGAGAAAATTTTGATATTTTTTAACTTTATTTTTTTAAATGTACAAAACTAGAGCTTGCCGAAAGAACGTAGATTTATTATAGGAGGCACAACATGAGTGAATCTTTAGAAAACTACTGTTATTAGGCTTCCCTTAAATGAATGTACATCAATGTGATGTGTTATCTTTCTTTGTTTTCTCTGGTCTGATGAAGAAACAAATTTGACAGAATATGTTTGTTGATATTTGAAAGTAAATACACACTACAAAAGTAGCCGATATTGGATGTAACTTACCATCATCCTTATAAATCATACAATATGGCTTATAAGATCGTTTTGTTTTATGCACTTTCAGTAATCTTTATTAGTTTGGAAACTTAAACGTGAATTTAGTCTTCTTTACGAGCGTTCAGTGTGATAAAGTTTACGACGTAAACTTGATGTTAAGTGTGTCTAATTTCCCATAATCGTTTTTCGTTATCACGTCATTAATTTTAATGTCGTAATCAACTCCCTTCGTCACAAAAGTAATGCATCTCTTATCTGCTGGTAGTATCTTTTTTCTATTATCTTTTCTCAAATTTGACTGAAGTGTTAAATTACACTGGTAGATATTTACTCTTTCATCATTTTTACTTTACTCCTGGAATCTTCTTCCTTGCCGTTTCTTTTACTTTTTAACCTCAAGTTGAAAGATAACGACTTTGTGAGAAAATGAATAAGGTCAATATTTTAATATTTCCTTGTGAAGTGTGATATCCTTCATCTTAGAAGTTCCCCTAGCCTCAAATGTAATTGCATAATCAAGCTTTTTTTTATTATTTTGCGACTACAGTAGGAATACCTCTCTTTTCTTAGCTAACTTTTTCATTTATAATGAAATATATTTAAAATTAGCAAGTTTAAACCTGATATTTAATCACAATTGGTAGACCATGTAACCCTGTCATACCCTAAATGTGAAGAATGACTAGGAAAACGTAAAAGTCGTTGTTAGACGAGTAAGTGAGCATGTGTTGAGTACCCAATACCATTCCCATTTCATGTATATAATATATAAAATATAAAATAAGTAAAATAAATAAATAAATACTAAATATAATTCGAAACTCAAAACTATACAGCACTCACTATTTTTTTTTTTTCACGAAGTCCTGCACTATTCCGTAATTTGTCGTTTGTGCAGAAAAATATGAAATCATTGCTACTGTGTGAGATGAGACTAGCAACCTTCTATTGGACTAAATTAATGAAGCTGCTTCTGCTTCGCATAATGTCTTCTATTTTCTTCCTACGGAAGCGTCACGTTCATTTAGCAGATTGTTAAGCGAAACACCGTGCATTAGCACTTATTCTAGAACTTCAATATTTCAAAGTTAACCTTATCTACTTGCTTATGAATAAAGATATGCTAGGAAGCTTCGCAAGCGCTTTTTTAGGCGCGTTGTTGGAAGAGCGTAATTTTTGTTTAAACGAAGAAAAGCGTAAAATTGCGATTTTCATGAAAAATAATATCTCGATTGCACTCACATTTTCCACGAATATATAAATTCATAAAATTAAGGTTCTGTAAAAAAATAATAACAATCGGATAAAGCATGTAGGTGTTATAAGTCGAAAAATGTTTGTTTGTTTTTTAGAAAAAAGCGTAAATTGTGATTTTCATGGAAAAAAATTTCGATTGCGCTCAAATATTACGCGTATATATCAATGTATAAAATAGAAGTTCTGTGAAAAAAATCATTTCAATCGGATAAAGCATGTAGGTGTTATAAGTCGAAGACATTAAAAAAAAAAAAAAAACGTGAAATTGCGATTTTCATGAGAAATAATTTTTCGATAGCGCTAAAATTTCACACGTATATATTAATTCATAAAATTAAAGTTCTGTGAAAAAATCATTACAATTAGATAAAGCATGTAGGTGTTATACAAGTCGAAAAAATGTTTTAAAAATCAAAACAAATCGTAACATTGCGATTTTCATGAGAATTAATTTTTCGCGTGCGCACAAAAACGTGGCAGTTCCAAGTTTAGAGATTTCAAAAACCTCCAGAAAATTTCATCTCAATTGGAGAATCGGTTTAGCCGGAATCGTGTTAACAAACACACAAAAATACAAACAGAAAAAAAGAAAGAAAAAAAACATTCCGGATTTTTTCCTCCAGTGTAGTGAAATGGAATCTTCGCTTCGTCCGCTACGCTCGCTACGCTCATCCAAAAATTTAAATATTTGTTTTCATTGTTCAAAATACTCTAGATTGCATGCCCTAATTACCACCTAGTTTGTAAATAAGGAAATATTAAAGTTCTAAACACGTATCAAATAGAATAACTTCACAGCAATCTGGAAGCATCAAAACATTTTGCGTTATTTGACAAAAGGCAAAAAACTATTGCTAATGAGATAATGTATTCCAAATCTCGTACGTACGGGGAAACAGCGAATATTTTCGAGTTAAAAATGCATTTTGCTGCATTCATTCATTTAACTAGGAAGCTTCGCAAACGCTTTTTCAGGCGCGTTGTTGAATGAGCGTAATTGGTGCATTGAGCTGCCATGTGTTATGCAGATTTTCTGTAGTTCTGTGAAAAAATCATTACAATCGGATAAAGCATGTAGGTGTTGTAAGTCGAAGAATGTTTTGAAAAAATGAAAACATCGTAATATTGCGATTTTCATGAGAATTAATTTTTCAATTGCGTTTAAAAACGTGGCAGTTCCAAGTTCAGAGATTTCGAAGACCCCCAGAAAATTTCATCGCAATTGGAGTATCAGTTTAGCCGGAATCGTGTTAACAAACACACAAAAATACAAACAGAAAGAAAGAAAGGAAAAAAATCATTCCGGATTTTTTTCTCCAGCGAAGTAGAATGGAATCTTTGCTTCGCTCGCTACGCTCATCCAATTAATGCATTCATTTACAAAGCTGGGGGAAATATTATTTTATCCTCTGGAAGCTATTCTATACTACATCAAGCACCAATAGCAACAAGTAGGCTATGTATGAAACATGTAGCAATATTAACGCCCATTTGAGAAGGATTTCATTGTGCAAGTAGCCGGTTCATGAAGGTGTTGTTAAAATGACAACGCCTAAAAATAATTTATGTTTGTATTAACTTAAACTGTTAAATTCTCAGATGACAACGAAATTTTTCTTATAATTACAGAATCGCTATGCTGAATAAACTGGCAAAACGGTTCCTGTGAATTGTGGTAAAGTGGGCGCTTAAAGTCTATATCTATGGATGATTACATTCAATGTACACTATTATTTACTTGATCAAACTTATTTGCAAAGGATGACAATAAAAAATACACATACACACAAACGGAATTGGAATAATTTACAAAAGAGCGCCAACGAACAAATTTACAAGTTTAAGTAATGATCTTAATCGCTTATTTGCTGTCACACTGTATAATGTTTTGTTATTATTTTGTGGTGTTTGTTGTTGTTGTTTAAGTAGCTTATTATTTTGGCCCAATTTAAAATGGTTACTCTCTTATTTGAAACTGTTTCCTGTTCGTAAATACACAAATTATTCAATCTATTTAAAACTGTTTTGAATCGATAAATAATTAATGAATACAGGATTATAACCAAAGATATGACTGTATAAAATCTTTGTCAATACAAATACAAAATTGTATTGCTATGGAACACAATTTTTTGTTTTTGTCATCCACCTTATATAAATATTAATTCAAGTTGACACTTGTGACTTCCTCAAACACGGCGCTCTAGATTTCTCTAGAATCACCAAGACCTGCGTTTGATTGATCCGTTATTACTGAGAAAGACGGCGAATCAAGTTCTTGTCATAACGTCACAACTGCGATTCATGATTAGCACTTTGTTAGAACCACAGGGTGCAACGTTTTAAGCCGACATGTTGAAGGAACTTTCATTGAAAACTTCCCGTCAAAGACTTGGGTGGGGCTCAGTAGTTTACTTACATTGATTTGAAACCATACAATTTACGGAAATAAGCCGTCCACGATAATCCACAGTCTCATACGGTTTGAGTACATATTATCACCACCGTCTGAAACGATGGATCTGGGTGCGAGTCTCTCATTACTCACGCAGTCACGCATATTTTATGGTCAAACAATAATTGTCGAAAGTTATGAACAGAACCCCTAAAGTTGATCACATATTATGTAACAATGACAGCTATATTTTCAGTTGCCCAAACTTTACAGACGAGTTAATCCATCTGCTTTTTCACCGAAAATGTATTCACAACTCTGGCACCTAAATCTTATAACTAGGGAAACGCCAAAGTCGTTGATAAACGAGTGAGTGAGCCAAGTGTTGAGTACCCGGGGGCCGGGAACATCCCCTTTCCTCCCATATACCTAAGGCTGAATCTAGCCCAGTATGAGGAATGGTACCGGGTACTATATACACATGGCTCACTCACTCGTTTAACAACGACTTTGGCGTTTCCCTAGTTAATTTGTTAGCCCAATAGCCTGGGCAAGCGGCTACTACCGGTATTTTATCGGAAACACTGACCCTACTTATAGGACATGTACGTACTCTTGAATTGTTTGCTACCCGTCAATGGTACTAAGAAATCAAAATACACAAACTTTAATACGAACCAACAAAGTATCAATTACAATATACAAATACATAAATATTGTTTTTATAAAAAACGTACGTCACCAACTCAAGTGGAGGGGTAGGAACTCATCAAGGGATAACAAGGATTCGTCCAATAAGTAGGCCTACTAGAGGTCAGACTTGAATGATTTGGATTTTGTATTTCTTGTGGCCCGATCACATTAGTGTCCAACAACATACACAACAAAAAAACATTTCAGTAAGTCATTTAAAATACCCAACATAACATTTAATTAATTTATTTAGAAAGTTATGTTTTAATAATAATACAAAACAGTAGGTGTAAATATTATTAACTAAACACATATTATAATATGAATATTCAACATTATAGGAACTTAATTTGAAACAATATGATTATGAATGTTCACAGTCTTAAGGAGACTACTATAATAACTTATCTTCCCATTTACAACTTTAGATACAGATATTTATTCTTTGTGCCTTGTTCCTTGTACAGGAGAATGTCAATTACGTGTTAGATGATTCTAAACCTGGCTATACATTTTAATTTATCACACAATTGGTAATCCTAAAACCAAGGTTATTTATTTTATTTATTTATTTATTTATTTATTTAATAAATCCTGAAAAAGACAAAAAAATATTGTTCATTATCTGAATAAATATCTTTGGTTTAAAGTTTTAAAATCTGTGGTTTATAATAACACGTACATTATCATTATTCACTATGATCAAGCCAATAACAAAAGCAGAGATTATTTGTATGTATTTATTTATTTTACGTCTATCATATTCAGTACAAAGGAGGATAACACTTATTTACAAAGGACAACAATTAGGGCCAGAGTGTTTTAAACATATAGTTTATTTACAACTTAATGCATTGGCTTAAAAAACTTTGTTACGTTTTTGAAAAAGTTTTTGTTATGTGGGATGCAATCTCCACGAAACGTCAAATATTTAACGTCAATTAGGCACGAGGTACATTCTAACATCATTCGGCCATGAAAGCCTGCACAGATTAGTTAATAATTGTACGTATTTAATATAGATTAAGGTGATCAACCGTGATTTTTTTTTTTAATCCGCAACCTAGTATAAATTTAGAGAATAGAGTTGAACCCTGGCTCTAGTAAATCATCAAAACAATTTTTACCAAATTTTTCTGAGCAGGCTCACGATAAATATTGCCTTTCTCAAACTAATTTGAAATTTCAGTTCCACCTTGCACACCATTCAACGTTGATGGTTGTGTTTATATACTAGTGCGTTTGGTGAAACTGAAGATTTTTTAAAATATTATTTTGAAGCGGAAATATTTGCCGTGTGACGGATCAGTAAGATTTAAATGTAAAATTGTTTTGATTTTCTACTGAGCCAGGTTTCAAATTATTCCATTCACTATATTTATACTTATTCTTAAAATTGAAACTGCTTTTTTCATAATACAATTAGTAAAAAACGTGTTGAAATTCACAAGCTAATATCAATAACTGCAATGTCTTTACAAAAAAATGTTTTTTGTTTTTTTTAAACGAGCCACTAATATCATATAGCCTCCAATTCCTCGCCTCAATCGTAACAAACCGTTATCATTGTGTTTATTAATTGTTTTTTATAGTGAACGTTCAATCAGCACATTACCTTCCCATTCCTCGACGTCAATCTTCAAAGGCTTGGGTGCCCACTTAATTAAACTTCTAGCATAATAGCTTATAACTAACAATACTAATATTAGCTACTTCTACCACTATAAACTCATCTACTATAACTAGCTACTCTACTAACTACTACTACTATAGCACTTTCTACAAAAAAATAGTCTACTAACTTCTAAACCATTTCTACGTATTAAATTGGCTTTACATAACTAACATAATTCAAAATGTTATACATAACCAGTTCCGTAGTATTAGATCGTTAACAATGAACATAATGTTAAATACATGAATTCCTTGTTTAAGGAATTAAATAAAAGAATTAAATAATAAATCCTTAAGTGTGATTAATTGGATTAAACATCTAATTGACCATAGGTAAATTCTAAACATAGTAGCAATTCTAATTACGAGTTGATTACATAAAAAAAAAAAAAAAACAGTTACAATTGAAAGTAAATTGATAAACATGAATTGAATAAAATTGAGAAACATTAATTGAATTAATTGATAACATTAATTGTTAAATTGATTACATTAATTGAATTAAATTGATAACATATTAAATTAAATTGAAAATTTGAATAATTAGTTATTAAAATTATCAAAATACTTTAAACTAATATTGTGCGTCACGATGTCACAATGTCTTCTCTGATGTCTTGAGGTTTTCATTGACGGATGGGTTGACCTCTCCTGCTCTCCTCTTCCTGTGAACAAGTATAGGGCAGAAGTACAACTTTATCCTGGTCTAGAATCTCTAGAATAATTAGTTCTCAACAAAGCAAATAAAACACAAAATAAATTACTATAGTGGTGTGTGGGTACCCAAAATAATTTTAGACATTTAGACAGATGAAGTGTATAATTCATCAATCGAGTATGATACTGGGCAATCGTTTGATTTTGGTTATCTTATTTAAAGCAAGAACAAGTCTGAATATATTGTTATAATGAATTTATTATAGTTGTTGACATTGTCGACATTGTACGCCAGAGATAAACTGCTAAGTTTGGAATAAGAAGTTGCCCAAATATACACAAGAACAATTAAAATATCAATGATATATTAATATTAATTAGTAAGATGGCACAGCGTATTAAGAGGACATGGAGAGAGACACAGCTCCTTCACTAGTGATTAAATATTGCAACGCAACAAAGGAAGAGTTAATACTAGTACTCTGATACTTACTGTCTTGTCCTGTTGCCCTCGTCAACTGTGCTGGATCTAGTTCACGGTCTGGGTCGCCAGGTCGCCCCGCAAAGTCTGGCTGCCGCGTGTGGAGCTCCCTCCGTGGTGTTTCCGCTAGGGCCGCGTCGGACGGGGCGGTGCCGGACCCATGCTACTCGTCTCGGTGCGTCTTGACGGGCCGGACCGTTTACTCTGCAAGGTCTCGTACTCTGAAAACCAAAGCGAGACACAAAGCAGAACCAGGCATCCAACAAGCTACAGCATAAATTGAAACTTAGCTAAAAGCATACCATTGTTGAAATACTTAATACAATGGTAAGACCTCTGGCCAAAGAAAATACACGCCACCATAAAGGAAGGAATGCACTAAGTCTGGCAGCAGATCAAACCAGAGAAATAAAGCACTTCGTTATGTTATGCTATTCTACAGCACCTGGCATTCCGAGATGTCATTCGTCGTTGAGATTACTATCATAAACATATACAATAACTTCCTAAGTACTGCTCTAAGTAAAAAAAAAAAAACTCATCCGGATTGAGTCCGATTGAGCCACCTTAGGATTTTGCAGTCGACAGTGTACCCCTCTACGCGCACCATGGTGACTAAGCGAGTGGACACTGTACTAGCAACACAGTGGGCCATGCACCAGAGGGCCAGGGAGACCGACCAACAGAGCTAGCTGGTTCGCTTAGGGGTGTGGGACTACTCGGCTACAAGGAAGGTTTCACCCGCACAACACAAAGGTCGCAAGTCCAAGGTCACAGGTGACAGTGTCGTCGTCACTTAGGCCATGGCGAACTCAGATCGGTATAATATAGACTACTAGCCTCAAGGTTTGGGATCTCCGAGGAATTATTTCAATATGTTACGACGTCAGGGAAGCAGACCTGTTCAATATGGCTTGATATAATTCATTTCATTTCATTCGTCTTAGCAACAAACACTGTTTTTGGTCTCGAAGTTCTGTTGTCTGAGGTCCTCATTTATTATTCCCAAGTAAGTTTGTTAAATTACTATTCTTAATATCTAATTAGTGCACTGACTTTGTGAAGCAGACCTGTTCAATATGGCTGGATAATTTATTTAATTTATTCTGATCTAAGCAACAAACACTGTTCATGATCTCGAAGTTCTGTTGTCAGAGGTTCTCATGTAAACGTTTTATTATTCCTAAGTAAGTTAGTTTAAGTATCCTACAGAACCTTACATACAAAACCCTGCCTCAAGAATGACACTTAAGACCATTGTCAACTCACCGGATTGAGCCGTCTTGATGATGTATGTAATCGACGGTATCTCGACGATATTCTCTTGATAACGGGCTGCAAGATATTGTACTCTGAAAGCCAAAGCGAGACACAAAGCAGAACCAGGCATCCAACAAGCTACAGCATCAATTGAAACTTAGCTAAAAGCACACCATTGTTGAAATACTTAATACAATGGTAAGACCTTGGCCAAAGAAAATACACGCCACCATAAAGGAAGGAATGCACTAAGTCTGGCAGCAGATCAAACCAGAGAAATTAGGCACTTCGTTATGTTATGCTATTCTACAGCACCTGGCATTCCGAGATGACATTCCTCGTTGAGATTACAATCATAAACATATACAATAACTTCCTAAGTACTGCTCTAAGTAAAAAAAACTCATCCGGATTGAGTCCGATTGAGCCACCTTAGGATTTTGCAGTCGACAGTGTACCCCTCTACGCGCACCATGGTGACTAAGCGAGTGGACACTGTACTAGCAACACAGTGGGCCATGCACCAGAGGGCCAGGGAGACCGACCAACAGAGCTAGCTGGTTCGCTTAGGGGTGTGGGACTACTCGGCTACAAGGAAGGTTTCACCCGCACAACACAAAGGTCGCCGGTCCACGGTCACAGGTGACAGTGTCGTCGTCACTTAGGCCATGGCGAACTTAGATCGGTATAATATAGACTACTAGCCTCAAGGTTTGGGATCTCCGAGGAATTATTTCAATATGTTACGACGTCAGGGAAGCAGACCTGTTCAATATGGCTGGATAATTTATTTCATTTCATTCGTCTTAGCAACAAACACTGTCCTTGATCTCGAAGTTCTGTTGTCTGAGGTCCTCATTTATAATTCCTAAGTAAGATTGTTAAATTACTATTCTAATTCTAATTGTGCACTGACTTTGTGAAGCAGACCTGTTCAATGTGCTGGATAATTTATTTAATTTATTCTGATCTTAGCAAAAAACACTGTTTTGATCTCGAAGTTCTGTTGTCATAGGTTCTCATGTAAACGGTTATATATTCCTAGGTAAGTTTTGTTTTAAGTAGTCCTACAGAACCTTACTACAAAACCTGCCTCGTATGAACTTAAGACCATTTTCAATCACCCGGATTTGAGCCGTCTATGTATGTAGTCGACGGTGTCTCGACGATATTCTCTTGATAATGACTGCAAGGTCTCGTACTCTGAAAACCAAAGCGAGACACAAAGCAGAACCAGGCATCCAACAAGCTACATCATAAATTGAAACTTAGCTAAAGCACACCATTGTTTTAAATACTTAAACAATTGGTAAGACCTCTGGCCAAAGAAATACACGCCACATAAAGAAAGAATGAACTAGTCTGGCAGCAGATCAACCAAAGAAAATTTGCAATTTCTTATGTTATGCTATAATTCTAGCAGTCACCTGGCATTCCAAGATGACATTCCTCGTTGAGATTACTATCATTAAAATATACATAACTTCCTAAGTATTGCTCTAAATAAAAAAAAAAACCATACCGGGTTGAGTCGATTGAGCGAACCTTAGATTTTGCAGTCGACAGTGTACCCCTCTACGGCACATGGTGACTAGCGAGTGGACACTGTACTAGCAACACAGGGGCCATGCACCAGAGGGCCAGGAGTACCGACCAACAGAGCTAGCTGGTTTCGTTAGGGTGTGGACTTACTCGGCTAAAGGAAGGTTTCACCGCACAAACACAAAGGTTGCAAGTCAAGGTCAAGTGTGACGTGTCGTCGTACTTAGGCCATGCGAAACTCAATCGGTATAAATAGACTACTTTAGCCTCAAGGTTGGATTCTCCGAGAAGGAATTATTTCAATATGTTTACGACGTCAGGGAAGCAGACCTGTTCAATATGGCTGATAATTTATTTCATGTTATCGTCTTAGCAACAAACACTGTCCTTGATCTCGAATTCTTGTCTGAGGTCCTCATGGGAAACGTTCTTATTATTCCTATGTAAGTTTGTTAAGTGTAGGCTAATAGGGACCGACTTAATCTCGAAGTTCTTGTCATGTCTAATAAGCTTATTATACTATGTTAGTTTGTTTTAAATATTCTTCTTAAATCTAATTTGAGCACTGACTATGTGATATTTCAGATAACAGACTGGAGGGTTAGGGTTAAGCCCAAGCCTAGGCTTGTAAAATTTTAAGCTTGGTTTGAAAGCTAGGCCCTAGGGCGAATCACTGTCTACTACCCTCTATGAACACAACTGTAGATCAACTAATCTTGATGCTGAACTTATTTCCGGGACCGATCACCCCTTCGTCTTCACATTCTTATCTTCATCTGGTTCGTTGCTGTTGCATCAAGGACAAAGTGTGAAGACAAAATCTCCTTGCGATGCGGGGCGAGGCATCAGCTGTAACAAAACAACATGCTGTCAACACAATTGCAGGAGAATTGTTATTTTTAATTTCTTTAGTTCATCATTCATTTTTTAATTTTAGTGTCATATTCTCACCTATAATAATCATAAAGGCCCAAACAATTCATTCAATATTATTTATAATTAGTGCAAAGTTTAATTGATGAATCAAGTTTTTTAGTGCCGACAGAAATCATTTGGAAGTGTCACTGCACTAACTCACATGTTAAAACATCTCCAACATTTGTGTCTTACGTTGAAAAGAATCGGGTTGAATGGTAAAAGATGTGGGTAAAAAAGTAAGATTGATAAAGACAAAACAGGGAGCAGTAATTCGTGTAACCGAATAGATTGAGGAAAAAACCCGAGTCTGCAATAAAACAGGACAACAATTAGCTGGAACTGTGGCTTGAACCAGACCTCCGCTCTTACCTTTCCGACATTTCCAGAGAACTAATCTTCGCTTAAATATATTCTTATTTGTCATGTTGATGACCCCGATTGTTGTGGGAAACAATTAGACACTTGAAATGTGAGGACCAGTTTAGCTTTAATAAAACAAAAGTATGCATCAAATTATTAGTTTAGTTAGCATTCTAATAACACCACAGAATATTTTCACGGAGTTTGTCAAATTTATTTATATATGCAACTTTCAGACAGCGAAAATTTTACAATGTGATACAAGTTGATATTGATCCCGGTCGGTAATGTTTCAGTTTGTAATAACTCTTACTGGTGTGTTGCTTGGGTACGTTCCGCAATTGACGCAGTGATACTCGAACTTGAAGGAAGTGGTTCCGCTCTTGCTAGCTGGAATACAATCAAAATCCTCTTCATCCAACATTGTGGTTTGCTGTAACAAACGGTAGGGAAAGATAAGGGTTTCCGCTTTTTAGTCAAAGTCCACCCAATCTGTTTAATGTTCTACACTAAACACACTATTGCAATTTGTTTATTAATTAATTGCTATGGAATGCAAGAATATGAAATCACAGTTTCAGTAAAGAAAATACTTGCGGCACAAGCAGTGGCTAGAAGCAGGGCGGTGTTGGTTTGGCACCACTCGGGTAACTCTACATGACAGTCGTTATAAATAGTTTAGCCCAGCTTGCGTGATGTCAATGACATCGCCTATTAATTTTGCCATTGAGTGTAGATGATGTGGCACAACTCAGGGAACATGACCACAGAGTTGACACAGTCACCCTACTGTTGCGAGGCAAGCACTGAGCTACGTCCCGCATCACATCACAAAACCAAACTCGTTTCAATCGTGAAAATCTTTGAACTAAGCATAAACTTGTCAATAGGAATTTCTTGATTTTATCTTTTTTTAGATACTAATTTTACTTTATTCTTCCTTCACCTAAATAACATAAGGATGTTTGTTACCTTGTTTAAAAAACAAACAAACAGACGGAATGAGGTCATAATCCACCATTAATAAAACCGATATTCATTTATGATTTGATTTGTCATCTTAAGTTATGTTCGCACTCTTCTATAATTGATAATGTAATTATCTGTCTGTGATTATAGCATACTATGGAAATTATAATTTGGCTATTGATAGGCCTAATGTACACGTCCCGTTTAAAACAACAATCGGCCAAATTACATGAAAACAATTTAAAGAAACAAAAGCCAACACTAACAAACATGTACATAAAAACAATCAAGATAATTTCATAAATAAGCACTCCAACAATGCGTGTTAGCATTGTGTAATCTTTCATAGTTCCAGAATCGTGCATATATATGTCAAGCATAATTATAATCAGATTATGCTCTAATAACCAAACAAACCAAGTTAGCGGAACATTAAGCCTAAAACTCGCAAAGTCTTGTATACTAAATACTCAAAATAAATGTAAATCAAATACGTGTCACTCCCTACCTTAATTCTCCCCAAATTCATTGATCGGGAAACACTCCGTAAGTGTATTTATTTTTATAGAAATCAACCCAGAAATTAAAAAAATTGGACCACGCTGGGATGGATTTTTTAATTTCTGGATTGATTTCTATAAAAAAAACTTACCTTTATAATTATTGTAGTCTGAACGCCACTAAACGTAAATATGAATAGTGAAGAAGAACCAACGAGAAAAACATGGTTTATAGTTTTGATAATGATAAATTTTAACTTAACTATTACAACAATTATAGTACCGTTACAAATTTATCTACGCACAGAAGCAAACAACTCGTGGTAACGTTTTCTACGACTGAAAAGAACAAAGTACAGTTCGCGTAATTCACTTTTCGCGTTGATTTGGTCTTTTCTGAACTGAATGTATCACCGTAGGATGGTTTGTATTGTAGCTGGAATTGCACAGTAATCTATCTCTTCTACCGACCTTGAAACACATTAGGCTCGACCAACGTACGTGACCCAACACCACCTACGACAAAGAATACCCCATTCAAAGGCGACCCATTGTTGCTCGGTTTTTTACTTTCATCTAAAACTCATCTCATTTTAGTCGAAATAATTCATTCTAAACGAAATCTATCACAGTATACGATCCGTTTCACAAATAAAATAGTTAGTCACGCACATCAGAACAATAATTCACATAAGTATACTTATCCGACACTCTGTCTTGTTTTGGAGCGTTCTCATGTCAGTTACTAGAACTACAACTCACGTGAGAACGCGGTGGCCACTGTCAACTCTGAGTTAAAATAAGAGACATTCAAGTCATAGCCAAACTAGTTGTCCGACAATATTTATGTATTTTAACTCGTTCAAACAACTAAAACCATAAAATAAACATTACAATAAACATTAAACTAAATTTAAATATTTCATTATATGTATTGTTGATTTTATTTGTTTGTTATGTTGTAAGAGTGGACACCAATGTGTTTTGGCTTCAGCCTCTCTGGCTGCCTTCTTTGTTTTACTATATACTGGGCATATTCAAGCAACAATAAAATAATAATAATAAACATAATTAATAGTGATTTCAAAGTTTTTGTTATATACGAGATGAACCTAACAATCCCAATTTTAATAATTATAATATAATGTCAGAAAAAAATCAAGTGAATTGCAACACTAATATTGCGTTGATGGTACCTTCACACTATATCTCCATGCACAGTACAGTAATCAATTGTTTGTAGAATATAAATTCACTCTCTTCCTGAGTGAATGATAGTTCGAGTCCTGTGGCCCACTTGTATGGATACTGGAGGCTCGTCCGGACAATCAAGAGTATGATCTAATAGCTGTTGACATCCGCACATATATACATACTCTGTGTCTCCCGGTCAAAGTTCGGCGTAGGGTTCCTATTGGCCAGTCAGGTCACTGCAAAACACATGATCGTAGCATTACACAACAAATATCATGATCAATGCCTTAGTAACTTGATAACTAGGGAAAGCGTAAGTGTTGTTAACGAGTGAGTGAGTGAGCCAAGTGTGAGTACCGGAACATCCCCTTTCCTCCTATACCAGGATCTACCCAGTATAGAATGATACCGGGACTCAACAGACAACTTGAATGTATTTTGTGTTCGTGCTAGGACGGCTCAAAGTCCCGTTTACAACTCCTACACAAGAATGATGATTTAGTCCAGATCAGAAGTTTAAAAAACTTCTAACTTTGGCGGGAATCGAACCCTGGACCTTCTGCATTGGAAGCAGGTACGCCAACAACAAGACCAACGAGCCACACAATCTTTTTTTCAATACTTTTTGATCTTTCAATTTTTCGACTTTTTACAACGATGATGTGAGAAAATGAAGCAAGTAATTTATTATCATTGATATGAAGATGAAGATGAACAAACGCAACATACATCCATTTCCCATTCCCATAGGCGGGATTCGAACCCATCACGTAGGAACTGTTGTGTACCCGGTGATCACCACGTGTCAGTGCGTGTGTTATATGCAGAAGCTCCAGGCTCTAGAGTCTAGATTAGCAGAGAAGATGACCATGGCCCCTGCGCTAGGATCACACGCAAAAGCGTGAAGCGTTCCACATTTTTGTTGTATTTATTTATTCGACTTAATTTTTAATTTGTTAGGCTACTTACTTTACTACCTTGTGATGTTTTTTTACTCGCACGCCTCGTTTCATTATTTATTCCCATTCTAGTTCGACAATGGTCAGTGTCATCCAAAAATTATTTATATGTGTCCTCTCTTTTTCTGGTAAGACGTGATTTTGTATAATGACTAATGAGTGGTCGGGGAGGGGGGCACCCCCAGATTCTTATAGTGCGATCGGAGAATTTAACGAATTTTAGACCCGTTTTTTATTTTTATACATATCATATTCCCTGAACTTATAGTTTAGGTAAACAGAAGGGTATATATTTATTTTTGGATTGGGTATACGCTGTATATTCGTGTATACCCACTGATACCACTGGGTTTAAGAAATCTTTTTATCTACAAGAATATTTGTTGCTATAAAATTGGACTCAATCACAGCATTCACCTTTCTGACTGAGAAAATACTTAAAAAACATATTCAGTAAGGATGCCTGTGTTGCTGTGCCTGTATTTGAGTCTATTTATCTGCAGTCTATTTTGTATTTACTTTTTTTTTATCGTGGGAAACCTGTTATAGGGTGCAATTAGCCCCTCTTCAGGTGAACTAGGTATGTGCGTATAGGAAATTGTGAAGGGATGTCCGAGGGCTATTTAAGAGGACTCGTTCCCTTGCATTCGCATCAACGACTGAGGAAAACCTCGGAAAAAACCTTCAGTTAGGATTGCCGGTCTCGACGAAATTCGAACCCGGGACCTCCCGAATCAGAGTCGAGCGCTTTAGCGGCCGAGCCAACACTGTCGGATCTGCAGTCTATGTATATCTCTATATGTGTGTGTCTGTTCTCTACTACATTTATTCACGATCATAAACAAGACTGTTTTCAATGCACATACATTAATCCCATAAGCCGGATTCACAATAATAATTTAGTCGTGATAATGAAATAGCAAAAGGGGATTATGTGAACCGAAGCGTTTAACGACCACGCTGTGGTACGGAATCTTCACAGTAATATCAACGAGAATTTGCATCAATTCATTTTCTTATTTTCATTTCCACTCGTAGTTTTCCGTGAACCAAATCAGACGAGACAAACTGTTTCACTCAATTCATCAAGCTAAAACATTTTCAATTAAATATAAATAATTAGTGTAGTTTCAAATGTTGTTTCTGGATTAAACATATTTCACTATCAGCTCAGTACACTTGCAAGAAGAAACAAAAGCACAACATGGGTATTGAGGACTGAATCTTGTTCTCCTTTTAGTGTATTATTTTGTACAAAGATGATATATTTTTTACAATAATTGTACATTAGAGTATGAGAAAGTTATTTACCCACTTTTTAGGCAATCATAGACTCTAGTCAGAACTACAGAAAATAAAAAGTATTCTGTTCAGGACTCATATTGCTTTCATTAGAAGTAAAAACCTTTTTGATTTTTTTTGGGGGGGGGAAGGTTCCGTGTGACGTGTTAGCTTAAGAGGAATTAGCAAGGCCTAAGGAGAGTATTGTTTTGATTGCTGGTGGTTGGAATCGTAACGACGACCCACTGCTTCTTCTATCTGGATCGTGTAAACCTCTTGATGTATTGTATTCCATAGTAATGTTTGAGAAAACATGACAAAGTTGACAAACAAGTAACAGATTATTGTATTACCATAGACTATGGTTAGCATGAAGGTAAGGAAAAATGTAAAGAAAGCGCACAGGACGCGTGGGTGCGTGGTTCTGACCATCATGGGCACTTCCTTCTCATCTCTCCTGGGCTAGAGTGACAAATTATGACCTAACGGTTGACGCTCCCTCGACCTAATACTTTCCCCACCATATCCCTAGGCTAGACGACGACGTGAGAAACTAGAGCGCTTCAACCTGTTGGGTCATAAAGTGCAGATGCATTATAATTTACTAGGCCGCTTCGCGAACGCTTTTTCCAGTCGCGTTGATGGATGAGCTTTTTTGAATATTTCTGTTTTAAATGGAATCTCATTACTTTTTCTATCGTTATTTGATATTATATGTTTACTATAAACCTTTAAAAGGCTTATATAAAAACCTTAAGTTCTATGAATTTTGACCAAAATTTTCAAAATTTTCTTTCAAGAGGCACTACATCACCATAATCTTTATGTTAATGTAAAATATGAACGTTGTAGCCCCACCCGTTTGGTCAGAATCGGCCCAAATATCACGAAAATATTGTATTAAAACCCGGGGAAAGAATCGTAAAAGTACGATTTTAATGAGAAATATTTTTTTCAAATGTCTCTCAAAACGTATATAATGTATGTGATTTTAAACGTTCCCATAAAGTTCATTAAGATAGGAGCAGCCGTTTGCAAAATATCACGAAAATATCTCATTAAAAATCAAAAAAAAATCGTATAAGTCGATAATCATAGGAAATATTTGATCGTTTATATCCATAAACGTGGCAAGTCTAAGTTTAGAGTTTTCAAAGGTCCCCTCCAATTTTCATCAAGATCGCTAATACCGTTTGCCCGGTAGAGAGCGAACAAACAGACAAAAAAACTAACAAAAAACAAAACACCCGAGCTATTTTTCTTGGGGTAACGTAAGTTAAAGAAAAAAAGTACAGTGAAATTGAAGTCTTTGCTTCGCTCATCTAATAACCAAACGGTTGTTGCGCCCTTTAAACCAAATAATCTCAAATATACTCAAATACTCAACTCCCACAACGATAAAACCAAATTAACCTGCGCGATTTACATTGATTTTTAAACGTTGATATCCAGTATGCAAATTTGAGTTAAAAAATATGTACACTTGGAGTAAATTCCCAAAGTTGACCAAAATGGAGTAAATTACGGTGATTTTAATAATTTTTAATTCAAAATCAAGGAATAGGGAATATGCACCAAGTCCAAAATAGACGTGGGTGTAAGAAATGGATAGAAAACCACTTAAAACGCCATTATACTGCAATTAAAAGCAATTTAAAGAAATTATTTTAAATTCTATTGAGGCTCAAAGTTTGTAGTATTTTATTTCCCGCGCAAGCAGCACGTGACGTCAAGATTCAGGTCTAGAGCACGCTAGAGCATTGTTGACCAATGGGCTTACATACATACATAGATTGCACAGTTAATATCACTGTTTGGCATCACCTTATTGGCCGATTCGCATCAGTACCATAAAGTGACGTAGATGCTCATTTTTCCCGCCATTATTATTGATGCAACTTTCAGCTTACTTTTATAAATGAAAATCTTATTTAAATAATAAATAATATGATTAACGTATTCAGAATGAAGTCCTTAATGTAGTGGAGGGATAAAAAAAGCTAAGGTATATTCCCTATTGTTGGATGAGCGAAGCAAAGACTTTAATTTCACATGCGTGTTTTTTTTTCACTTGCGTTACCCCAAGAAAAATAGCTTGGGTGTTTTGTTTTTTGTTAGTTTTTTGTCTGTTTGTTCGCTCTCTACCGGGCAAACGGCATATGCGATCTTGATGGAAATTGGAGGGGGTCTTTGAAATCTCTAAACTTAGACTTGCCACATTTCTGGGTACAATCGATTAAAATATTTCTTATGATTATCGTACTTTTACGATTTTTTTCGATTTTTTATGAGATACTTTCGTGATATTTGGCAAACGGCTACTCCGATCTTGATGAAACTTTATGGGAACCTTATCATCACTAAAGTTATATATGTTATGATTTTAGAGACATTTTAAGAAATATTTCTCATAAAAAACGTACTTTTACGATTTAGTTTCTTAATTTTTAATACGATATTTTCGTGATATTTGGGCCGATTCTGACCAAACGGGTGGGGATACAATGTTCATATTTTACATTGACATAAATATTAAGGTAATGTAGTGCCTTTTGAAAGAAAAGGTTGAAAACGTTGGTCAAAATTCATAGAATAGAATATATATAAATAAGAAATATATATAAGAGATAAGAAATAAGGTTTAAATATAAGGCTTTTAAAGGTGTATAATTAACAAGTAATATCAAAAAAAATTAATATAGAAACAGTAAAAAAAAAGCTCATCCATCAACGCGACTGGAAAAAGCGTTTGCGAAGCGGCCTAGTTTAGGAATACGCGTACATGGATAGTATAGATTTATTCTTTATTAACATAAGTGTGAAATTTGATAACGGTGTTATAAACCGTTTACCCGGAAAAAATAGAAAGATGAGCGCCTAAACTCGTCTCCGCGGCAGCCTCAGCGACTCCTTTTAAGCTAGACGACGACGTGAGAAGCTAGGGCGCTTCAACAGGACCTGTTAGATCATATTGCGCAAGCGCCAGTTGAAGCGTCCTTCAATCCAAATAATCTCAAATATAGCCTATTTAAATACTTTCCTCACCATATCACGACGACAACGACGACGTGAGAAACTCGCTTCAACCAGTTAGGTCATATTGCGGATGCGCATTATGACCCAACGGTTGTTGCGTACTTTAATCCAAATAATCTCAAATATATTCAAATACTTTTCTCCTCATATCCCCTAGGCTAGACGACGACGACGACGACAACGACGACGTGAGAAACTAGGGCATTTAAACCTGTTGTCATATTGCGCAGGCACATTATGACCCAACGTTTGTTGCGTCCTTCTAATCCAAATAATCTCAAATATACTCAAACACTTGCCCATATGTTCTATATGCAGGCTTGACGAGGATGACGTAAGAAATTAGGCTCTTTAACCTGGTAGTATTGCGCATGTGCATTATAACCTAACGGTTTAAGCGTCCTTAATCCATACAATCTCAAATCTAATCCCCAGCACCATACCATACAATACCAGCCTGTGGCTGGTTCTGACCATCATGAGCTCCTCTTTCCCATATCCCCTACTTCTTTGCCATCAGGTCGTGGTCTTATTTCTCTTCAATTGTGTAAGTACGTATTCTGGCTTCACTAGACATTTCTTACAACACAAACATAAATAAAAATCAATGACGCGCAGCAACGCTCCTCCCTCACTCAACAAGTTGACACTTTTCGTGGTCGGTTAAATTTTCAAAACGATTTCTCAATCTCGACGACTTCTTAGCTATTAACGAACGTTTCCGAGCGATATTCGAACTTCTAAAGACCCGAATCGGAGAAGTTCTTCTCTCACTCTCAATCGTAACGATAAGAGAGAACAAACTGAAAAGTCTTCCAGATGAACACACATTTTCGGGATTCGTAAATTCGCATCGTCAAGGACTCTGCACTGGGAATGCTCTGCGAAACCATGACCATGACTTTTGGGACTTTTGTGTTCATTCACAAAGGGTGTGGAATCGTCGAACTATGAGGAAATATATTTTAAAATCTTTGATCCATGGGCTGAAAGAATATTGAACCATTAAACCAGTTTCTTCTTTATCTCTCTAGTAACCGATATGAATATAGATAAGACATTCTATTTTAACTTTTAAGCATTTACTTTTAGTCTACTGTAAGTGATAAGGTACTTTGTATACATTTGTAAGTATAGTTATTACTGTATGGTTTGTGGCTCGCAGTTTTAAGGTATATTCCTGCATTATACAATTGGTAGTCAATTGTCTCTAACCCTCGTTTCGATCCAAGGTTTTAGCGTCCGAATTTACTTTATTCCATTTTAAGGAATATAAAAATTAGCTTTGAATTCGGTCAAGCAACAAGGCATGTAATAAATGCATATTTTAATAAATTCCCCCGTTGAAATTGTTTTTGCAAGATAGTAGCTGATCAATAAATGCAATTTATAATAAATCAATAAAGATATGCTAAAGTGAACTTTTTCCATTCAAATGTTATTTAATGTTTTACTGTACAGATCAGACTAATATTTCGCGGTTAAATAATATAACAACAAACATTTTCAATTGTGGTTTTACTTGCAAAAAAGACACAGAATATAATGACCAAACCTAACAGTGACTCAAAATTAAAACTCTTGAATTGACAGGTGATGTTGTTCTTAGCGTAGATACCCCACATGTAAGCGCGACGCAATGCTTCGATGATAAAGGGAGTGGTGGAAACAGAAGATCGGTCTTCGGTGGCACATCTAGATTAAAAATAGGTCGGTCGCAGTAGAACAGTAATCGAACAATCAGACAGAACGCGTTGACTCAAGATTAAAACTGCCCATGCGTCACATATGTCGCCAAAACAATGGGAGAGTAGAATAGAGAGAGTAACTAATCAAATTGATAATAACTTTTACAATACACGTGAACCCAAAAAGTTTGGTACTTCTTCGGCTAGGGGGGTCCAACTTTTATACACTGTAACGGAAAGGATTTCGGGTGCGCTCTTATAAAAAATATCCTAGAACTAGCGCGGCAGGTAACTAGGCGGAAAGGTCGACTAACCTAACGTAAGTAGTTTTGTAACGGAAAGGATTTCGGGTGCGTATGTTTTCATTGAAAAAAACAAGTGTTGAAAAGTTGGACCCTCCAACCGAAGAAGTTCCAAAAGTTTAACGTATACAAACCAAGTTTATAATACAGAGCAATCTTTTCGAAGTGAAGTCATCAGTCTCGAAAGCCAACATTAATTGTGTCTGCTATTACACGTTCCGCAACTTGGCACTTGGCTGATTCGACCAATCACAATCAAGCGGCGCTTCGAAACGTCGACAAGAGCTGGAGCTATTTAATTCTACTTCCGGCGCTCCCGAGATCTTGACCGTTGGGATGTCATCGCGACATAGATATCAACCATGTTTGAGATACGTTTAAACTTATTTGTACACTAAATAACAAATTCATAATTTTTAATACTTTTCACGACCGAAGATATATATTTTTTTACCGTAAAAATTAAACCTGTTGTGGAGTGCAATATGCCCCTATTCAGGTAAACTAGATATGTTGCGGATAGGACAATTGTAAAGGGATGTCCGAGGGCTGTTTAAGAGGACTTGATCCCTGAAAAAATTCAGTCAGGAGTGTCGGTCTCAACGAGATTCGAACTCGGGACCTCCTGAATCAGAGTCAAGCGTTTAGCGGTCGAGCCAACACAGTCGGTAGTAAAGAAATGTCCATTGCAACTCTGATATTCATAAGTATGACGCTTTTTGAAGAGGTTGTGAGCAGAGCGCCCAAGTCTGGGTAGTGAAATAAGTATTTGGTAAAATATGCTCTGTGTTCGCCCTATACTTCCCACAGTTCGCTAACTAAGGCAAACTCACGTGATGAAACACAATCCTCAAAGAACTCCTTATTTAGTACCTTGATGGCGAGACAAAGTAAACACTGACGGGAAAACAGTACAGAAGAGGAAGAATACAATGTCAGCCAATATAAAGTGGATCAACTTAATTACACCTAATAATGTCTTCGAGAACAATCCCGCTGTAAATCATCTTAATCAAAGCTTTCCGCGCTACTATAAGCTAGAACAATGTGTTTCATTACATCATAATTAAACATTATTCATTAGGGGTTATTTTGTATTTGTTTATTAATATGAATGAATACGTTTTGAGTCATTTTTTAAGCTTAAGAAAAAATATTGTGGTTTTGGCTACACTTCGTCGCATTTATTTATTGGTGGAAGGGGGGGGGGGGTCAGTTACAACAAATTCTACTTCTATACTTCAAACGATGTGTATAGCGGCATACGATTATAACGTTAATTCATCTTAAGATGAAGAAGATGGAATAATTAAATATAAAAGTAAATAAGGCCTGTATGAAATATTTGTAATAATAAACCACTAAGAAATTGCCTAATAGGTATGTAAAATAATTAATAATAAGAAAGTTTTTGGGGCATTGCGTTGCGATTATTAGAGTGGAATAACACAACGCGCATGCCCCATTGCGTCAATGCGTAATTGACATTTCGTTGCATTCTGTACTGTTAGGAGGATTAATAAACAAAACTGACGAATTAGTTGCAACATACGTAATCGAAATAGCTAATGCAACATTCAAAATCTGTAACCACGCCAGGGCATATTTAAAGTATCCGTGATTGAGTATGGATTCCTTAAACATCGAATACTTGTAGGCCTATGGATACAAAGTTCTATGAAACAGGTAGATGAAAAAGTATTTATAACATCTGCAAACTGCAAGAGGTTGATCAATCTACAAGTAAAGAACACATTTCTCTCATTGTGATTATGAGTAACGTGACAATAAAAAACAACGCGATAGAAAGTTTGAGTTGCACCCAGACGTAGCTCTGCACCAGATTCCACAAGATAATATCGCAGACTAAACAAACAAGTCGAGAAATAAGGTAAAGCAAATACGTCATAGTCGCCGTTCAAATATTATTTGCTCTCTACTCGTGTGCTTTGCCTCTCTGACGAGTTACACGCGGTAGCAAGATCCAATATAAATACTCGCGAGTAACGATTATGAGGTATTGTCAATAGAAGGTTGCACGTTCAATACGTTCCTCGTACTGAGCTAAAATTCCAGAGGTCATCAGTCCGATACCCCGCCAGCATTAATCCTGAATGAACGATTTTACAGTGTTCCACTTATAAATACGGACTCTGCAATTTAGTTAAGTGTAATTAACCTTTGGACATTGTCACGCGCTCAATCATTCTCACATCCTAAACCAAGTTAGCTGTGACTATTTCCTTGTACCTGGGCAAGTCTTCTAAGAAAATGAAGTAAGCTCAATAATTTCACCATAAACCCATTTATTTTGTAAACATTAAGCCCAAATTGGTACGGCGTGAGAACGTTCCGCAACTTATTTTTAACTGCTCCTCAATGTTAAGAAATCTTTCCAGTGTTGGTTGATTTCGTGTCTGATTCATTGTTCAGAAACATGAATAGTATTCGTTAAATGAATACACGATATCATGAGTAATTACTAGAACAAGCCAAAATAGCTATAATCACACATTTATTCTGATAACCTGGTTGTTAATCATTATTGCTTACAGAAACAATGTTGATAGCAACGAACGTTATAATTTCTCCTAAGAGATTGGCACCTAACCCAAAATACGCTTAGTCCGTCCATTGCGATTCGTCAAGCCTTTCATGTTACACGTGTTACTGAACCATTTGCAAAAGCAACATACTTAACGTTTTCTCAATGTTAAGAGTTCACCATGAACAAACTCCTCCATCATTGAATGACTTTATTTATACGCCTCGTTTGGTCATTGGGGCCACACCCCTCTTGTTTGAATTGAAATTTGATTCCCCCGATCCACCCTTTAGGGGCTTCATTAAGTATGATCAAATGTCAGCAGAAACAGTGGGGAACGTCGCTATATTATGTGGAGTTAAACCCTAATGTCAAAGTAGTGAAGTCTAGAAGGCTCGGAAGGGGCTAAGCTAAGGTAAGCTCAGAGCTGATTTCATTTCACTAAGTATAGACGTGCTGACCCCATGCCATTATGGCTTGTGTTATGCAACGTGAATATCATACTGTATGGGACGAGATTAAGTACTGGGTACTTCTATTAATGCACATACGCTTCCTGGTAGATGAGTATTACGTGTCGATTTAAATAATCTTAAGTGCAATACAAATGTTACCGAGACCCTTGCCGCAAGTCACACTAGTTTTGCACCTAACCCAACCTCTATGTTATTGTTGATATAACTATCGACAAAACTAGAAGACACAATATTAGATCCATGCATTCAATATTTTATAGTGGAATTCGATTATATAACCAATTAGATCAAGAAATTAATAATGCAAAATATGTAAAAGATATTAAAGATTGCTGCCTTACTTTTGTAAAAATAAAATTTTCTTTTACATGGATGTAGATTTGGTAAAATTTGTATTTTGTACATGTTGTTAATTTGAAAATTTAAGAAAAATTGTAATTTTGTAAATTTGGTTATTTTGATAAATTTGTTAATTTTGTAATTTGAGGGAGGGTTTTAAGATAGGTAAGTACAACTCTGAGAGTAGTAAGCAAGGGACGTCCTACCTGAGAGAAAATAAAATTTCCTTTTACATGATTGTAGATTTGGTAAAATTTGTAATTTTGTACATGTTGTTAATTTGAAAATTTGAGAAAAATTGTAATTTTGTAAATTTGGTTATTTTGATAAATTTGTTAATTTTGTAATTTGTGGGAAGGTTGTAAAATAGGTAAGTACAACTCTGAGGGTAGTTAGCAAGGGACGTCCTACTTGGGAGGGTTGTTAGATAGGAACGTCGCAACTCTGAGAGTAGTTAGCAAGGGACGTCCCACCTGGGAGGGTTGTTAGATAGGTAAGTACAACTCTGAGAGTAGTTAGCAAGGGACGTCCCACCTGGGAGGGTTGTTAGAAAGGTAAGTACAACTCTGAGAGTAGTTAGCAAGGGACGTCCCACCTGGGAGGGTTGTTAGATAGGTAAGTACTAGAGATGGGAATGTTGGCCCGGGCCGGGCCGGATGTTTTTGTTATTTTCGGGCTTCGGGCCGGGCTGGGCCCGAAGCATTAAAATTTCGGGCCGGGCCGGGCCGTTTCGGGCTTTTGGGATGTTTCGGGCTTTCGGGCCGTTTCGGGCTTTC
This sequence comes from Sweltsa coloradensis, assembly GCA_024449915.1. Lineage (NCBI taxonomy): Eukaryota > Metazoa > Arthropoda > Insecta > Plecoptera > Chloroperlidae > Sweltsa > Sweltsa coloradensis. Next base: position 284,809 of record JAMZAV010001318.1, read on the forward strand.
GGGCTTTCGGCCAGTTCGGGCTTTCGGGCCAGGCTTCGGGCCGGGCACCATATTTTTACTTAGGAAGTAGAGATTGGTGTTTTGGCCCGGCCTGGCCCGGCCCGACTTCTCAATGCTTCGGCTCCGGCTCGGGATAGTTTCGGTTTCGGGCTTCGGGCCGAGCCGAAGCATTGAGAAGTTGATTTGTAAATCATTTTTTTAACTGAATAGGATAAACGTTAAAGAAAGAAAGAAAGAAAGATACAGCAGACAGACAAAAACAATGCGTTTTCACAGTCTTATTATTATATTGTAACTAGGGAAACGCCAAAGTCGTTGTTAAACGAGTGAGTGAGTGAGCCAAGTGTTGAGTACCCGGGAACATCCCCTTTCCTCCCCTTTACCTAAGGATCTAGCCCAGTATGAGGAATGATACCGGGTACTCAACACATGGCTCACTCACTCGTTTAACAACGACTTTGGCGTTTCCCTAGTTATTTAAATTGAACATTTAAAATGCGAATCATGTTCAAAACGTATTAGCGTGAAACATTACCAAATTTCCAAGATAAAACAAAATCACCTAGGTTTTATTACCCATTTAACACCCCTCAAAAATAATATGTGGGTGTAAAAATATAAAAAAGTTCGAGCTAATGGGTATCGAACCCCAACCCTCCGTGCGGTAGTCTAAATACTTACCAATAGGCCATGCAAGCCACGTAGTTATCGTCCCACTAGCTGCTACTAAACAAATGCTATAGATATTTTAAAAATCACATTTTAATTTATTGTAGGATTAAATCGTAATGAATCTAGCTGATTTTGTTAGCAGTTCTCAGTAAACTCGTACCGGATGTCGGTTTCAAATTTCAGCGCAATCTGTTCAGTGGTTCGGCTGATTTTCGACGTACAGATAGACAGACAGAATCACAGAATGAGGGCCGTTAAAGTTGAATGGAGACACTCAGTCGCTCCGCTCCCTCGTTTAATTAAAGTTTCATCGCCTAGAATCCAACCTTTTGCTTTTTTTGACTATAATGAGCTTCGACGTCGAGGTGGACAGAAGGGTTTGGAGTGGACATCACCACACCCCCACAACATGATTTGCGATACAATACTCCTGAACACAATATCGAACGTGCTTCGACAAGAAGATGGACAGACTTTGAAGAAGGACAGGCTGTGTTTTTACAACTCACATCTGCGCCCTTAAATTGTCGCCTGGCGGTGGCGGCATTTCTCCCGTGATCCCATCGATGTCAGTACAAGCTCAATACTCATAGACTTAAGTCATAAATATTAATAATTTGTGAACATGTCACTCGGCACTTTGCTTTTCACTGTTCAATATGATTTGAAATAACAGTGTACTCACTTGCCTGGTCTCTAGTCCCTAATAAACACAAAATAGAACGTGCTCTCACATAAATATGTAGGCCTACAACTACATCTGCGTCCCTTATTGGCGGCATCACTCATATCGATAAATATACACGCAAAATTCATAAACATGCCATATGGGCAATTTGCTTTAGGTCTACACTGCCCAATGCCCACCCAGATCTAGGTATAACGGTATATAATCGCAGAACTAAGAAATACTATCATACTGTTGGCAAAGGCGGCCCATTTGCTTTGACGAGTCTAAAAATCCAGACTTTCGGGCCAACTTTCGGGCCGGGCCGGGCCCGGCTTTCGGGCCGACTTTCGGTCCGGGCCGGGCCGGGATGATTATCTTTCGGGCCGGGTTCGGGCCGGGCCACAGTATTTTTTTAATAGTCGGGCCGGGCCCGGGCCGGACCGGGCCGCCGTTTTTTTTTTAAATTCGCATCTCGATAATTTGGTGATTTTGTTGAATTCGTAAATTTGACATTTTGTTAATTTGTAAATTTGATATTTTTGTAAATTTGCATTTAGGTATTTTATAGTGTGTTGTATTTGTATTGAAATAGCTATGTTTGCTAGTTTGCCCCGACTGGGGTTCGAACCCAGTCGGGGCAAACTTTTACGACAACTGCTATGAATCAATAGCTATATCCTTAAAGCGGGCTTATGCTTTAAAACCTTACTTATATTATTATTACTAATAATAATAATAATAATAATAATAATAATAATAATAATAATAATAATAATAATAATAATAATAATAATAATAATAATAATAATAATAATATAATAATAATAATAATAATAATAATAATAATAATAATAATAATAATAAATAAATAAATAATAATAAGATTAAGATTAGTTTTTGATTTGAATGTTATGTTGAATACTGTATAGATTTTAGATAAGTTTTGAATATGAATGTTTTGTTATTATTATAGGCACATGTATTGCTTGACATAGTCCGCAATACATTGCATTTACTTGTACCGGTTTGTACCGAGATGTGGAAAACATGTGAATAAAAATAATAATAATAATAATAATAATAATAATAATAATAATAATAATATAATAATAATAATAATATAATAATAATAATAATAATAATAATAATAATAGTAATAATATATTTATTAAGACCATCATTATCTGTTGCCACGTAGGCCTCTCCATCTTCTTCTCCTGCCACCCACCACATTCCAGTCTCCTCCACGCTGTTGCACCACATCCAATATTAAAAATAATAATTTGGCTACAGATGTCAGGAAAACTCCAGTTCAATATAGGATTTTTTCGTAAATCATTATCCTCTTTCCCATCACAGGACGTAGGGGATTGTTGAGAAGAGGGGACTTGACAGGATGGCTACTTCAGATGGTACTCAAGACCCTTCAAGCAATCAAGTCCAGATCATCTCAGGCCATCCGAGAAAACCAATTCTATTCGATTTCAGTAAATTTCAATAAAAAATTGTAATTCAAGTCGATGAAAACCTAAGTTTAAGGGGGAAATGTTGATATGCTGACAGCTAATTGAATCATAAATCTTTAAACGGCTTTTAAAAAATATAAAACTCAAAACTATGTTCAAAATATATGGTTAGCTTTTAATAAAAACTTTCCAAAAAAATTAAAAACTGAAAAATCAAATAGTGAGTTTTTATTTTAAAACTTTGGCGAAGTTATTTTAAAGCTTTTCAAAACTTGTTGTAATTTTCATCACATAAGGGTTAAAATCAACTTAAAATTTTTATAATATATTTGTTTTTTTTTTAAAACTAATAATTAATTTGTTTTCTACTCACTTTAAAAAGTTTATGTATAATTGAAGGGTAAAAAAATAAAAAAATAATACATATTCTTGTTCGTTATTTTTTTTTATGTTTCTGCCACTATCCAACGGGAAGTATACCATTAACCTATAGCTTTATACAAGTGGTCCCCCTCATATTTCCCTTGACGACCTCCCCGCAAAAACTACGACAGAAAAACCTACCCCCCCCCCCCCCCCCACCCCCCTTTTCGAAAAGGATGCTTTTGGGGCCCTTAAAAATTTGGCTAACGTAAGACAGAAATATTTTTTTACATCATCTTGATAAGATTTGCCCTTTTCCATGTAAAACTATTTGGTTAATTTTTTTCTAGTCGCTTCAAACGTCATTTTTTTTTTGTGACTTGTTTTAAACCAAAGGGTGAGCCTATAAAACAATGGCTGAAAATTGAAACTACCCTCAAACCACAGTTTAAACTAATTGGTCGCGGGCGCATTCATTGATTATTAATTTTTTTTGGGACACTTTCAGTTCCTTATCCAGATCCCCCCCCCCCCTCCCCCCGTCCACTCCAATAATTTGATCATTATTGGCAATTTCCCAGCTCCTTATTTAGGGGTTTTGCTATAGTAATAAAAAGGGGGAACCAAAATATGTGTGTGGGTTCTTGAGTCTTGTATTTAGATAAATCAGTGATTTACTACAATTTTTTAAAAAAGTGTAACACTGAAATTCAATTAGTAGAAGGGAAAATTAAAGTGAAAGGGTAAGAAAAGAAAAAAAAGAAAACGCTGCGGTTTTTGCAGATAGTTTGGGAGAAATATTATATTAACGAGGGGTGTTTTTGGGGGTTTTTTATTTATTTTTTATTTTTTTATTTTTTTTTTGTTATTTTAATTTTTGCGTTCACATACCAACATTTGAACGTTTTTATTACTTAAAAATAGAATGCCACTTACTGAAAAAGCCCGGGAGCTGAAAAAGTTACAGTCGAGATGTTGAAGGGAGGGGTGAAACGGGAGTAAATGGGTGTGGAGAGCGCAAATTTAGATTCCAAGAAGAATTAATTTAATTAATTTTTTCGTTTGGGTTTGTAAACCTACAGGGGTTACCCCCCCCCTCATCAAGCCACCACTATTTTTTGAACCCTCGCCATCCCCATTACACCGACCTGCCCAAACACTGCTAAGTTTTTCAGAAATGAATTCTTTGTTCACGATTGCAGAAATCTTTCACACGAAGCCACGATCAACACCCCCAAAAATCCGGGTTTTGATCTGTTCGATTGCCGTTTTTGTGCCCGAAAAAATTTAAAAAACAACCCGGGGGGAAAAAAAACAAAAAATAGGGGGCAAAGATTCTCATTTTTATCCACTTTTTTTCGCCGGGTTCAGTCTATGGTGGGGGTGCCTACGTATTTTAAAAACTATCTGTGTCACCCATACAAAAGGTTTTTTTAAACCCCAAAAAACGTCGTGGAAACCCGATCGTGTTGGGTTTTAATCTGAGCTGACACGCGCAAGAAACGAGCAGGCGTTACCAGTATGTCGGCGACGGGGAAGATCTTGCAGCATGCACTTTGAAGGATTTGCAGGGCTTTAGAGCTCAAATTACCCACTACTAGCTCTGTTCCGTCGATTCAATTGTTAAGGGGGGAACTAGACACTGCAGCTCAAAGAAAATACTTGCAATCTTTCACCGCGCTTTTGTTAAACCGGCAACCGGCAAGAGAGATTTCCACGGTCGGGAAACGGGTTTATAACATTGGTCTTCATAAAAAAAAACCATGGTTTAAGGGTTTTGTTTTGTGGTCTGAATAAATAAATCAAAAATGAGTCTATTATCTTATTGACTTGGGGCCTTTTTAAAAAGTTGTTAAAAGAATAACGTAGATTTTGTGTTTTGCATGGAAACACTTGTTGAATTCGCTATTTTATCACGAATAATTCAAAATGTGCTATTTGTTTCCCGTTAGACCAATTTCAAATTATTTTGCGCCTTAAAGGGAAAATTTTGACTGCAGAGGGCTACAATACAAAATTTTTAACAAAAAAAATTTAATATTTCACAAAATTTTGCGTTCCCCACTTTCTTTAATCAACATTGGTTTTTTAAACACCGATCATGTTTGTTCACCAACATATTAAAAAAATTTAAAAACACACGGCATAAAAAAAAAAAAATCATTCCACACTAATTTTTTTTTTTGCGATCTTGCAACCCAGTACTGCTTGATAAAAAAACCGATGTTTTTGAAAGTTTTACTGTTACCCAAACCCCCATAAAAGTTTTGGACGTTCAATTAACGAAAAATTTGGCTACGGGTTTGACGATGATCAATCACCTAGGTTTGTACAAACCTTGTTTTATGAAATAATACGCATTTTTCTTTGATCAATTTAAATTTAACAATTTTTAAATAAATAAAAAAAGGAATGATTTTTTTTGGCTCACACAACTTTAAACCCCAAAATTAATCAAACAAAAAACTAAGTTCAAAATTTACTCGTTTTTCACTTTTATTTGTTTCGAAAAACATGTTGCAAAAATGTCAAAAGCTTTGAAACTGTCGAAATACGAGTTCTGTTTTTGTTTTTTCTCGGAACCTGTGTTTAAATTAAAAAAATCTTGTTTGTTTATACCTTCAAACAATGAGTTTTTATCCAGTTTGGGCAGCCAAGCACCATACAAGAATATTCAATTGACCTGAACAGATAGCAAAACTAGCATAACAGGCGGAATAAACTATAACGAATTGTCTAAATTCTGCTGCATACATGGCTTACATTAACTAGTAGGCCTAATGTTGAATATAATAATAACGTCAAACACTCGGTTCAAGCATGGGTCGGATCGGTGGGAGAGGGGGGGGGGGCGTTACTAAAGTGATTTATCGTTGAGATACAAAGTGCCCTTTTGGTGGCGAGGCGGGGAGGGGGCGTTCCCGTTCATTTTCTGCGTATCGCTCCGAGCTAAGGGGGATGGAATACAATTATGAGGTCCATGTAAACACACAGTATTTTTGTTACAAAAACGAACCCGAATTTGCTGTCGTCATGGTAATTGGTAAATGTTTTTAAAATTTTAGTCAGGGTAGTAGCGTGTGGGGTTAGGGTTAGCACCTTCGGAATTGGGGGGAGCTAACCCCCAGACAATGGGCGGGGCGACCCACCCCCCTTTTGCCAAATCACTGGTTCATTTGTATCTCAAGGTAAATACACTTTAGTCCCATTTCGCTTTCCCCGCCAACAAGTAGTTTATAAAACAAATAAAATACCCCCTTTTTTTAAAAAATTTATTGGCATCAAACTCAGGGGGGTAAGTTGGGTGAAAGAAACTCGGTACCTACTAAGTATACTTCCTTGATTCGCTTAACACATCATCCAAACATACATTAAATAAGATACCACATTTTTAGTATTTAAAAATTTGAATTAGGTATAAATTTCAGTGCTTTAATGTAGTGCACACGAAAGTAGAGATAATGGTTAAAGAAAACTTTTCCTCTTTCAGAATCCAGGCCATGCCTCTTGGTTCAAATACCCGAGCTTTTACGATCGTGCATAGTGGGAGGAACATTTCCATCTTCAGCAATATGGGGGCATGTTTTGTGAAGAAGCTTATTGTTGTTGAATTCGTGTTTGACAAGACTATTAATGTGAGTAAGTAATTTTTGTTGTATACAATAACGACTAATAGTTTGGAAAACAATACTTTATGAATTGTTAAAGGGCAAACAATGTTATTCAAGAAAAATCAATGAAATGCACCAAATATTTATATTAAGTCCGTGTTTATATTTTGTATAGATTCAAAACTACGTATGTAGTATGTATGTGTTTCAGTGGGATCTAAAAGACAAACCTCTCCTCCAATCTCGAACAAACTCGGAACTCGAACCAACTGACAATGGATCCATACAAGAGTGCTCAATTTTCCCCTCGTGTTAGCAAACACGCGTGTTTTCGTTTTTCACAAAATGGAAGAAAGCGAACTGGTCCCACAAATTTGTTTGCGGCTTGTGAATGGCATGACAGGGTGGTCGGGGCCCCGTTATACATGGTGTGGACTCGCACTATTTCACGCCGATCCAGACGGTCCGCGCGGTCGCGCAAGCGGAGGAAAAAACGTTCACGCGCGCACAATTTAGAATCAAGAGAAATTGTAAAATAGAGAAGACCTTTATGAAAATTTCACGATGCATTTAAATACATGTTTTACCGAAGTGGAAAATGGGGCGGAGAGATAGAGGATTGGAGCAACGCATTCACGTTTACTTCCATTACGACACGTTTCAACAAGTTCGTCTCCACCGAGCGATAGTTATCAATTAATTAAAATTTCCTCTTGAATAACTCAAGTGATACTGAACTAGAGCAGGTTTGATGGAAAACGTTTGCTAAAACATCGTTGAAAGGATTGACTTTAGAGAAACTGTCACATGGTAGGATAGAGTTTCCATGCATTCGCCTCTAACAATGTGCATCAAGCTTTAAAGATCAGATGCACTGTTTAATTATCATCATTTTGCAACTCGCTCGTTTCAACTGCATTGTTCATCACTGTTGAAATAACTTGGTAATTAATTTAATTCTATACATTGCACATTGCAATTGCGTTGTTTCATCAACACTATAAAATAACTCAGTAATGAATTTAATTTTCTTTAATTGCACATTGCATTGTATTCCCCCGTCATTTCGAAACTAGATAGTTGGAGCGCAGCTTTATTCTATACTTTGATGTGTTTAGCTTAATTTAAAAGAAACATTAGAACCCTGTTCGCAATGATTATTCTCGACAACTAATGTGTTTTTCACAGATTTGCTCTTTGAATTTTACTCTCTTTATTCTATCATGGAAACATGATCGTGCTTCAACCTACATTAAAACGAGAAATAATAAAATAAAAATATGTGTGTGACTGCCACTATTGACTTTTCAGCAACTCTGTAGCAAGGTAGGGTATTGTTTTTATAAATTTTTAATGCAACTTTGTATCATATCAGTAGGGTAAGGTTATCAACTCAAATGCAAGAATTTAAAAATCCTCCGCGCACTGTTTTTATTCAATAAAAAAAAACGATAAATTTCCTTCGTCAATGTGTGTGGTTAGATTGTCAAGACACTAAGAATTGCATCGTCTACCTTATTAGGTATAGGGTTGTTTCCACTTCCACATATTACACTACACTTTTCTCGACTCAACAGTGGCAAGGTTTCCCTAGACTAAGCAATCTCTTGACAACAAATAACATAATATATGCATAATGCCGGCAACTAAAAATCATCTAACTAAGGTGATAAAGTATACTTCAAAAATACATTATTTATATTCCATTTGTAGAACCTTTACACCTTAATAAAATAAATAATATTTAAGTACGAACTTTGTTGTGAGCATGTCCGAAATAGAATTGAAAAAATATTCTTCCAAAGAACGAGTATTATGACTCGTGGTTGTCTATGAGACGGTAATCCACCATAGTCGGGTCAAGAGCGACAAGATGCATGGCTACGACGCAAATATGGCCTATGATTAATTTAATTGAGCCACTTCCAATCAGATAATAGTTTCTATAGCAAAACTGGCCTTCCTGAGAAGAAACTTGCCTTAATCACGTGCCTACTTGGTATATTAGGAGAGAATTTGAACTGTTGGCAGGGGATTTCGAACGTTGTTTTTGTAATGAAAATGCAATTCCAGGATTCACATATTTAAGTAGCTAAATCCCAGCAAAAACGATAAGTGCTTGTGGCTGGATTTGAAGCAGTGACCATCAAAATAATTGGACGAGTGAGCGAAGCAAACGGAGTCCTCTATGGCAAGTTTTCGGCACTTCGTTGTGTTTATGTGTGTCTGTCTGTCTGTCTGTCTGTCTGTCTGTCTGTCTGTGTGTTCGATGCGAAGGGGCCAAACTACTCGTCCGATTTTGACGAAATTTCACACAAACGTCAAGGACCAATTAAGATAGAGTGCTGTTAACATGGACAGCAAAATTCGCAGGAATCCAACCTACAAAAAATTAAAATTAAACAAATTACTACTTTATTTTTTTAAACTTAAAGTTCGCTCAGAAAAAAAATACTCTTACTAATCAATGTTACCACTATGAATGTTAACAACTGTGAAGATTTTCAGAATTATATCTTGCCCTGCCAACTAGCAAAAAATTAATTTCTTAAAAAATCAAGTTTTACAGGGCTTTACTAAATTGGATTTGATTTGAGGAGCATAAAAGATGGATGCAGAACATCTGGAGCCAAAATAAGGTGCATGAATGGACCTTTCTAAAACATATTTTGGAATCTTGCTAGCTTTAAAATTTTCGCGTTAGCGATGTGATATGTTTTGGTGTCGCCCGCGTCCGCTTGCATAGCGATATAGCTAACGCATCAGATGGCAGACAAGTGTCGACTTGGTGACTCACACTGCTGCAGTCGTCATGGTTCGCAAATTATGTACCCGGCTATTAGCTCAATCGTCCAACAACGACTTTAGCGTTTTCCTAGTAGCTTCGTATGCTAACATTTTGTCAACTGTTAAGTAGGTAGCGCAGCATTCACACTTGAAGTGACCACGAGTATAGTAACTTGGTAGTGTCTATCCAGTGGCTATTATACAACCTGATCGCAGTATTAGTCTTTTGATTGAGAGAAGCCTTGGAGAAATTTTCAGTTGGGATTGTCAGTAGCGGGAAACGAGTGAGCTACCCCAGTTTCCCCCACCAGAAGTGTGCATTTTTCTGTTTACGCCTGAATTAGTTTCAACGAGTTTCATTGGTTTCATTGATTAGGACGATGTAATTCTAGTTCACCTGAACAAAACCCTGATAATTTGTGTCCCACAATACTGGCCACGGCTCATAATTTTGTTTAAAGAAATCTCGACGATTACTAAAGGAACCATATTTAGAAAAGAAAATTTTATAAGATGCCTTTGATATCAAAAAGTTCCATAAACCATTCCCTCCAATATGGATTCCATTAGTAAGTAAAAAAATTTTTAGCAGCTTGATAACCTCCTGCGAAAGGTCACCTTATTGTTAATAATATTGCATATTGCATATTGAATTCAGATTCATATGATAGGTTTTCAAAACAATATTTTTTATTTTTCATATCCTGAAGACTCAAGAAATTTTTTCATATTTATAAAATAAGAGTTTAATCTACAAAAGTGAGTTTTAATATAAGTATACTCTGCCAGCACTCCAACACTAGAGCCCCGAATAACGTCTCCTAGACCGACGAACTACGAATTCCTCCAAGATGTGGTACACCGCCGTGTTGTCTCGATGTTCGACATGGCCCCAGCAGCACATGTCAGGGCGTGGGTTTCTGATCGTGCCCGGCATTCAAACCAGACCTGGCCGTGCGTCCGACTCCGAGGGTGCACGCCGGACAACCCGCATCACCCACTAAACCGTGTTATATCCTCACATTTACAACGGTAACGTCCGCCAAACGTAGCTATTGATTTTAAATGATACACACTTTTGACGAAAAGTTAGCTCGATAAATCTTGTATGGTTATTAGTCATAAAACTGAATAAATAGCAGTTTTCAGATAAATATTCGAAATGTCACGCTCACTCATACGGAACGCAATACCCCATCACAAAACAAATAGACGGGATACGTGACAATCAACGTTTGCACATAAACATTTGTCGGTGAAGCTATTAAATACTTTCGACAGCTGATCAGCAAACATGGACGCATCCCCGTAGCCACGGTCTACATCAAGGATGTTACCCGTGGACAATGAGCTAGAAGTAAGAAACTTGTGATGTGATTAACGCCGTAAAGCGGGTTTCATTTTCTTCTAGTACAAATCTATCCCGATAATCCTAATTTAACATACCTACATAAAATGGTTACCAAATTTGTGAAACACAACTTCCAAGTCCATCTCTGGAGAATTAAGTATACACTCCCCCTTCCACTCTATTACTGGGTAATAGAGTGAAATAAAATATGTTTACTTATATAGTAACGGGAAATGGGGTACTTTTAGTTTTGAGAGCATTTTTTTCCTTGTCCTCATTTTCAGAGATCATAAACAGCTTTCCAGTACCTTGACAAAGTCGCGAATTATAATGACTAGGAAGGAATAGAAAACTGGTCCGAGTTTTCTTAAGTTTTCCGGTTACGGTAAAATATTTTGCTAGTCATAAAACTTAGCTCTGGAAATAAATTTCTACACGGTAGACGGAATTAAAGAACCCCATACAGTTACAAAAATCCAATTATGAGTCACTGATTGCTTAACTCTAGAGACATGGAGAAAACATAAATCTTCCAGAGACATTGACGAAAATACCAGATGTAAATTAAGTGATTGGAAATCAAAGATTGATTACAAACAGAGGCACGTGCAAATAACGTTTTGTGATATAGATGCTAGAACAGTAAATATATTTCTGAGAACGCTACATTATAATATTTTTTAATGAAATTAAGGTTAAAATGCCAATTTTTATTACTTTAGCATATTGTTTTTACATTTGGTCTCATAATTTAAATTCAGTTTGCTTTAATACAAAACAAATAATAACTTTAGTGTTCCAAAATAAAAGTTCAAGGTAACCTCAAACACATATTATTGCAGGTGAAGAAAAATATTTATGCTATAAAAAGCTATAAAATGCTTGAACTAAAAATGAGAGTGCTAAATCAAAACTCAAAATGCTATTTTCGCTCATACGTTATAACGGTGTGCAATGAATTCAATCTACGATTAATCCACCAACTATGACACTATTAACTTAGATTAAAATTAAACTTAAGAAATAACTCAATAATGAATGTTGGAGATATTGAGTTCCTTCAACGAAACTGGATTTAAGTCTTTCTAGATGTCCACTTTTACAGGGTAATTACAAACATTCACCCCCATCTGTGGTTGAAGATGTACTGATAGTCAATGTGTGAAGAAGATGTCTGGCAAGATACCCTTGATGTACATCAACACATAATATTGAGGTACGATCCGAAACCTCCACCAAATGCGAAAACTTCAGTTCATATCATTATTTATAGGATGACTCGGCAAATCCACCGAAAGCGAAAACTTCAGTACATATTTATATTAATGATATAACGCGGCACCTCCACCGAAAGCAAAAACTTCATTACATATCATTATAGTATGACCCGGAGTCAAAGCAGTATACCAAATCATTTGTTAATGTTTTTTACAACGTTCAGTTCATCGTAGTTCCATTTTGTCTCCGATCTTAATAAGATGCGTGGTCCAGGCAATCCTTTCAAAGCACTATTGGCTCCAAAAATGTATATGATAATATACCCTCACAAAAGGCCCATTAACACAGTTTTGCCAGTAGTGTTGATTACAATAGCATTAACTTATTTGGTCTTATCTTTGAGAAGGTGAACGAGTGCAGTCATACAAACCGACAGAGTTGGCTCATGCGTAACGTGTGAGATTCTGATTCGAAAGGTCAAGGGTTCAAATCCCACCTCAGTCGATCCTGAGTTTTTTTGCAAGGGTTCCCTTCATAATTACTCTCTCACCTGAAACACCAGGTAAAACTGAAGTGCACACCACAGCAAGCATGCGACATAATTAGAAAGTAATCATACAAATCATTGTGTAAAAATATTATAGACAATAATATATATGATTGTTCGCAATGACAATTACTAATCAAGAACGGATACAATGTGTCTATACCGATAATCATTCCAATGTATGTATTTTAATATCCAAACATTCATAGCCTTGATTAGCTTCTAAATCAAATGTGATAGTAAATTTAGAGCAGCTTAGTTCAAGTACACAAAGCTTCATCCCAAACTGGACTAAACTGAAAACTCCCCCCGCCCGTCCCTACTCAATTGTTCGGTCGTATGCGCTATACACTGCTGACTACACGGGAGCCCTGTGGCGCGCTTCATTTTGTCTATTTATGCTAACACGTTGGAGCAAATTCTAATGCATCGGAACAACCCAAACATCCTCTCCTATATTCAAAATGGTTTCGGTATGTATAGAAAGAAACTAAATGATGTTAACACATGTGATCGTGCCATAATATTTTTAACTAAGCGTGTAGACTGAAATTTGAACAACTGTCACAAAGTCACTAGCTTTGGTTCAATTTTACTTTGTGTATATTTTTATTACACTGTCATGTCTCATTGTTTTACTTTGGTAAATGCGAAATTATTTTCAGTGCAGTACTGAACGATCTTTATTTTCTTAATAGATCTGTATCTGACAAATAATTAAATTCTATTGGAAAGCAATACAATTTGTGCACGAATGTTTTATAATTTTGTTGAAAGTTTGTTTGAAGGACTAAGATTTTACGCCTATGCTTCTAGCATGATATTATTTAACTTGAATTAATTAATAAATAGGTATTAATTATTTCGTCGATAAATGTAATTGCTATACGATGAGCACACACAACATGAAGAGAAAGGTTAATAACTTTACTCAAATCGAACCCAACCAACTTTAACACCTGAAACTTTCACAATAATTAGATTGTTCTCTTCGCTCTAAACTTTATTTCTACAAAAATAGAACTACGATTTACTTCTCTCTCCGAATGTACCTGAAGGTATAAATCTCCACTATAGTTACACATTGTTATGCACGCGGCCGGTCCCACCTTCAGTTATTGCATGTAAATGTGTTTATACAGTGGAATGGTAGGATTATACAGCTCGGACTATGTATTGTTCTGTCTATGTATCACTCATGGTAATACTGGCTATTGTGTGCGAGAGACCAACCACTATATAGCCCATATGATGTACATTGAGCCACCGCTGGCCCTAAGGGCCACACGCCCCGGAAGCTCCACGACGATTTATTACTACGCCCATGCATTCAAAATACGACCACAAATTACATTCCGTCAAGATTAATTAATTCAAATTGATTATCATTTTCAGACGTATCGTATAGCAAGCTATTTCGGATGTTTGAGCCCAAGTGACAGCCCTGGTATCGCTTACACCAATTAGGGTGTATTATCACACTCAATAAACGCTGGGGAATAAACGATGATTATTTTACAAGATATGCTAGTCATATAATTTAGTATAGTACGTCAAACTTTAATATGTGACTCTATATATACGTTAATAAATAATAATAATAATAATAATAATAATAATAATAATAATAATAATAATAATAATAATAATAATAATAATAATAATAATAATAAAATAATAATAATAATATTAATAATATAAAAAAATTATCACAACAACTCATTAACCCGGAAATGTGTATTTAAGACCACTCAACTGAACTGTAACCAGAGTTACTTACTTTTATTCGCGATATTTCGGATACTCCGTCTCCTTCCTCAAGCAACGTCCATGCAAAATTCAGTTGAGTAGTTTCTAAAATAAAATAAAATAAAATAGAAGAAGAAGAAGAAGAAGAAGAAGAAGAAGAAGAAGAAGAAGAAGAAGAAGAAGAAGAAGAAGAAGAAGAAGAAGAAGAAGAAGAAGAAGAAGAAGAAGAAACGTTGATAACATATTTATTGATCGGGTTGTTCTCTCGTGGTGATGTTCATGATATTTAGTTTCGACGTTTCAAAGACCATGTTGACTTCATCATCAGGACTTGAAATATGATGTGAAGTTTATGAAATGACGCTTGTTTCTTGTTCTTGTTTTCCCTATTGTTACAATCAAAATTTCGATAGGTTCTACTAAATAAGCTTCCTAAAATCACTGCCAGATTGTCATTTGCTAGACACTTTTCTATTTCGTAGTCTTCCACCCCAGACATGTTCCTCTTGTGCCGGCAGTATCTAATGTATAAATAAACATACCAGGGAGTTTTGATCCCTAATATTGACAAATATACGTTTTGCCAACAGAAACCATAAATATGATCTACGATGGCTCCACTTTTATGACTATTTTATTATGGCTTTTATTTCAAACTATATTAGGCCACATCACCAATTTGACTTTTGTTAGATGATTCTTCAAATGAATTTAGGATTTCCAAAAATTTTTAAATTGCAGTCAGGGAAATATAAGATGTTAATGAAATGAATTAAGCACAACGCAATACCTTTCTTTTGTACATATTTTACATGTATGATACTAAATACGATAAGATTTTTATAAATATTGGTATTTATTATAAAGTCACCATGATTGTGAATGATTCAGGACCCAAACAAGACACGTGTCCAGGTTAACGAGTACCAGACAAACTAGAGTGAATAAACGCAGACAAATACCTAACCAAAATAAAACATTTGTGACAGAAGCAAATAAATCAAGATTAAAAAAATTAGATTTATCACTTTAAATTAATGCAACAGAAAACAACATGGAGATATGTATACCTAGATAAAAAATTGATCGCCACTAGAAAAGTTCTTGATGACACATGGTTCAATTCTAAATACGCTTACATGTGTCGTGTCAGTAAAGTTTGAAGCTTTGTCGATGAATGCATTGATGCGTGTGATTCTCTCTGGTTACAAGTACACTTGTACTTAAACAACACGATAATAAACAAGTTAGTTAGTTCGTTAGTGCATACATACATACGTCATATGAAAATAGAAATACCTAGTGCTGACACATCACATTCCGAAAAATTCAAGAAGAACATCAATTATTATTATTATTATTATTATTATTATTATTATTATTATTATTATTATTATTATTATTATTATTATTATTATTATTTTTATTATATTTATTATATATTGTATTGAAGGTCGCTGACAAACTGGGTATTGTCCTGTTGCCCGAGGAGATTGACGCGGCTCACCGACTTCCCACTCGCAAGACCGACCGCCCTCCGAGAATAATCGTTCAGCTGACGTCCAGGCGAAAACGTGACCTGTTCATTGCCAAACGGAAAATCGAGATAACTTGTGACGAAATTGTCGCGACAGGTGAGAAGGACCAGCGGATTTTCATAAATGAAAATCTGACACCTTTTCATCGTGAATTATTGTGGAGAGCTAAAGTAATTGCTAAACAATCTAAGTTTAAGTTTGTCTGGGTAAAGCAGGGCAAGATTTTTGTTAAAAAGGACGAAGCTGCTCGTAAGGTGTTGATCATCAACACGGTTGCCGATCTAGAGAAAATTAGTACAAAATTAAATGTCAGTGAATGATAATTTAGCTACGGTTGATGGTCTAGATTTCGAGGATAAACATACATGCGATGTTATTGATGACTTAAATGGGTGGTTTAGTGAGATTGAAGGTTTTGTTTTTATACATTTAAATGTAAGGTCTCTATCTGAAAGTAAGTGGGATGAGGTGAAGGTTATAATTAGTAAACAAATTGGAGTATTTGATATTTTGGTTCTAACAGAAGTAAGAAATGTGGAAGACAAATCGATTTGTTTAGATGGATACGAAATGGTGTTTAAGATGAGACCGGATAAAAGAGGCGGCGGAGTATTAATTTACATAAAATCGTCAATAAGCTATGTGTTAGTTGAACATAATCTGTTATACTGTGAGGCTCTTAGCTGTAATCTAACTTTTCCTAATAATGTTACTATTTCACTTTTGGCGATATACAGGCCTCCTGCACAATCAACGCCTCTAGAAATGAAAATTAACTTCATCCAAGAACTTGAATCTGTGTTAATTGGTAATTTTAAAAATCCAAATGTTATAATCATGGGGGACATGAACATTGATTTACTTGACGAGCGTGATCAATGCGTTCATACTTATGAGAACTGTTTGGCGAATTTGGGTTTTTTAAAATGCATAAATGGAGTAACGAGAGAAGAAGCAATTCGAGATATGTGGTCAAAAACGTGTATTGATCATATTTTTGCGCGGGGGAAATTTGATTATGTGAAGTCGGCTAGTTTTAGGTGTAAAGTAAGCGATCATTACATGGTCGTGTCATCTTTGGTCTTCAAAAACACCAATCACAGTAATTTAGTAAACAAACCTCGTGTTTCATTAGATGAGAGGAAAGTGTTTACTGCTTTGAAACGCGTGAATTGGGCAGATTTAATGGAAATTAATGATTGTAATAAGCTCTACGACTCTGTCCGGTCTACTATACATAACATACATGAAAATTCGTCTTTTGTTGCAACCGGTCGTAAGAGGAAACGAGTAAACAAGGAGTGGATGACTGATAACCTTGTTGGTATGGTTCAGCGTAGAGATAGGTTGTTCCGTAAGTGGAGGAATGCTAGAGTAACTAACCCTTTGAGGCAGACTTATGAAACTGAATATAAACATTATCGCAATGAGGTAGTGAAGGAAATTTATAAAGTGAAACGTGATTATTACAAAATAAATTTCTAAAGGTGATGCTAAACAAACATGGCAGGTGATTAATGAAGTAATAGGGAAATCTAAGCGTAACTCAGTTGACATGGTGATTAACAAATACTTACGAAATAAATACAGTGAGGAAGAAATTGCTAACAGATTTGTTGATACTTTTGTTGATGAGATTAATATGATTCAACATAATTGCTCTATTGTAACTTCTAAGCTTTTGCCTCCTTTATCTCAGAGTCAATCTATGTACCTAGACAAAGTAAGTGTAGCTACTGTGCTTAAAATTATCCGTAAATTAAGTGTAACCAAACAACCTGGAATTGATGGGATTAGGGTGATCGACTTGCAATACACGGCAGAGGATATTAGTCCCTTAATTGCCAAAATAATAAACCTGTCTTTAGAACAGGGAGAAATACCAGATTTATTAAAAGTTTCTATTTTAAGACCGGTTTATAAAAAAGGCAGCCATATGGACTTTAGTAATTACAGGCCAATTGCCATTTTATCTGTTATTGAAAAAATAATGGAACGTGTAGTAGCTGACGCTTTATGCAACTATTTAGATAAATTTAAAATTATTACTAATAATCAGTTTGGATTTCAAAAAGGTAAGAGCACGACCGATCTTCTAGTGAAATTTGCGAATTTGGTTAATAACAAATTAAATGACAATATGCACATTGCGGCCATGTTTGTGGATTTAAGCAAGGCATTTGATACATTAAATCACGTCAAACTTTTAAAATGTCTTGAGCGAATTGGTATTCGTGGCCCAATTTTAAATTGGTTTAAAAATTACTTAAGAACCAGAAGAATAAGAGTCAAGGTTGGTGATTTTTTAAGCCACGAACGTGATGTTATTGCAGGAGTTCCTCAGGGTTCTATTTTGGGCCCAATTCTTTTTTTAGTGTACGTAAATGATTTGGTTAAATGTTTTAAATATTGCCATGTATTTATTTATGCCGATGACATTTTAATTGTTTCAGTACATAAAAACACAGTTGTATTTACAAAAAGATTTTATTAACTTACTTAAAGAGATTCATGATAAAGATTTAGTAATTAATGCAAATAAAACAAAAATAATGCATTTGTGTGCACCTCAAAACAGAGATTGTCTCCGGGAGGTCAGTGTGATCACTCATTCCAATGAATGTTTGCATAATCAAGTAGATCCACTGACGTGTGCATGTTTGTGATTTTCTTGAGAATGTTGACTCGCATATGTATTTGGGATTGGTAATTGATAAACATTTCAACTGGGCACATCATATTGAACTCGATCTGTAAGAGCCTACGAGCCTGCCTTCGGCAGAGTTTTTCTCTTAAATACGATTTACCGTTTTCAGTGTTACGTAATGTTTATATCGCTCTTGCAGAATCTATTATATCTTATGGTCTACTTGCGTGGGGGTATTCCTCTGACTGCCACTTAAATAAAATTCGTGTACTACAAAATAAGCTTTTACGCCAAATAAGACCTCGCCATTGTCAAACTCTATCGACTCGGGAGACATACCTCTTTTGCAACCTTCTTCCTGTTGACGGCTTTTTCACGTACCAACTTATAATAAAATATTACTTTAAAAATGATTATAAAATTCTTGTGCAGAGAAATAAATGCACACGTAATCAGGGAAAACAAAAATTTGCAATTCCGGGAAGTAATAATAAATACGGTCAAAGGCGCCAGAAAAGCTTTTAATGACTTACCTGATCAGTTATTAAATTTTACTAAAATTTCCGAGGTCAAGCAAGAAATAAAAATTCATTTGTTGTCTCAATTGAGTGCTCTTACCTAAATCTGTTTTGCTCTTACCTTGTTTCGAACTCATCCTTTACCTATGTTTCTGACAAGTTTCTGATATGTTTAAGAACAAAAGCCTTGAAGTTGTGTAGTGTTTATTTTTTTTAATTTTTAAGTTACGGTTAATCTACCTCAATTTGTTTATTTAATGTTTGGGATTTGTATATGTTTTTTCATAATGATTCCTTCCTCTATGGTTGTTTTTGTGTAGTTTATTTGATGTTGTTTATTCCACAGATGAGCCCGCATAATGGGCTTTGTGGGTTTCCATGAGATGTAACAATGTTAATTTGTGTTTTGTGAAAATAAATAAATTGAATTGAAAAAAAAAAAAAAAAAATATTATTATTATTATTATTATTATTATTATTATTATTATTATTATTATTATTATTATTATTATTATTATTATTATTATTATTATTATTATTTTTTATTATTATTATTATTATTATTATTATTATTATTACTCACAATGTCACAATGTCACACAAAACACACACAATGTCGACCATAATGCTGAAATAAATATAATAACTCATTCCTTTGATTGTTTGCATGATTCTGTTCATCATATGGATGGTATCATCATAAACTGTAATTGTGTAAATAAAATAGAATCTGTTTACAGTCATGAATATTTGGGGGTGGTGATAGACCAAAATTTTAGCTGGGATGTTCACATAGGAAGGAGTGAGTAGACGGCTTAGATCATGTGTTCATCAGATTTATAAACTAAAGTATGAACTTCCTTATACCCTACTCCGAACCGTATACATAGCACTTGCTGAGTCCGTCATATCATATGCCCTGCTTGCATGGGGCAATGCTTCATTTTCAAATTTAAAATATATTATTTCGCTGCAAAATAGAATGGTTTGTTTAATATCCCCTTATAAGAAAAATGCTGCATGTGTCTCAACTTATGATTTATATAGATGTTGTAATGTTTTACCTGTAAATGCACTGTTCACCTACAAATTATTTGTTACATTTTATTATGATAATTCATTTAAAAATATTGTAAATCATAATGTAAATACTCGCGCCAGGGAGGCATAGTATTTGAAAATACCTACCTACAATAATAAGTATGAAAAACGATCATTAAAATACAGTGTACCTTTTAGTTTCAATAAAATTCCAAAAAAAAACGAAACATAGATACATTAAGTAGGGCGAAGAACGAATTAAAGGTGTTTTTGTTCAATGAAACAGATATTACATGTAAGTGGGTTGCGTAGTATATTTTAAGTTTAATTTACATTGTATTATTTTTTCAATTTTTCAGTATGTTTTTTGTTCTAGATATTTTGTCATTTTCCCCCCTTATATCAATTATTATAAAGTCTGGAGTCGAGGTTATTTTTATTACATTATTATCTATGCATTTATCCTCACAGCTAAGCCGCTTGTGTGGCTTGTGGGATTCGTTTCCATTAAATGTAAATATGTTTTTAAATAATGTACCTCCAATAAAAAAATATGTATATAATTATATATTATTATTATTATTATTATTATTATTATTATTATTATTATTATTATTATTATTATTATTATTATTATTATTATTATTATTATTATTATTATTATTATTATTATTATTATTATTATTATTATGATATATCGATTATGAAATGGAACAATCCTAAAATACGTACAACGGTACAATGATAGACAAAATAGAGATACAAAAATGCAAGTATGTAAACTGATACCACTAGCTTAACAACTGATGTGATAACCTCAATCTAAACATGGCCACACATTTCACTTAGCACTGAACCATTGTCAGTGGATTCATTGATATGTTTAAAATTATTTGGTTTCTGCATGGTTCACATCTTAACAATTTTACCTTGTGACAACCTCGGTCAAAGCAAGTCGGCCTGTGTAGATTGGTCATAGACCTTGATTTATGATAACATTGTGTAAATTTTACAGAGTAATCGTTGTTTTTATAATTTTTGTTATATCATTAAAATGGACGGAACCTTATATTTAATACTTAATAAATTTGAGCAGAAATCTATATCCACATATTTTAACAGTGTATAAATTAACAGATTAATAAAAGAACTTGAACTTGAACTTGAACATTAAAGTAACAAGAGTACAAAAACTAAGTTCAATATTAGGTAAGATTTCTTTCTATAAAAAATACAATACGTAATCCTCACTATTAAGCAAATAGTTGTCAGTTCTATTTAGTACAAGGGAAACGCCAAAGTCGTTGTTAAACGAGTGAGTGAGCGCCATGTGTATTGTACCCGGTATCATTCCCCATACTGGGCTAGATTCAGCCTTAGGTATATGGGAGGAAAGGGGATGTTCCCAGGTACTCAAAACATGGCTCACTCACTAGTTTAATAACGACTTTGGCGTTTCCCTAGTTATTTAAATTGAGTGTTCAAAATGCTAATCGAGTTTGAAACGTATTAGCGTGAAATATTAACAAATTTCAAGATAAAACAAAATCAACTAATTTTTATTTCCCATTTAACACCCCTCAAAAATAATATGTGGATGTAAAAATATAAAACATTTCAAACAAACTGGCATCAAACCCCAACCCTCCGTGAGGTAGGCTAAATGCTTACCACTAAGCCAAGCCAGCCAAGAACAACTCGTCCCGCTAGCTGCTACTAAACAAATGCTATCGATATTTTAAAAAAAATCACATTTCTATTTATTGTAGGCTTAAATCGCAATAGATCTAGCTGATTTTGTTAACAGTTCTCACTAAACTCGTAACGGATGTCTGTTTAAAATTTCAGCGCAATCTGTTCAGTGGTTCGGCTGATTTTCGACGTACAGATAGACAGACAAAATCACAGAATGAGGGACGTTTAAGTTGAATGGAGACACTCAGTCACTCCGCTCCCTCGTTTAACTAGGGAAACGCCAAAGTCGTTGTTAAACGAGTGAGTGAGTGAGCCAAGTGTTGAGTACCCGGGAACATCCCCTTTCCTCCCCTATACCTAAGGATCTAGCCCAGTATGAGGAATGATACCGGGTACTCAACACATAGCTCACTCACTCGTTTAACAACGACTTTGGCGTTTCCCTAGATATTTAAATTGAACATTTGAAATGCGAATCGTGTTCAAAACGTATTAGCGTGAAACATTAACAAATTTCCAAGATAAAACAAAATCACCTAAGTTTTATTTCCCATTTAACACCCCTCAAAAATAATATGTGGGTGTAAAAATATAAAAAAAGTTCAAGCTAACGGGTATCGAACCTCAACCCTCCGTGTGGTAGGCTAAATGCTTACCAATAGGCCATGCAAGCCACGTAGATGTGGTCCCGATAGCTGCTACTAAACAAATGCTATCGGTATTTTAAAAATCACATTTTTATATATTGTAGGATTAAATCGCAATGGATCTAGTTGATTTTGTTAGCAGTTCTCAAAATTTCGTACCGGATGTCTGTTTAAAATTTCAGCTCAATCTGTTCAGCGGTTCGGCTGATTTTCGACGTACAGACAGACAGACAGAATCACAGAATGAGAACCGTTCGAGTTGAATGGAGACACTCGTCGCTCCGCTCCCTCGTTTAACTAGGACTAGGGAAACGCCAAAGTCGTTGTTAAACGAGTGAGTGAGTGAGCCAAGTGTTGAGTACCGGGAACATCCCCTTTCCTCCCCTATACCTAAGGATCTAGCCCAGTATGAGGAATGATACCGGGTACTCAACACATGGCTCACTCACTCGTTTAACAACGACTTAGGCGTTTCCCTAGTTATATGAATTGAACATTTGAAATGCGAATCGTATTCAAAACGTAACGTCCAAGATAAAACAAAATCACCTAAGTTTTATTTCCCATTTAACACCCCTCCAAAATATAATGTGGGTGTAAAAATATAAAAAAGTTCGAGCTAACGGGTATCGAACCCCAACCCTCCGTGCGGTAGACTTAATGCTTACCAATAGGCCATGCAAGCCACGTAGATATTGTCCCGCTAGCTGCTACTAAACAAATGCTATCGATATTTTAAAAATCACATTTTTATTTATTGTAGGATTAAATCGCAATGGATCTAGCTGATTTTGTTAGCAGTTCTCAGTAAACTCGTACTGGATGTCTGTTTAAAATTTCAGCCCAATCTGTTAAGCGGTTCGGCTGATTTTTGACGTACAGACAGACAGACAGACAGAATCACAGAATGAGATCCGTTCGAGTTGAATGGAGACACTCGGTCGCTCCGCTCCCTCGTTTAACTAGGGAAACGCCAAAGTCGTTGTTAAACGAGTGAGTGAGTGAGCCAAGTGTTGAGTACCCGGGAACATCCCCTTTCCTCCCCTATACCTAAGGATCTAGCCCAGTATGAGGAATGATACCGGGTACTCAAACACATAGCTCACTCACTCGTTAACACGACTTTGGCGTTTCCCTAGATATTTAAATTGAACATTTGAAATGCGAATCGTGTTCAAAACGTATTAGCGTGAACATTAACAAATTTCCAAGATAAAACAAAATCACCTAAGTTTATTTCCCATTTAACACCCCTCAAAAATAATATGTGGGTGTAAAAATATAAAAAAAGTTCAGCTAACGGGTATCGAACCTCAACCCTCCGTGTGGTAGGCTAAATGTTACCAATAGGC
The DNA here is from genome assembly GCA_024449915.1 of Sweltsa coloradensis. Lineage (NCBI taxonomy): Eukaryota > Metazoa > Arthropoda > Insecta > Plecoptera > Chloroperlidae > Sweltsa > Sweltsa coloradensis. The sequence goes on from JAMZAV010001318.1 coordinate 308,681, forward strand.
CATGCAAGCCACGTAGATGTGGTCCGATAGTGCTACTAAACAAATGCTATCGGTATTTATAAAATCACATTTTTATAATTGTATAGATAAATCGCAATGGATCTAGTTGATTTTGTTAGCAGTTCTCAATAATTTCGTACCGGATGTCTGTTAAAATTCAGCTCAATCTTGTTCAGCGGTTCGGCTGATTTTCGACGTACAGACAGACAGACACGAATCACAGAATGAGACCGTTCGAGTTGAATGGAGACACTCTGTCGCCTCCGCTCCCTCGTTTAACTAGGACTAGGGAAACGCCAAAGTCGTTGTTTAAACGAGTGAGTGAGTGAGCCAAGTGTTGAGTACCCGGGAAAATCCCCTTTCCTCCCTATAACCTAAGGATCTAGCCCAGTATGAGGAATGATACCGGGTACTCAAACACATGGCTCACCACTCGTTTAACAACGACTTAGGCGTTTCCCTAGTTATATGAATTGAACATTTGAAATGCGAATCGTATTCAAAAAGTAACGTCCAAGATAAAACAAAATACTAAGTTTATTTCCCAATTAACACCCCTCCAAAATATAATGTGGGTGTAAAAATATAAAAAGTTCGAGCTAACGGGTATCGAACCCCAACCCTCCGTGCGGTAGACTTAATGCTTAACCAAATAGGCCATGCAAGCCACGTAGATATTGTCCGCTAGCTGCTACTAAACAAATGCTATCGATATTTTAAAAATCACATTTTATTTATTGTAGATTAAATCGCAATGGATCTAGCTGATTTTGTTAGCAGTTCTCAGTAAACTCGTACTGGATGTCTGTTTAAAATTTCAGCCCAATCTGTTAAGCGGTTCGGCTGATTTTTGACGTACAGACAGACAGACAGACAGAATCACAGAATGAGATCCGTTCGAGTTGAATGGAGAAACTCGGTCGCTCCGCTCCTCGTTTAAACTAGGGAAACGCCAAAGTCGTTGTTAAACGAATGAGTGAGCATGTGTATAGTATCCGGTATCCACAAAAAACAAGCACTGTAATTAAAATTTTCAAATGTTCCCTTAGCCGAAATGATGTAACAAAATCTATATATAATATATAGTGCTTACACGCTTCTGGATTGTGCAGGTATATAAGACACATTCTGCTGTGACATCCTCCAAGTGCTGTTTTCTGTGCCATCAGCAATTCTCATCACAATATCACATCAATATTGCTTTATATCCAACTTTTCTTTATTCTATATGAATTCTTAATCTAGTAGGGCATATTTTGCATCTACTCTACTTTACATAAACACTAATCAATCAATCAATCATCATATATATACTAGACACATTCTCCTGTACATCATTGCTGTTTCTGTGCCATCAGCAATTATTATCACAATATCACATCAAAAATTGCTTATATCCAACTTTTCTTATTATATATGAGTTCTTAATCTATAGTAGCGCATGGCTATTGTTTTTGCATCTACTCTACTTTAACATAAACACTGTGTTTATCATTATTTCAATAATGAATCATCATATATATATATATATTATATATCATATATATGTTTGTTAAATAAATTTAAATGGATCTAGCTGATTTGTTAACAGTTCTCAGTAAACTCGTACTGGATGTCTGTTTAAAATTTCAGCGCAATCTGTTCAGCGGTTCGGTGATTTTGAACGTACAGACAGGACAGACAGAATCACAGGAAATGAGGGCCGTTTGAGTGTTGAATGGAGACACTCAGTCGCTCCGCTCGCCTCGTTTAAAAAACGCCAAAGTCGTTGTTAGACGAGTGAGTGTGCCATGTGTTGAGTACCCGGTAACATTCCCATTCTTCCCCTACCTAAGGCCTCCTTAGCCTATCATACGCTAGAGTGGCCCATTTTGGCCTTACAGTTGACGCGCCATTTCACCAACTAAACTCAAAAACCCTATTATTTATACAAATATAATTATCAAGCTGAAATGTAAATGTACCCGGGTACACAACACATGACTCGTTCACTCGTCTCACAACGACTTTGGCGTTTTCCTAGTCTAGTTGGCCAAGGCGCCGTTATACCCGAAATGTAGGAGACCTGGGTTCAATCCCCTGGTCGGGAAAGATTTGTAATTTGTGGATTGTATTTCAAAAAGTATTAAACATGTTTGACATGCATATAACGCAGGTGTAGTCTATCATTGTGACAATACTATGGAAAACATAGCCAGTACAAAATACGGGTAAATATTGCAAAGTTTACTCAATCTCCGAGCGGAATTGGGGGTTACCTGAGCGTGCAAGATTCCATACCTTGGGCACTGCCATTTGCGCAGACAGACAAATAACAAACATTTTTTTTTAACAAAACCATTTGTCGTTAAAAATAATTCCTACACATTAGCAGCTTATTTTCCAATGTTTATTTCGTGTAGGTTTAAATCGCAATGGATCTAGTTGATTTTGTTAGCAGTTATTAGTAAACTCGTACCAGATGTCTGTTTAAAATTCCAGTGCAATCTGTTCAGCGATTCGGCTGATTTTCGATGTACACACACACTCACACAATCACAGAATATATAAGAGCAGATTTTCTCGAATGGTTTCCCCAGTCGCTTCGCTGCCTCGTCTTATTATACATTTTTAAGCCGATTGGAATCTTACATATATTGAATGACTGTGTCTTTCAAGTTTGAGTTTACAACTAGAGTTTAATACCCAATGCGCTGAATGTGGCATATAAAATGATAAAATATAATATAAATAAATAAAATAGATAAACTCGTATTTAGAGTCTACCCACTCAGCTACAGAACGGATTTTTGGAGGGGGACATTAAATTTGAAGCCAACCAAGCCAACCCTGTAGGCGCCGACATCATCGGCGAGTGAACAATGACCAACGAGTGACCAAAATATTTATGTAGGAAACACCAATCAATCAAACTGGTCACGATTCCACCCGCAGACAGCTCCAAAATCAGCACGGCTGATTCGGAACCGCCTTAGTATTTAGTATGTGCCTCGTTGCTAGGACGGCTCCAAATCAGAATTTACAAATTCCACAGACAAGAACTAAGGACTTAAGTCCACATATGTTTAAAAACTTCTTCCTAGAGCGGAAATCGAACCCTGGACCTTCTGCATTGGAAGCAGAGCCTCTAGCCACCAGACCAACGAACCACACAAAATACAAAACACAAAAGATTGTGAGAGCAAGTACAAGTACCGAGATGATATTTGTTGCTTATAGTACACTGACCAATATATTTGAAACACACTTAAATTCACCGCCACGTGTGCTACACTTTCAAAAAATACAACAATAATACCTCTCCCCGTAATATAAATAATAAAACCAAGGACCCGGCACCTCCACCAACAACGCTATTCTTATGGAGCTAAAACTTTTCTCGCTCTACCCGGCACCTCCACCAACAATGCTATTCTTATAGAGTTAAAAATGTTTTAGGTCTACCTGGCACCTCTAATAAACTCATATAACATTGTTATTGGAATCATTTGTTTATTACATAATATGGTGAATTTGATTTCATTATAATGTTATTATGGACTGTGATGTGCATTTAATTCTCCAAAATATAACGTGTAATAATGTGACCCTTTTTCAGTAATTATTTATTTATTTAGGCCTATTTATTTATTTATTTATTTATTATTTATTTATGATTTATTTATTTATTTATTTATTTATTTATTTATTATTCATTCATATTCATTGCATTCAGTCATTATTCATTCATTCATTCATTCATTCATTCTCATTCATCATTCATTCATCATTCATTCATTCATTCATTCATTCATCATTTTTATTTATTTATTTATTTATTGTATTATTATTATTTATTTATTATTTATTTATTTATTTATTTATTTAATACTATATATATATTTATTATTATACGTCTATCCTATTCAGTAAAAAAACATGATTTACAAAGGAGGACAACTAAAGAAATTTAATACTTAGATGCAGACACAACAATGAACTACATTTAAGTAAATATTTGAAATAGTAATATTACAACAACAATGCATTAAACACAACAATTTTGGTAACAAATTCAAAAAGGATATTAAATGCAACTAGGAAAACGCCAAAGTCGTTGTTGGACGAGTGAGTGAGCCATGTGTTGAGTACCCGGTAACATTCCCTTTCTTCCCTCCTCCGCCTCCGTAGCCTATCATAGGCTCGAGTGCGCATTATGGCCTTACAGTTGACGCGCCCTTATACCAACTTAACTCAAAAACCCCATTATGTTTACCTATACAATTATCAAACTCAAATGCAAATGTTCCCGGGTACTCAACACATGACTCGCTCACTCGTTCCAACAACGACTTGGCGTTTTCCTAGTCTAGTTGGCTAAGGCGCCCGTGTACACAAAATGTGGGAGACCTGGGTACAATCCCTGGTCGGGAAAAATTTTGATATTTCTGGATTGTATTATAAATTATTAAACACGTTTTAAAAGGCATATAACGCAGTTTAGTCCATTTGTGACATACTATGGAAAACATAGCCAGTACGAATACGTGTAAATATTGCAAACATTACTCAATCTCCAAGCGGAATTGGGGGAAAAGTTACCTTGAGCGTACAAGATTCGATAAACCTTGGGCACGCATTTGCACAGCCATACAAATAACAAACAAAAATATATTTTTTTTAAACAAAACCGTTATTGTTAAAAAATTTTCAAATAAAGGAGCCTATTTTAATTTTTAATTTCTTGTTGCTCTAAATCGCAATGGATCTAGCTGATTTTGTTAACAGTTCTCAGTAAACTCACACCGGATGTCTTGTTTGAAAGTTGGCGCAATATGTTCAGCGGTTCGGCTGATTTTCAGACGTACAGACAGACACAATACAGACTCGCAGAATAAGCGCCGTTTGAGTGAATGGAGACCACTCAGTCGCTCCGCTCCCTCGTTTATTACTAGGGAAACGCAAAGTCGTTGTTAAACGAGTGAGTGAGTGAGCCAAGTGTTGAGTACCCGGGAACATCCCCTTTCCTCCCCTAGTACCTAAGGAGCTAGCCCAGTATGAGGAATGATACCGGGTACTCAACACATGGCTCACTCACTCGTTTAACAACGACTTAGGCGTTTCCTAGTTATATAAATTGAACATTTGAAATGCGAATCGTATTCAAAACGTAACGTCCAAGATTAAAAACAAATCACCTAAGTTTTATTTCCATTAAACCCCTCCAAAATATAATGTGGGTGTAAAAATATAAAAAAGTTCGAGTAACGGGTATCGAACCCCAACTCTCCGTGCGGTAGACTTAAGCTTACACAATAGGCCATGCAAGCCACGTAGATATTGTCACCGCAGCTGCTACTAAATCAAATGCTATCGATATTTAAAAAATCACATTTATTTATTTTAGGATTAAATCGCAATGGATCTAGCTGATTTTGTAGCAGTTCTCAGTTAACTGTACTGGATGTCTGTTTAAAAATTTTCAGGCCCAATCTGTTCAGCGGTTCGGCTGATTTTCGACGTACAGACAGACAGAATCACAGAATGAGATCCGTTCGAGTTGAATGGAGACACTCGGTCGCTCCGCTCCCGTTTAACTAGAGAAACGCCAAAGTCGTTGTTAAACGGAGTGAGTGAGCCATTTGTACAATGCCCGTATCATTCCCCTTACTGGACTCGATTCAGCCTTGGTTATATGGGAGGAAATGGATGTTCTCGGGTACTCAACACTTGGCTCACTCACTCGTTTAACAACGATTTTGGGGGGTTTACCCTAGTTATTAAATTGAACATTAAAAATGCGAAATTCGTTTGTTGAAACGTATTTAGCGTAAAACATTAACAAATTTCCAAGATAAAACAAATCACGAATGTTTATTTCCAATTTAACACTCCTCAAAAAATTATATGTGGGTGTAAAAAATTTAAAAAAGTTCAAACTACAGGTATCGAATCCCAACACTCCGATGCGGTTAGGCTAAATGCTTACCACTAGACATGCCAGCCACGTGTATCCGTCCCGCTAGCTCTACTAAACAATGCTACGATATTTTGAAAAAATCACATTGTATTTATTGTCGATTTAAATCGCAAATGGATCTAGCCGATTTGTAACAGTTCTAGTTAAACTGTACCGGATTGTCTGTTTAAAATTTCAGACCAATAAATGATGTTCAGTCGGTTCGGCTAGATTTTCGACGGTACAGACAGAAAAGACCAGACAGACAGACAGACAGACAGACAGACAGACAGACAGACAGACAGACAGACAGACAGATAGACAGACAGACACACATAATCACAGAATGAGGGCCGTTTGAGTTGAATGGAGACACTCAGTCGCTCCGCTCCCTCGTTTAAAAAATAAATGCCACAACAAGGATAAACCGCCTACTCAAATCCAAAAGATACTCCTACCATCTCCAGGGAGCGAACCAAGCTCTACTCTCCAGTGTAATATGAAGCCAGGCCCAACTACGTGTACGGACATTCTTGTTTGGGAACTCTCCTTAATGTATCATACACTTTTCACATTATTTATCGTTATCATACTATTACTTCAATTTAGACGTTAAAAGGCTATTTACATGACATTGTTAAATATTTATTTCAAGTTGCTCTGATGATCCTACATTAAAAACCAAATTTGAAGCCCTTAGAGTATTTTATAAAAAAATAATTAAAAATCTCGTTTCAAAAACGAAGTTAAAACTCGGCTCCAAAAGTGTGACGTAATGATGCCATATATTAGTCAATGTTTTCCTTATCCTGTGCAGTATAACGTAAAAATAAAATATTAAGAATACCAAAGGCTTTGGATTATACCTCGATAACAATACCAATGGCTGGGGTGGAGCAGTTTTGACAAGCTCTGGGCCGCGCTCTGGCACATAAAGCCTTATTTTTACAGGGCCCCAGTTTTTGTGTTTTATTTATACAAAATAATCTTTATTCTTGCATGCAAATAGCCTATTACAAGTGCGGGGAGGGGGAGCAAACGTTTAAATGATACCCCCAAATGAAGTTGAATTTTCTTGTTACCGTGACCTGCTGAAAATGGTTTCAACTTCATGTCACATCCCGTGCTGCCTATGCGATGCCATTGCTTGCAGTACAAGGTTCTAGCGCACGGCTGCTGGCTTGTGATCAGCTATCGGTGCACTTGAGTTATTGAGATAATGGATTACAAGGTCCAAAGCAGCTAACGAGTCTTCATTGCTGTCGTGGCCAGCTTCTGCAAAAAAATTAATAAGCTACTGTAGTACTAAAGTATTCAGCTGGACAAAACAAACGTTATTATTTTTTATACCAAAGGCGTTACAAAGTGAAAATTTAAAAAAAAATGATTGAAGAAGGAAGAGAGCTTTGAGGAAGGTGAGAAAGGCATAATCGAATTAGATAAGTCGAATTACAAATGAAACATGTAACCGAATTATATCACTATTTCGAAGAGTGATCAAATTTACGTCGTTATTCTGTAAAATAAAAGTACATCTCATCTATGACAGCCACTCATTGCATTTCTATTTTCATCTAAACACAGATCTAGAAGATTATTCAGTAATACTTTAATAAACCTAAGAATAGTATTGTTGGTTGTTGATCTTTGATGCGTTCATTCCACATTGGTTGCATTGCATTAACAGATAGAATAAATACACTATGGTAATTGAAGTCCTTTTAACACGAAATCTAGGTAATATAAGCGAGAGCTTACCACTGTTCTGAATATCTCTATTCAGGTGCACTTTAGCCAAGGTTTTCAAATTGCTCTTGTATCTGTATGAAGAAAATAATAAGCTTGTGTCCAATACGTTGTAGTGTATAATCTGAAATAGAATTAAGTCTAGTTATATTATATATGTACGCTTATATTTTTAAAATATTTCAAACTGGGAACAAACTGGGTATCCTATCATACCCAATCCTACCATAATGCTTCTTAATCTAGATGCCACATATTTTGTCTCGAGTATGTAACATCATCATACAGCCTAACTGTGCATGGTTGTCAAGTGAGGATATATACTAACACGTGAACGTAGGTTATCCAACCGTCCCAACAACTGACTCCAGACTCCTGAGGCACTCGAGATCCGTGTCATTGATTTGGACTCGATGTTGTCTCTCAAAGTCTTAATTCTGAGTTCATTCAGTTAAGGAGGATAATCACAACACTAAAGAAGGTTACCGACAATACCGTAGTGCTCAAGTTGGCCAAGTGACCTTACATTGGGGTACCGAGTGTATCTGTGTTGTCAAGATACTACCCATCAGCTGATGCCAGTCCGCTTCTGTGTGTGAGCAAAGGGGGAGCTAGATCACGAACGAAATCCAGGCTGCTGGAATGGAGAAACATGTTCCCCTGGATTCCTTGACTGGCAGAGAATATATCGTGCCAATTCTGTTTACTGCTCCAAGTAATGTGCCCTCTATAGTTTTATCTAACAACTAACAAGAGAAGACAGATTATTAAGTCTAGATGTAGCAATGATACACCAGCACCCTTGCTTGTATTCCTGGTTCCTTAGACTGGCAAAGAATACATCGTGCCTATTGTGTTTACTGCTCCGAGCAATGTGCACTCTATAGTTTTATATAACAACTAACAAGAGAAGACAGATTATTAAGTCTAGATGTAGCAATGATGCACCAGCACCAAAGCAAACTTGTCGAAGCATTTTACACAGAACCAATGTACACCCATGTAAACACATTTGGTGATGACATCTCGATATCAACAAAAAACCGCATGCATTTGACTCTGCCGGAAAAAATATTCACTGGTTTCGTTTTTTGTTTTTTTTGTATGTCTCGCCATAACGTTCGAACGGAGGTTCGGATCGAGTTATAATTTGGACCATCCGCAAGCTACGATCTGAATTGAATGCCATTAGTTTTGTGGCAAAATCCTTCAAAAAGTTACAAAGTTACATTAAAGTTAATCGAAAGTTTTTTTTTAAACTAACGGCGACAAAATCTGAGGTGGCCAAATCATTAAGAATGTCCGTCCGGTCATGAATATGTTAATTTTATTTTGATCCGATAAGTACTGTAGATGGAAATTATATTTTAACAAAAGTAACGTTACCATGACAACGAAAAGCACTGCCACCCCCACCTAGAAGTAATCAAAATACTATCGAGGAAGCAGTGTATTATTTGTTACCAAAGAGTTAAAATAGTTTTCCCAAGGAAATAATGTCAAGGTCCTCTAGATGGCGGTGGATTTTATCCACAAAGTAAAGGTTTACCCACGGGTTTACCCAAATATCTTGGCAATAATAAATAATTTTGGAAACATGGCCCCGTGGACAGCGAACGTCGCAAATTTTCAAATTAAAAAAAAATGTGCAATGTGGGTCTGGCTATAGCACGTGCTCGCTTATCAACGCGTCCAACTGAGCGATTCCTAGTATCCGCACTTCAACACAAACATCGACAAGCAAGATAGATCTACCAAAATATCACTAATCTGGAATTCCTTTGTGGAGCTGTTACCCTCAAATTTATTTTTGACTATATACTTTAGAGCAAAATAATAAATGAAAATTACTCCTTTAAAAATGTTATCTTATATCTGTGATTTTACAGGAATTATGTAAGCTTTTTGGCAACGAAAATTCCAATTAAGTGAATTTCTTAAATCGGCGTTTACATGATTGTTTATTTTTTATTTCCCATTGGAACTAGAGCATAGAACCACTGTGAAATTATGCATTTAGTATTTTGTCTTGAAACTCTTAACACACTCAAACACGCAAAAATAAACGTTCTTAAATTACTCCCATTCTTGGTAACCATCAGAATATGTTGACTGAATTGCGTGGCCAAATTACAAAAACAGACCCTCGTGTATTTACAGAACGATAGACAAGTGGCCTGCGTCAATAATGGCCAATTTTTTCTGATCAAAATACTCCAAGGTCACAAGGCATAAAGATCGTCACTATGATGTATCTTACGGAAGTTGTTTTTACATGTTTCTTATTTTTTTCGCGAGTCATGGTGAACCTATTTTTTCTTTTACTCAAAAATTCATAACTAATTAACTTGTATATAATATATTTTCAAATTGTAGTAGTATTTAACGCCAAGTCCTTCTGGATGTGCCTCATATTGAAGGTCTTGAAATCTATATTCACGAAGAAAAATTACAAAATATGATACAAGACAATTTCATTGTTACGATTGTGGCTTTCCCTTTCTTGGTAAAAAAAAGAGAAACAAATTATTATTTGTCGATGTCTAAATGTGAAACAATTATCAACCTGTCAGAATAATTTTGTTCAACAAGGGAAGTTGGAAACATCAGTAGTTACCTTTAAGACTCGCAAATCATTGTCTAGTGCGTGTCCAACCAATATCGTTTCGGAGTTGACACGAGAAAGAATAAAACGTTGCAAATCAATCAGGTTCATAGTGGCGCCTTGCATATGCTCTGCCGTAATCCCACTAAACCTGTGAAATAAAAATATATATCAATGTTGTTAGTAAAATAGTATTCCAAAATTAAATTAAATTTGCTAAACAAATTTCTGAAAAATGCCAAACTTGAATCAATCATCATTTCGAGTGCAAAGTGGGCAGAAGAGAAACTAGATCTGAGTTCGATCTTGACTTTGACTACTTGATTGACTTCTTGATTCGATCTTGACAATACTTTTATGTCGATAACTAAACTGCAGAGTTGTCAACAAGAAGAATACTTGGGAGAGTAAACACAACAACTTCAACTCGAGTAGCTAGCGGTTCAAAAGACGTGTCTCAAAGAGTCTTCTTCTTACTACATCTTGGTCTCATTCTCGGACTGACTAACTAACTAGTTCTTACGTAAAATGTAGCAATCGTTTATACTTGGTAGAATATCAATTTCAAAACAAGCATACGAACAGCCATGAAGTTGTGTTGATGTGTTGACATAATTTACCCATCATAGAAAATATGATTCTGTATGTATTAAATAATATTAACTACATTTACTTAAACTTATTTGGAGTCAATGCTTGTTGGAATTATATTTTGGTCGGGCAAACAAGAGGAGTTCAAGTGTGGTTAGGTGTTATTCTCGTTTGCTCTTTGGTCCATTGCTCTGACGTCACCGATGATTGATTACGTCAAATCGAGACTGAGACCAGAGACTAGCAATTAGAACGGACCCTTCAAGCACGTTACAGTTCGAGATACGTACACTTGGCGTAAGGTTTTTATATACGGGATGGAACGCTACCATTAAAGGGGCTAAACCCTGGGAAAAACATCCGAGCAATGTGCACTCTATAGTTTTATCTAACAACTAACGGGGGGGGAGAAGACGGGATTTTAAAGGTTTTAGATGTGCAATGACCCCAGCCCCCCTTGCTTTTTATTCCTGGTTCCAAAGCCCTGGCAAAAATTCATCGTGCCTATTGGGGTTTACTGCTCCAAGTAATGTGCACTCTATATTTTTTAATGGGAACCCACAAACCCCAAAAGAAAGACAGATTTTTAAGTCCTTGATGTAGCAATGATCACCAGCCCCCTTGCTTTGTTTCCCGGGTTTCCTTAGACTGGCAAAGAATACATGGGGTTGCCTTTGTTTTACTGTTTCCGAGAAATTTGCCCTCGGTGGGTTTTAAATATAAAAACCCTAACAAAAAAGAAGAAAAGATTTTTAAAGTCAAAGATGAAATTAATGATCACCAGACCAAAGAAAAACTTTCCGAAGCATTTTACACAAAACCAAATGTACCCCCAATGTAAACACTTTTGGGTGATTTTCATCTCGATAGCAAAAAAAAAAAACCGCTTTCTTTTTGACTCGGGCCAAAAAAATAGCCCACTGGTTTCGTTTTTTTTTTTTTTGTTTTCCCTCCCCAAAACCCGTTTCGAACGGAGGTTCGGATGGGTTAAAAATTTGGGACCATCCCCCAACCCTTCGATCTGAAATTAAAATGCCATTAGTTTTGGGGCAAAATCCTTAAAAAATTTTACAAAGTTACTTTAAATTTTAATCAAAAATTTTTTTTTTTTAAAATTAAAACGGCGACAAAATCTAGGTGGCCAAATCATTAAGCGGGCCTTTCCCCCGGTCTAAATATTTTAATTTTTTTTTTTTGACCAAATAAGTACTGAAAGATGGAAATTATATTTTTAAACAAAGTAACTTTCCCATGAAAAACAAAAAGTCGAACGGGGTTTCTGGCCGCTTTTCCCCTTGGCCACCTAAAGTAATCAAAAAAACTATCAAAGGGGGGAAGCGTGTTTTATTTTTTCCCAAAAGGGATTTAAAAATATTTTTCCCCAAAGGGAAAAATAATGTAAAGGGTCCTCTAGATGGCGGTGGTTTTTTTATCCACAAAGAAAAGGTTTACCCAGGGGTTTCCCCAAAATATTTTGGGCAATAATAAAAATTTTTTTGGAAACAGGGCCCCCGGGTTGGACAGCGCCCCTTCGAAATTTAAAAATTTAAAAAAAAATTGGCAATGTGGGTCTAGCTATGGAACGGTGCTCACTTTAAACGCGTCCAACTGAGCTTTTTCCCTAGTTCCGCACTTCAACAAAAACATCGAAAGCAAAAATAGATCAAACCAAAATATCCCCAAATCGGGTTTTTCCCTTTTGGTGGAGCTTTTTAACCCCAAAATTTATTTTTAAACTATAAATTTTAAAAAAAAATAATAAATAAAAATTACTCCTTTAAAATGTTATCTTTATCTGTGTTTTTTTAAGGAAAAAAATGTAAGCTTTTTTGACAAACAAAAATTCCCAATTTAAAGTGAATTTCAAAATGGGCGTTTACATAAATTGTGTATTTTTTATTTCCCCTTTGGGAAAACTAAAATCAAAAACCCCCTGTAAAATTATCCTTTTAGTTTTTTTTTGCCCCTTAAAATTTCCTTAAAAAAAACCACTAAAACACCCAAAAAAAAAACTTTTCTAAATTACCCCCCTTTTCTTGGTAACCATAGAAAAAGGGTTTGACTGAATTGCGGGGGCCAAATTACAAAAACAGCCCCCTTCGTGTTTTTTTAACAGAACGTGAAAAGTGGCCTGCGTCAAAAAAGGCCAATTTTTTTCTGTTTCAAAAAAACCCCCAAGGTCACAAGGCAAAAAGGGATCGTCACTAAAATGTATTTTACGGAATTTTGTTTTTAAAAATGTTTCTTATTTTTTTTCGCGAGTAAAGGGTAAACCTATTTTTTTTTTTACTAAAAAATTCCCATAACTAATTAAATTTGTATAAAATTTATACTTTTAAAATTGTAGTAGTTTTTAAAACCCCAAAGTCCTTCGGGATGCCCCCTTTCATATTAAAGGTCTTAAAAAATCTATATTCACAAAGAAAAATTACAAAATATAAATACAAGCAATTTAAATTGTTACGATTTTGGTTTTCCCCTTTCTTGGTAAAAAAAAGAAAAACCAAATTATTATTTGTCGATGTCTAAATGTGAAAAAATTTAATAAACCTTTCAGAATAATTTTTTTAAACAAGGGAATTTGGGAACACGGGATTTTCCCTTTTTAAAGACTCGAAAAATCTTGTCTATTTGCGTTTTCCAACCAATACTTTTTGGGATTTTGACAAGAGAAAGAATAATACGTTGAAAAATAAATCGGGTTCCCTAGGGGGCGCCTTGCATATGCTCTCCCGTAATCCCACTAAACCTGTAAAAATAAAAAAAAATATCAATTTTTTAGAAAAATAGTTTTTTAAAAATTAAAATTTTAAATTTGCTAAAAAAATTTTTCTAAAAAATCCCAAAAATTGAATCAATCATCTTTTTTCGAGGGGCAAAGTGGGCAAAGAGAAACTAATCTGATTTTCGATCTTGCCCTTTGACTACTTGTTTTTGACTACTTGTTTTCGATTTTGGCAATACTTTTATGTCGAAAACTAAACGCAGGGTTTTAAAACAAGAAGAATATTGGGAGAGAAAAACACAACAACTTCAATTTCCGAGTAGCTAGCGGTTAAAAAAGACGGGGCTAAAAGGGGTTTTTCTTCTTACTACATCTTGGTCCCCATTTTTTGGAAACTGACTAACTAACTTTTTTCACGAAAAATTTGTGGAAATTCGTTTATATTTTGGTTTAAATTAAATTTTAAAAACAAGCATACGAACAGCCATGAAGTTGTGTTGATGTTTTGGGAAATAATTTACCCATCAAAAAAGAAAATATGATTCTGTATGTATTAAATAATATGAAACTACTTTTAAATTTTAAACCCTTTTTTTTGGAGTCAATGTTTGGGTTGGAATTATTTTTGGTCGGCAAAAAAGGGGTTTTTTCCAAGTGGGGTTTTTTTTGTTTTTTCTCGTTTACTTTTTGGGTCCATTCCCTTCTGACGTCACCGATGATTAATTACGTAAAACGAGACTGAGACCAAAAGGACTAAAAGTAGTGGGACCCTTAAAGAAACGTCCTAGTTACAGTTAGAGATACGTCATTTTGGCTTTTTAATTTTTTTTTATATTACGGTAAAGGGAAAAACGCTACCATTAAAGGGGCAAAAAACCCCAAAAAATTTTTTTTTTTACCCACGTGATCTTAGCAAAATACCCCTTTAAATGACCTTTTTAAAAAATTATATTTTTGTAACGTGATTTAAAAAAACCGGATTTTTTTTTTTTTAAAAAACCAGAAATTGTAAAAAATTGGGGTGTTTTGGGAAAAATTTTCCCAAAATCGGCTTTAACCTGCTTTTTTTTTGGGTTTCCACATGATACTAGAGCATTTACTAATCAAAAATTTCCCTTTTTAAACCCTCTGGCCCCTTGAAACTGTCCCCAAAAATATCCCCAACCCCGCAAAAAAATGCATTCCAAAATCCCCACCCCTCTTGGTAATCACATATTTTGCCCCAAACTATTTTCCCCAAATTTACAAAACAAAAAAATAAAAAAATTTACTAAAAAGGCTTCGAGTACGCCAATGAATGGCCAATTTTTTTTTTGGATAAAAACCCCTCCAAGGTACGGGGCAAAAAAGATCGTTTCCTTTTGTTTATTTTTTTAGGGGAGTTTTTTTTTCCCGAGGGACCAAAGCTCAAAAAGGCCCCATTTTTTGAAAATTTTTTTGGGAGGCCCATGGGGGCCCCCCAATAATTTTTTCTTTTTAAATTGTTTAAATTTAAAAATTAAACTATTAGCCTGAATGAAATATTTTTTTTGATTTTTTAGGGGTTTAAATCCCCCTTTTAAATTTGCAAATTTTACAAAAAAATAACTTTTTTACATAGCATTGCGAATATTTTTTACCCCTTTTTTTTCTAAAAACTTAATTGGAAATTTTTTAATTTGAAATGTTATTAAAGCACCCTTTTTCCCTTTTAGAAGTGCAAAAAAATCCCCCACATTTGGGATTTCGGGGAAAACCCAAAAAAAGAAAAAATTTAAAAAATTTTTTCCCAAAATGAAAATTGCTTAAATTTACGAAATTGAAAGAAAAGGTAAAACAAAAAATTTTTTATTTTTGTTATCTTATCCCCCATGCTGCTGACTAACGAAAAAATGAAACAGCTTTACTTTTCAATTGAAAATTAAATATAATTATTCGGTAAACATCCTCTCTAAGGTTAACTACGCCGCATTAGGGCAGGGGGAAAATTACTATATCCTTTAAACTTATGCTTAAAATGTTTTTTTTTTAAACCCAAATTTAAAAAAACGTAAGATTTTACTCTGTTAAATAATCGATAAGGGGCACCTTCTGCCCAGAACGTATTTTTTTCAAAAGGGATAGGCGTTTTCTTTTAAAAAACCCTCGAGCCACTTCTAGCCCGAGAGTGGTGTAAACCATTTCGCAGTCTAGAGCGTAGACTCCGTAATCACCATCCGTGGGGTGAACGGTTGGTGCTCGAGTCGCAACAAAACCATAGTTTTTTTCATTTGGGAAATTTTTCTCGTAACGTGTACGGGGTTTCCCTCCGAAAATAAAACAAAATAGTTTTTGCCTTTTTCAGCATGTTTATTTGGATGCTTGCCGGATTGTTTTCAAACAAAAAAAACAAAAAAATATCAAACACAAACACAAAAAAACACATAAAATACAATTAAAAAGGGATTTTTTGTTATTTTATTCATTATTTTAAATGACTTAATTTTTATTTTCTTAGGAAAAGCAATTTAAACCCGGGGCAGGGTTTTTCCCTATACCCCACAATGGCAAAAAACAAATAAATAATTCATTACTCTTCAAATATAGTGATGCAATACAGTGACAAAAAATAGGTTAAATGTAAGCCTCAAACAAAAACTACATTCAAATTTATTTTTTTTGAAAAATTAATAAATAAATTTTCAAATATCCTAAATCAAGTAAAATAAATGGCAGGTTAAAAAGAGATCCCTATTTTTAAAAAAACCCAAAAAAAGGGGTTTTAAAGCAATATAAATTTACATAAATATAATAGTAAAAATTAAACTTTAAACATGATGTGTAATAAACGGTGAGCTTAAAACGCCACGTGTAAAAAATAGGAAAAATGAAAATAAACAAGAAATTACATTATTTTAAAATTATAGTTTGAAACATCACAACTACCGCTCAAAATCAAAAATACATTATACAAATAACCATAAAAAAAAACCCCCAAAAAAACTAATAACAATATCATGCATGATGGCTTGGATGACTCACAATTTAAAAAAAAGTTTCAACACATTAAAAACTGCATTCTTTTCGGATCAAAATATAATTCTCGGTTTCATTGGTTGGGGAACCCCTTGTAGGTAAAAATTGATCTTAGGGATATCATCCAAAATTTGGGACAACTGCATTAAACAGGGATTTTAAAATATAATTCTGGGTTTCTTGGTTTTGGGGAACCCCCCTTGTGGGTGAAATTGATCTTGGGGGATATCATCCAGAAAGTTCAGGACATCTGCTTTTTTAAACGGATATTAAATATTAATTCTGGGTTTCTTTTGGTTGGGAAACACCCTTTTATAAAATTGTTTCTTTGGGGAAAATCATCCGAAATTTTTAGGACAACGAAATTCACACGGATATTAAATATAATTCTGGGGTTTCTTTTTTTTGGGGAAAACCCCCTTGAAAGGTAAAATTGACTTGGGGAAATTATCACCCCAGAAATTTTTAAAAAAACACTGCATTCACAGGGGAATATTAAATAAAATTCCCTCTTTTTCATTGGGGGGGAAAAACACCTTGTATGTAAAATTTTGATCTTTAGGGATTCTCCAGAAATTTTTTGGGACAACTGCATTCACAGGGATTTAATAAATTCTCTTTTCTTTTGGTTTTGGGAAAACCCCTTGGGGTGAAATTTTTCATAAGAAAAATCACCCAAAGGGGGGTTTGGACAACTCTTTCCCCAACCAAATTTTAAAATTTATAATTCTCGGTTTCTTTGGGTTGGGGAAAACACCCTTGTAGGTAAATTGTTTTTTTTGGGATATCTCCAAAAGTTTGGGACCCCCTGCTTCACACGGATATTAAATATAATTTCGGGGGGGGTTTCTTTGGGTTGGGAAAACCCCCCCTTGTAGGTAAAATTGATCTAAGGGAAACCCTCCAAAATTTTTAGGACAACTGCACCCCATAAAAAATAGAAAAAAATTTCCCTGGGTTTTTCATTTTTTGGGGAAAACACCCTTGTGGTAAAATTTGATCATTAGGGATATCATCCAAAAAAGTTTAGGAAAAATGCTTTCACACGGATTTTTAAAATATAATTCTGGGTTTTCTTTGGGTTTTGGGAAAACCCCCTTTTTAGGTGAAATTGATCATTAGGAATCACCCAAAAGTTTAGGAAAAAATGCTTTCAAAACCCGGATTTTAAAATATAATTTCCCCGGGTTTTCCAGGGGTTTGGGGAAAACCCTTTTGTAGGTAAAATTTTTATCACTAGGGATACATCCAGAAATTTTAGGAAAACTCCCTTAAACACCGATAAAAAAATATAATTCTGGGTTTTCTTTTGGTTTGGGGAAAAACACCCTTGTGGTTTAAAATTTGGGATCATAAGGGTATCATCCAGAAATTTTTAAAATCATCTCAAAAGGGGATATCGAACCCGGGTCTCCCGATTCCGGTGGGAATCTTTCACCCCTAAGATCTGAAAATTTGATCTGAATAGCTTCAAATCCCGGGCCCTAAAGATGTATTTTTTTGATTTCTTGATTGAGGGTTTTAAAATTTATGTGGGAAAATCGAACATAGAGACACTTTTCCCAAAATAAACGCATCGCTTCCATTACCCCGGCGAATTTACCCTTTCCCCTGGTGATAAAATTCATGATGGGTTTGCCCTGTTTTAAAAACCCTTTTCCCCACCACACTGTATTTCGAATTGCATCGAAGAAAGTGCGAAACAAAGGGAAATCCCCGGCTCGTTCTTTCCGAAGGTGTTTTCACTAAAGCTGCCCCCTTTTCTAATGGGGGTTTCAAGAGGAAAACCTTTGGGGGACGAGATTTTCTGGAAAGGGTAGGAGGGATTTCCCCAACCTTTTTTGATGGGCAAAAAATTTGATATTTTTTAAAACCATTTTAATCCAAAAAAAAAAAAAATAACTTTTTAATGAAAGAGATACACTTTGAGCAAGACATCAAGAAAAAAAGGATCATTACAAAAATTAGCCCAAAATTTGGGAAAATTTTTCCTCTTTTAAAAATCTGTAAGAATGAAGGTTTTGGGTAAATTCCTTCACGAGCTCTTTACCAGCCTTTCTGTATAAAATTTATAAACACAAAAAAATTTTAAATTTAAACATAAATAATTATATCTTATGGGGGCAAAAAAAATGCAAAAAAAACAATGAAAAATATACCCCCCCTAAACTATACGGGAAATCAAGTAAATTTCGAAACAATAAAAAAAGTGCCTAAACTATATAATTAAAAAAAATTTTTTTTTTACTAAAGGAAATAGGACTATACTTTATTACGCCAAAATTTTTTTAGACAGAAAACCTTTCAAGGCTCATTTTGTGTTTTTTGATCATTACAATTTTAAAAAATTTTTTTGAGGGGGGATTTTTTTCCGTTTACCCCGAAAATAATCCTTTTGACGATATTTTCCCGCGAAAACATTTTTTGTTTTTTTTCCCGGGAAAAAGGTTTTTTCAACCCTCGTTTCAAATTTTTTCACAAACGTTTTTAAAAAAGAATAAATCTATGCTATCCAGTATGCGAAAATTTCCCAAAATTTTTTCTAGATTTAGAATTAAAAAATTGGGGAAATCACCGAAATTTACTCCATTATTGTCAACTTTCGGAATTTTTCAATAGTACAGATCTTTTAAAAAATCAAATTTGGCCCCTACTGGATTTTAAAGATTAAACCAATGGAACGCGGGAAGGTTTTTTTGGGTTTTTTCGTTCAATGAACGGCTTGGTGGGGAAAAAATTTCCGAATTTAAAAACCCTGTTTAGGGGGGTTTTCCCATTTTTTTTTCGTTTTTGGACTTTTTTGTCCCCGCAATGGTAGGCCTTTTTTTTTTGCAACCCAAATTTCAGATATCAAAATTAAAAAGGGACTATAAAAATCCATCCAAAAATTTTGGGAATGAAAATTATCAAAAGTTTTTAGAAGAAATTCCCCCCCCGATGCGCGCAAATTTTAGTTGCGGGCCCAAACTCAGCGTCCTTTAAGGGGTGGGGTCGGAACACGAGCGGACATTCCCGGGGGATGTCCTAATTTAAAGGGGTGACTGGGTTTTCCCTTTTTTCCCCCCCTCTCTTCTTTTGGGAAATCCTCGGCGCCATATGAAAAAAATCTGGGGCGCCCCCCTTTCCCCGGGGGATGACGGGCCCAAAAAAATAAACGTTTTAAAATCGTATGCTTACAAAAATTTTATAGGAGACAATCGTAACCCGAATTACTTTTCCTTTAAAACATGGGGATTTTAAATTAAAATTGTCGTATGGCTGGAAATTCCATGTTTTGGGGAAAATTTTCACAGAATTGGTATTTTACGTGCACAATTGGGCCCTTTTTTTCGGGGGGGAACCGGTTTTTAATGAAAAAGCCCGGGAAAAAAGTAAAAATATCTAATTGGGTTTTCATTGATAGACAAAGACAAGTTCGATGGGGGGAAAATGGAACTTTTGAAACCAAAAAAAGAGCAATATAGAAGAAGTTTTTTTTTCAAACGCTGATGACGACCGGAATTTCCTGCAGGGAGGGGGCCCGCTTTCCCATTTACTGTCTCATTTCTAGTAAACTTCTTCAAAAGCATGTTTTTATTCGAAGTGTGCAATAGTCTTGGAAACCCTTAAAAGGAATTGGTAATTCTTAATTAATAAAAAGTAATCATTTGAAAATTGGGAAATTTAAAAAACAGTGGGGATCCCTAATCCGTATCTCTTACAGAGTAAAAAAAAATAAAAAACAAAAATTTTTGATGACCCATCACGAAAAAAAAACCCAAATAATTAAAGGGGGTTCTATATACCTTAAAGGGTTTCCCCCAATGTTTTGAAATTTTTTTTAGCGCATTCCACGCACAGTGGCCCAGTTAAGGCCCCCAAAAAAAATATATTTTCATTTTTTTTTTTTTTGGGGGCTCGTCATTCCAATATACTTCCGTGGGGATTATTTCATTTAGTACAGGGTTCGACCCCAAAACGCTTTTAAAAAAAGTAAATTTCAAATTTTAAATATTAAATATTATTATTTTTTATTTCTTAAAAATGAGGCGCAACAAAAAAAGCCTAAAAGAGAATAAAAAATAATAAATGATTTTTTTTGAATGTGTGGGTTTCTGGTTTGGGACAATATTTTGGACAGAAATTCCTGAAAAACCCTAAACAAAAAGTTCGTAACTTTTTTACTTGTTGAAAGTAAGGGGGTTTGCACCTGATGGGGTAATGTTAAAAATTAAAATTTTTTTGGGGGGAAAAAAAATTTTAAAAAAAACCCCCCAGACTTTTACACACTGGTACCTGAAAATAGTGAAAAAGCATTTGAAATTTTTAAAAGGGACCTGACGATTTTAAGAGTCCATGGGCCCAGTTTTTTTGAGCAATGCCCTTTGGGAAATCTGGGGTTTATTCGGTTTTAATGGCAAAGGGGAATTTAAAGAATAAATTGGGGCCCAAGTTTTTAATCAGACTGTTGATGATGTTTTTATTTACAAGCTTGATTTTGAAGTTATCGGTTAAATTTTAAAAACGAAGTCGGGAAAATGGGGTTTGGGAAATTTGAAATGTTTTTGGATGTTTTTTGATGCGCGTAAAACCTTTTGGAAAAGTTTTTCCCCCCATGCGGGAAAGCATTTTTTTTTGCCCATTTGTAATTTTTTTTAAAATTTGTTTTTTCACATGGAAACTCCACAAAGGGGGCTGCGTAATTTTTTAAGGGGCGGATTAATCATAGTGTTTAAAAAGAAGGAGGTTTTTTTTTTTTTTTTTTTTCTTAAATTTGGGTGTTTCCTTTTTTAGAAGCGGGTAGAGTGCCTAAAAAGAAATTCATTGTTCGATTTTAAAATTCAGCAATTAAATCCCCTTTAAAAACCCAATTGCTTTTTAAGTATATTGTACTTGTATAAAATAAGCACTTTTCTTGAAACAAAATTGATATTTTATGTGCATAAAACTCGTTAAAATGCTCCAGTGTATACACTCTAGGAATCGAAAAATTATTCGTGGCTATGCGCCTCGGACCCGCATTTGCTGGGGGGCTACCCACACCAGAACCCCCTTTCATACATAGTATGGGCCCCGTAAATCTTCAGCACCTAGGGCCCCAAAAAACGCGCGCCTCTGATTCCTCGTAACGTATTCCAACTTCATTTTTAGCAATTTAAATATTATTATTTAATACTTTTTTTTTCTAAATACTAAAACCCTAATGCAGTCAAAAAATTTTTTTTGCAAACCCATTTATTTATTTAAGATCGGGGGGCTAATTTTTGTCTAAAACAATTTTTTATATTTTAAAATACAAAATTTTTGATTTTATAAAGTTAAATTTTTTAAGCTTGAAACAAAGATTTATTTCAAAATTGGGCGTTTTTATTCAAATCAAAAATTTCTGTTTCTGAAGCAAAGGGCAAAAAAAAAAAAAATCACGTAAAATCAAACTCAAGTATTTTTATTCTAAGGGGTGTTCGGTCCCCAAAAAATTTGGGAAACTTTGCCCCAAACCGACCCGGGGGGGGTATGCCTGACCAGGCGCTTGCCAAATGTAGGACGTATTCAAGTTTAATAACCTTCAAATGGACACCGCACAAAACAAATGTAAGGCCACTAAAATCAATAATTCAACGATTACAAATCCATAAATTTCCCTTTTTAATCTCCTTTTTTACTTCGTTTTTTTTATAAAAAAAATCCTGTAAACACCATGCCCGAACTGTCCGCTTTTAAAAACAAGCATGGCCCCAAAAAAGATATAAAAATTGGTGGGACCTAAACTTTTACTGTCAACAATGACGTTCACGTTTAATATTATGGCAGGTTCTAAATAAGAAACAGGAGTCGACAAAATAACTAAATCACAGATTCGAACAAAGAGCAAGGATCCTTTGAATCACCTGTGAACCAAAAACGGTCGTACATAGTTCACTTGAAAGAGGACTATAAATATATGAATTTACATAAATAAAAACATTATTAAACTCATATTTTTGATAGGGAAAGAGGCCCTTTCCCATGCTTTTTTTATAAACCCACAAAAAATTGTACTAAAACGTCTAAAAGTACGATTTTATGGGAAATTTCTTTGATTTTTGGGAAAAAAAAAATGGGACTTTCCCCAGTAAAATTTTGAAGGACCCCCGAAAATTAAAAAAGGGTTGGAAATATCCGTTTGGGCCCCGGGAGAGAATGAACAAAAAGCTAAAATAGAAGTGACGGGGGAAATGTCCAAATTTTTAATTTTTAAATTTTATTGCTAAAAAGGCTATTGGGCAATTTTAAAAGAAGTCAAATTTGGGTTTGGGTATCGTATTTTAATGTGTCGCGCAGGGTCACTCACCCTATTTTTTAAAAAAATACATTAAAAATGGCCCTTATTTAGGCAAAACCAAAAATGCTGTTCACTTTTTGAAGCAAGTGACGTAGTTACATAATTTGCCTCAGTGTCGTTACTCGCTGAGAAGGTAGGTACCGAAACACGAAGTAACGACTTTCGATTTAAAACAGGGCGCGACAAAGAAATGGAGAACCTCCCAAAGGGGAAACTTCTTTACCGACTCCGGCACCTAGAAGTGGCGGAACAATAACCACTGTGAACATATCACAGCCTAAATCAGCTGTGTTGTTTTGCGTCAACTGGAGACCCCCCTGGGTTTTTATGTTAGAAGAAAGTAATAAACCCCCTTTTAACCCATTCTTTACAGTAGCGAGCTTGCTAGCAAAACAAAGCTGTAAACCGACACCGCGCCCCCTAGCCAAGGTACGAGCACTAAAGTGAACTAACGATGACAGTGGGGCCCCGGCGTGCCTTTTTTATCTGAATTGAAAAATATGTCATTTTTTTGCACTATTATGAGTGATAATACGCCACAGCTTGGGTATGAGCCGGATATAAGTTTTCCCTCTGACGTTTTATTTTTTTACCCGGGGGGGTAAAAATTTATGACATAAAAATATTATTATGTTGTGTTTTTTAAGAAAGCTAACGGCCTTGAGCCTTTGGGCCCAGCTTTGGGCCCGGGGGTTTGGCCCCAGGGACCAAATATTTGTAAAGGGAGGTTTTTAATGGTTTTATACTAATATTTTAAAAATTTCCCTCATTTTCCCTTTCAGTTGTTTTTTTACTGCAATTTTAAAAAGCCTAGGCTAGGGCCCAGCCCCCTTTCAAAATATTTAGCTTCACATTCTTCGGCTTTCCCAATTGTTTGTTGTTTTTCATTTTTAGTTCCTCAAAAAACTCGTAAATTTGGCCCCGGTCGCGCTAGTGGGACCCGGGAAGAAACTCTATCTATACATGTCCCCTAAAGTAAAGGGTTTCCTACACGGAGAGCGGTATGATATTATAGCTTTTTCCCGACTGGGCGCACCCCGCCCCCAATTTTTATGTTTTAAACTTTTAAAACAAATGAAATTTTTGATGGCGGATGCCTTTTGTTCACTTTAAAATGACTCTACTTTTGGGCCCGGTCGCGCCCAGTGTATCGGGGGTACGCGCAGCCGGGCCACGACGCAAATCAATCTGCCGGGAGTGCATTGAATTTTTGCTTTCTGTAAGGGGATGGGTTTTTTACTGTGGGAAAAACTGTTCTTTGGGACCCAGCATTTTTTCCAGAAATAATACTTTTTCTGTTATTACCAGAGTCCTTACTCCCCGTCCCCTACTTGGGGAAACTCCTAAAAAAAAGGGGAAATTAAAAAAAAGATTCATTTTAAAATTAAAAAATATCTTTTTATAAAGTTTTAAAATTCCTGTTTACACCCTTACCTCTAAAAAGTTCCCAAGGGGCCTCATAAAAAAAAACTAAGTTCCTTTAAAAAATTTCCGTTTTTTTTTAATTTTTTTTAAAAGCTACAAAAGAGTGAATGACGGCAACCCTTCAAGCATGCGTAAGGCTGTAAAAAAGGGACGGGGAGGGTTTGGGTCATAATCATGATGATACATACTACATACCATGATATGAAAATTATAAATGATACATAACCGGGAAAAATTTTTTTGCTAACGAATCCAAAAATTTGGGGCTAAGTACAAAATTGACTACTTAATTGTAATTGGGACGTTTAAAGGAACTTTCTAAAAAGTTCCTTGAAAATATGAACTTGATCACTTAAAAGTTCCTCAACATTGAAAGGGATCAGTTCATAAAAAGTTCCTTCCCCAAGTATGCTCCAGTCCCACCGCGGAGCATGGGCAGCCATCGGCGACCCCAGCCCTTTTTACTAATTTTGGCATCAAAACCCCCGCGGAAAAATTTAAACTTAGACAATTACAGCCCTCGTTTAAGGCCGCAAATAGGAAACCGATGTCTAAATTTTGAATGCAATTTAAAACGGGGCCTCCAAGACAAAAGGGGTTTGGTGGATAAGGGCCCCGACCCTCGGAAACCCTTGGTTTTGACTCAACCCGGGTTTTTTCGGGTTTTGGGGCCAAATTGTGCACTTACAAACCTCGCCAAAGGCGTTTTTTTTTGGGGGCCAATATCAAAATTGTTTTTGGGGATTTTAAAACTGGACGTCGAGACGAAAGGTTTTGGGGTAAAGATTTTTTTAATCTTCGGTTTTTTCATTTAATCCGATGGTTTAGACAGGTTAAAAATTTTTAGGTAAATTTTTCAAGATTCTTCTAAAAGTTGCAAAGTACTTTTGTTTTTTACAAAGTGCCGGGACGTGTAGGGCCCATACGACCTACAGCCGTAAAATTTATGCTTTAAATATTTTAAATTTGGTGCTACAACGTCCAAGTCTAGGCCCCGGCCTATAATATACCCATCCCCTTCGACAATAAAGGAACTGGGCCTAAACCGGCCCAAGGCCTAGCTCTAATCTTCGCCTAGGTGTAATCTATTAGTTTCAGCAGGACCTTTATTGATTTCATCATCACAAAAAAAAATTTAAAAAAAAAACGGGGTTTTGGGCGAATTTTAAAAAAAAAAAAAAATAAACAGGTACTAGGCCCAAGCCGGTTTTCTTTAAAGTGGGAAATGGGAGAACCCCCGGTCCCTTTTTGTTATCAAAAATAAAAATTTGATTTTTTTGGGAAACCCGCCTTTATTTACTCTTATTTTCCCGAAAAACCAAAAATAAAAAAAGGTGGAACCCTTTTAGAACCCTAAGGGCTTTTAGCCTGCTAGACGAGTCCCCCTTTTTATTTTATGTAACCATAAAATTCAACCATACATTTATTTCATAAATTTTCCGCACAAAGCTGAGACGTTGGTTCTTCAAATTGCCTAAAAACCACTACGTGATGGTGTACTAACACTCTTACAGGCTCCGACTCAAGCAAGGTCTGCTTGATCTTCCCCTAACGGGGAGTAGGCCTACCGACGAACCTACAAGTTTCAGTTTTAGTTTTCCAACCTCCGCCAGGGGGAGAAAGAAGAGAAACCTTTACTGAAACAAGTTTTGGGTTGATTCTTTCCCACAGAGAGTCGGGGGACCGCCCAAAACGCCGACCTTGTGAGCTAGAAAAACCCCGCTTTGAGTGGAGATGAACCTACCTTGGACCATGGAATATTGAACATCTATAGTAGGCTAGATCCGCAGTCTCGGGCACCGAGATTAGCCACTGAGCGCGCCACTAAAAATACACGCAGCGCTCTGGGCGGCCACTGGGGGAACAAGTTGACTGAATCACTGGTAGAATTTGACATTGCTGAAATGGCTAATAACGTGAATTGTGTTATTAAATGTGGTTTTCAGAAGGTTCATGCAGGATACGAAATCAAACAATCGCTTATTATCTTATTATCATTTACCTGAAAAAGTATAGGGCTAAAATCACATTACAAAATTCATTATATTGTTTTGGTTGCTAAACATCATGAATAAAAGTGGATGTTTTTGTTTGCAATTCCGAATGAGTCACAACTTGACTAGCCCCTATCCAGAGCTTTTACAGACAAAAAAAACCCTGGCTGACACGTAAAATAACACAGAGAATCGTGATTTCAGTGTTTTAACAAGTCAACGAAGATATCACTCGAATAGGAAATAAATACCCAAACACACAATATATCACGAAGTTCACTCGCAACACGCCACACGGTCTAAGCCTATGTCGCGTGAAAAAATAATTAATTTGAAGTGCATTAGGCCTAGTTAGTTACCTACATTAAAAAATGTCCCAGGGGCGTAAAGTTAAACCCTACATGCTACAATACCTAGGCCTTGGCCCTCGACGCCTAGGCTCTGAGGCTTATTCTTGATAACAGTTTGAGCAGCTTTCTGTCAGGTTTTGTGTTGATTCCTCTGTAGGCCTAGGCCTATGGTTAATTAGCTGCGCGCCTAGGCCCTGGCCACTTTACTTTGTATAATAACTGAATCCAGTGACATGGGCAACAATGCATTATTTAGTAAACACTACTGACTGTCCTGACAGGCATAGGCATAACAGATAAGACCTAAACCTAGGTCAGGCCAAAAAGGTACCTAGGCCTACGCCTAGGTAGGGCCTAGGCCTAGCTGCCTTCCTGGAAATATCAAAGCTATAAATCTAACCCCGATTTCAGTGAATGTGGGATGAGTCCGATTTCAAATTTTTGCATGTGCAAAATACCAAAATGATAACAATAGACTTCGTCCGCTAGGTTCTATCTGCTACATGATCTGTCAACTGTCATGATGGAAACTAGTCACTAGTCAGTCACAACTTCGGACCTTCCACAGATATGCCTAGGCTAGGGCTACCTCTGAACCTAGGACTGTTGGTCATTACTTATCGGCCAAGGTTCAGGTTTGTGTCTAATAATACACTGTTTAGTTTGCATTAGTAAATAAATGTAGGGTTACAGAAAAACTTTCATCTATCCATTCACTGCTTGGACCAGTCTGCCGCGCCATTCCCTCTCATGGGGTCTGCCAGGAAAACTGTAAAATATAACATGTGTTTCTGTGTTGGCTATTCAATTTGAACAACCAACTATATGAAACAGGACTTCCAGAATTCTCTACAAACATTCTCAACATCCATTATAGTCCTGCAATACAGTAAAAACAAAAATAATTCACTGGGACACGTGAGCTAAAAGCAAAGAAAAGTGCGCAAGGAAGACAATCATTCAGTCAAGTTATTCCGAATTCATCCACGGGTAGCAAATTGAAGCGCCAACTTTGCCGTATTAAAGATGGCGATTTGGCGTTTTAGGTCAAAGTCAAATTGTCACGGACTGCGGATCTAGCCTACTATAGGTGTAAGGTGTTCAATATCAATGCCTTGGACTGAAAGCAGCGCGACTAGAAGGCTGTGAGAACATAACATAACATAACCTGCAAGACGTCAAAAAGAAGCATTTCACTATTTCGTTATTACTGACGCATAAGTAGGCCTACTTGACATAGTAATGAATGCCTTGCCAAACATAAGTGATCGGTAAGTACTAAATTAATCATTGATTACTTGATTTGAAACTAGAATTCTGTTTTGTGTCTGTCTGTCTGAGCCTTGCCCTTAGCCCCAGGGCTAGGGCCTAGCCTAGGCGGGCGGCCTACAGGGTAGGCTAACTACGTTTAGCTACAAACAACCATTT
Source organism: Sweltsa coloradensis (assembly GCA_024449915.1). Taxonomy (NCBI): domain Eukaryota; kingdom Metazoa; phylum Arthropoda; class Insecta; order Plecoptera; family Chloroperlidae; genus Sweltsa; species Sweltsa coloradensis. The sequence continues at coordinate 336,778 of JAMZAV010001318.1, forward strand.
GAATCCATGTATTGGAAACACTCTACTCAGTAACCAAATTCATTTAAGTTATAACAAGAACTGCAAGTCCAGCAGTCATGCTCACCCCTTTATAAAGACGTATTTACAAGGTCCAACATTTCATTTAAGCTCTTGAATTCAAGTACCCGAATAAAAACTAGAACAGAATATTGGACGGGCATTTACACGGTTCAATGCATTGCATTGTTCAATGATATAAAGAAAGTAAGAGCAAGCGACCCCAATAAGAACTTTATGTTAATATAGAAAAGTAAAATAAAAAGGATATAAGGCTACCAGCAGTGCGATCATGTAAGCTTGTAGAAATCGATTTCTATAGAAAGCTCATGAGCTCTCTATCGTTATCTCAATTCTGTGACAACTATTCTAAAGTCCGACCACGTAACTCGTGACATCACTTCTCTATAGACAACGATAACTACAGTGACAAATATTTAGCGTGAGCTAAGGAACTCGCGTTACGAGTTGTCACCTATAGAAAGCTCAAATTACAAATGGCGGACTTGTTTCATATCAATACCGCCTCAGCTCTTTTATATTTAATAACAATAAAATGATGCACTTTAGATGTTATTTGTTACACGTAGATCTCATAACAAGGTATGCAGAACAATAATAAACTATGCAAGGTTCAATAACTTTACAAATAATCTTCAAATTGCTCAGTTTGTCGTAGGCGGCATACCGTGGCTAGGCTAGCAGACCATACTGTGCGTAAGCTTACTATGAAGGCTAGATTACAAGGACTCTAGTCCACCGTATAGCCGGCATCCATACGGCCGTACGAAAATATGTAACTCATAAAAGACTATTTTAAATTTGCCTCCTCTTGGCACAGCTGCTACAGCCTTCCGAGTTTCCAGCCGTCAGCCGTGTACATGTTGGCCTGCATAACAACCTAACCTTCTTTACATTGGTGGGTGACAGTCCTGTCAAACACTGCGCTAGGGGCTTAGGGCCCAGGCGTAGTAAGTCCCTATTATTTTCTGTAGGGCCAATTACCACCAGTCATATCACAAGTGTTAGGCCTAGTCAATTTAAGCCCGGCAGGTAGGAGTAGTAGTATAGAATAGTACAGTAGAATAGAGGCTTTGATGCTTAGCCTAGATCGCAGGGCTCCTCTAACCTTACTTTTCGCATTAGTATTCGGTTCTAGAGCTTGGTGTAGGCTATGCCGACACACAATCATAATGGATGGGTCTTGGGCCTACACAATGGCCTTCGACCTGCAGTTAATTTTATGTCATCCCTATCTAGGACCAGCTAGGTGCTGTTCTCACATTGCGATTATGCTTTGTGGTGAATGCGATAGGATAGTGCATGTCATTTGTCAACCTGAGAAGGATTGGCCTAGCATAGGCTAGCCTAGCTAACTCATCACTTGTCTAAGCTAGTCTACAGTGCCCCTAGTCTGTAGCCCCTTATCTTGCTCGGAGAACTTATCCCAAGCCTTGCCCTACACTACAGTTACATTAGTTCGACCAAACCCCAGGCCGTGAGCAAGGATCAAACTTCGGACCTGCACGCAAACCATATGATCCACTACGGACAGATATTCTCTGTTACCGGTACACATAAAAGAATCTCTACCTACTCAATCGACAAAACACTGAATCACGTACATGTACTTCAAGACCAATATGACAGACCCAGGTTCGATACACGGCTGAGATAAATGATTTAATTTTTGAATTTATTTCCAACTATTTTAAATCTGAATACTTGGTTACTTAACTTGTACCTTCCATATTTAATGCTATACAAGGTACCGTAGGTGATTGGCAGAGAAACACTGAGTGAATGGTGCTAAAGAATGCAGCTTTCAACTTTTCAAGCACTATGTAGTTGTAATGTTTAATCCTACGTGTAGTAACATTTCTTTAAAATATGTACCCACCTAGGCCTATGTACAGTAAGTATAGACTTGACAGCTATCTACAGTAGACGGTACCTAGGTAGGCCTACTGTATTAGATAGGCCTACTTATATTTTTGCTTGGATGTATTTTTTGATATTATTGTATTAAAACATAAACATTGTATTGATTTTAAAAAAGACTATTTGATTTTGTAGTACTAGTATGCCTGCAAGAGGTCCATGCTTATAAACTATAAAATATAAGCACAATTCTAGACCTCAAAATAGTAGCTAGTTATGTAGGCCTACCACATTTCTAATAAATCTGCATCATTGACATTTTGCTCCTACTTCCTCTACAACCATATTGATCTTCTTTTAGTATGGCAACCACATTAATCAATAGGATATTAAAATATGTATTTAAAAACACCTCTCCCCTAGATTTAAAAATGTCAATTCTGTCCTTCACAACGAGTGAAGCCAAAATTATATAAAGATGTAAATTCTAACCAAATTTAATTGTATTTCAGTAAAACACTACACAAAATTGTATGTGTAGGGCCTAAATGATAATAAAAAAGAGGCATTATATTTATACAGTCTGAGGCACTTGTGTAGATGTGTTCATGTGACACACACACATTCTAATTATTTGAATTGTAAACAAAAATGCCTTGTTCTGTAGAACTAGTTTCAACATTTCCCTAATAAAAAGTATAATAAGACAAGTTTTTTATTTTACACTGTTATGCTTGCTACAGACCGAAATTGGAAAACAATTAGTGTAGTTTGTCTGAGAAATACAACCAATACAATACAAATGCTGAATCCTGATATTTGAAAACAGTTTGACACCACTGGTAGCTGCTTATTTGTTAACTTAGGCCTACACTATCTGTGTTCACTTTTCCTTCCTAGTATCCTTCCCAAATGGTGGGCTAATAGAAACATGGCCAATCAACATATCTGCAAGGGAAGTCTTTTCTACAATGTTTGTAGGCTGTAAGGTATGGCAATGTATTTTTGCCTTGGAATCGAAGTATGAACTTTGCATACAAAACATAGGCTTGTGCAAGAAGACCTACTGTCTTTCTACATCCAATTAAACATACCTAATAATAATAAAGCTTTTCTCTGGATGGTCAGGGATTGTATAAAACTTGAAAAAATCAGTTGGCTTGTAAATTGTAACCAAGGCTCACCTATTATGCAATGAATTAATAAATAATACACAGACATTTTTTCATTATTATTATTATTTTTATTTTATATTTTATTATTATTATTATTTTTAGATATTATTATTATTATTATTATTATTATTATTATATTATTATTATATTATTATTATTATTATTATTATATTTATCATTTATACAGTGCTACGAAAAGTTTGCCCCGACTAGGGTTCGAACCTGAATTATATGCATTTTTTTTTTAATTTGCAATATTATTATGCAATAATGAAATTGGCTGAAAAAATGTCAAAAAAACGTTCAAACCTATGTCAAAAATTAAAGGAAAGTTTTATAAAAGATTACAGTTATTTGACAAAAGAATTGATGAAAAGATAAAAAGTTACAGTTGTGTGTTGAATAACTCCATGATCACCTATTTCAAGTGTAAAACAATAATCGTATAAAAATAATAAAATATAGCGAATTGATGGTTTAGTGTGTGGTCTGAAATGTCATCATGTTTAAATTGTAAAAATAGGGCTATTGTGGTGATAGTTTTGACATGTTTTTTATGTTGGGTGGAATTTAGTCTTTTAAAAAAGCTTAATCAAGCTTGAGCGTTCTTTGTTAAGGGTGTGTATATTATATTACAATTAGTATTATTATTTTATATTATTTTTTTTTTATTGGAATTTTGTACCAATTCATTCTAGGAAAACATTAAAATTCAAAGTTGCCGTATTAAAGAAATAATCACTTTAGAGACTTGTGTTGTCAGGAATGCATAACTGTCATTGTGAATTCATGTGTATTGAATAGGGACTGGATGTTCTAAGGATAATTAGTAATCTCTTAATTATAACTTGGTCATGTATTCAGAAAAGATTTGAACTGCAGATAAGCTGTTTTGTCAGCTTCAGCAGGACAACCGCCTGCCTGACTGTAGATAAATGTGTTCAAAAGGCAACTTAAAACGCAAACAGAAAAATATTTATATATTATTTTACTTATATTATTTATTATTTTTTATTAATATATTTTATATCTCTTTATTACGTAGGCTACGATATGAATTACTCATGTTGGTAGATTGAATTACGTGTTCATATTTCACGCCTGCAAGATTATTTACGATTAACGCGTGATACAGGACTGTGAAGGACAGATAATTATCGACGTACAATAGACATGTACGTCGATCAACATTATCGTACTGACAGATAAAGAAGTTCAGTAGAATCGCTTATAGAGAGACGTAACTAGTAGTTTTACGTGATCGCAAAAGTATTATTGTACTAGAGATAGACGATAGAATCAGTTTTCACGTTAATTGGAGTGTTTACATGATCGGCATGCTGGGATCGACTCCATCACCTTGGATGGTAATTCTTCAACTTTGAATCAGCAATGATTTCACAACATAGCTACTTTCATGGTTTAAGTATAGTAATAATAAGCTCCATATGATACAACGAGTAGCTACGTGCCACACATGGACTGGCATGCGTCTGACGTTGGGCTCCACCAATGACTACATTTGTACACGAAGTGCAGACGAAAGTGCGCTTCGTATCAAAACAACAGGTTGCATAGAGTTTAAAATTCTCTTATTGCAATGTACACTGCGACAACCCAACAAAATGTAACGTGCAGCACTTGGTATCCCCTTAGACATGCTGTCGCTGGGATGCTACTCTGTGTAGTCGGCCTTGGCCCAGGTGATGTGATGTTGAATGGGGGGCAGGTATGTTTGAAAATTACGAATACCCATCTATCTAAGTTGGTCATGTATTCAGATAATGAAGGTTATGCAGGCATGCATTGTACCGGTGGCAGCATCTCAGCAGCGCGCCGCCTGGCCGGATGTTATGTCAGACAGGCGCACCTAGGCGAACGTGCAGCGAGTTATGTCATATTTGTAGTTCGTTACTTTACACTTATATTGTCTGTTCGTTTATGGAATATCGTCTCGAAATTGTTAGATAAATAGTGGATAGATAGATGATAGATGGATAGGATGGATAGATGAGGATGGATGGATGGATGGATGGATGGATGGATGGATGGATGGATGGATGGATGGATGGATGGAAGATGGATGGATGGATGATGGATGGATGATGGATGGATGTGGATGGATGAGATGGATAGGATGGATGAGGATGATAGATAGATAGATAGATAGATAGATAGTAGATAGATAGATAGTAGATAGATAGATAGATAGATAGATAGATAGATAGATAGATAGATAGATAGATAGATAGATAGATGATGTGATTTATTCGAACATTGGATAGTAACAAGGCAGTAAGTCGAAAAAAAAATAAGAAAAAAAAATAAAAAATAATACAAGAAAGTAGGTGTGTACAAAAATCAGTTACTATAATCACAAATTATAGCTTACATGGATTTGACTTAAATCATTGTAGATAGATAGATAGATAGATAGATAGATAGATAGATAGATAGATAGATAGATAGATAGATAGATAGATAGATAGATAGATAGATAGATAGATAGATAGATAGATAGATAGATAGATAGATAGATAGATAGATAGATAGATAGATAGATAGATAGATAGATAGATAGATAGATAGATAGATAGATAGATAGATAACTTTATTCATCCTGACAGGCACATTGTACATGTTTGACTCCCGGAGGAGAAGGTGAATAGCCTAAGGTAACTTACAGCTAAGTACATTTAATCCTAGTACTACAGAGTAATGTACATTAAGTAAAAAAAGAAAATTTAATAAAATAAAATAAATTAATACATTGTAATTGTAACATTGTGGACTGTGAAATCTATACTCAATGGTGGTAAGAATAATAATTTATATGATGTATCCAGTTACAATTATTTGTGGATAAGCCAACATGTGGGAGGATAATATTAAAGTGGAATTTGAAAATAAGCAAGTAGCTATTAATGATAATGACATTGATATAATATATTATTTATTTATTGTTTATTATTATTTATAGTGATTTACAATTGGTGCAAGATAATGGTACAGATGAAAGTATGAGACCTAATGATATGGAGGCATATAACTAAAAAATAGTAACCATATGTTACAATGTTAGTCAACTTTGAAACAGGACTTTAAAACAGGTGATATATCATTATTGCTGAATTTTGCTAGAATAATAATTGTTTATTATTTATTATTTAATTAATTGTTCATTATGTATAATTGTTTATTATTTACATGGAGAGGTAGTCACCAACCGAGTAGAAGCTGTTTGCTGTGAGATATATTTTTAACTTGTGTTTGAAGGAGGGCAGGGTGGGGGAGGTTTTTATGTTTTCTGGGAGCTTGTTGTAAAGGGTGGAGGCAAGGTACTCTGGGCCTAGTGCAAAAAGGCGCAGGTGGTGGGGCAGGTGTTGTATCGTTGGTGTTTAGGACACTTTCAGTTATTTTGATATTGTGATGTTATTTAACTATGCATACTTTAATGAAAAGACATGTCACTTCTCGTGAATCTCAGAATAACCTAAAACAGCAAGTTACTTTTTTTCTAAGAAAGGGAAGATGATTGTGTCTAATAGTTTCACACAAGAGAGTAAAGTGATTTAAATGTGGTTTGCGAGATTGAAAGTCTCCTTGTAGTAGGCGTAGGCCTACAGAGTAGATGCAATACGAAGTAATATGCTATTGCTACATTTTGGCAATGACGGGGAATAGAGGTTGAAAATCTCTGCACAAAAATCTCTGTGCATCGATAAAATAATATATTTTCTATTCAGGCCTTGCTACGTAGATGAAACATTTGGTCTTTATTATTTTAAAGTCACAAAATTTTTTAAAAAAATACACAAGGGTGGCATACTATTGTTTTACTTGAAAATAGGATAATCTGCATAAAAATGCATCGAAATTAATTATTGTTTTGAATTATTGTCATAGGGGTGGGAAGCAATATTATCGGTATCCTTTGACCCTGTCACCCCTGGATTTGTGACATGATTATTGCGGGGTGTCTGTTGGGTGTAGGTCCTACTACCTACCAAGGTCACTCAGGTCCCAGGTCTAGGCCTGCGTACGTGAAGCCTGATGACGTCACGAATGATCAATTAATCAGTGCACGTTTCTCATCTAGCAGCAAATGCAAATAAAATAAGGTTTTTGGACGTTTGTTAGCTATTCATTAATTTTTTTGCAGTCGTGAAACATTATTTTTTGGATTTTACTTATGATTTAATAATTAAGCCTGTAACGGTGTTTTGAGGCGAGTCTTCATATTTTTATTTGATAAAATTCTACTGAATATATTATCAATTATTTGCGTCAATTAAACTAACCGGGTCGCAGTTTTCTTGCACTGAATGCTCTGCCTCTCTCTCATGCCTATCCATGTTCTTGGTTTGTTTATTCTCAAAGTTGCTGTTTTTATTCCCCTAATAAATGAATCATTAATAAATTAAGTAAAGGATTTTTTGCCCTAATAAATAGAATTATATGTTTAATTAATAATTCAAATAGTGTAGGTCTACGTTGGCTGATGACAGATAAATACCCTTCCAACTCCCAAAAATACTCCAAGAATACATACATATTATATTTTATTGATTGTTATCTTCATCACAATAAAGTAGTTTAACCCCTAATACTAATACTCCAGATTTCTGTTTAATTAAAACAAAAACGTCGGTACTTCACTCTTAAATATGACGTTGTTTAATAATGTAGGTACTGTTGTGTTATGACATGTCAACAAACTGTCAGTAGCTCGAATAAACATTTGATTGATTTGATATTGCTTAACGTCTTATCGTCACTAAAACTATTCGAAACGATGAGTGGTGATAGATGAGGATGAAGTATGAATAGAAGGGAAGAGGGGATACCCAGTACCGGCACGTAGCCTACTACTTTCGGAAAGTACCAAGGGGACAAATGGCTTTACGTCCCATCCGAAAGGACGGTGTAACCTTGACGGTCATATAGGTTCCTCCACTCACCCGGATTGCCGGACAGACGTTGAGGAGAGCGAAGCCGTTACACTAGCTCTCGAACCCTACATCTGCGCTAACCAGCCGTATACGTGTGTCTCAGGGCAGTGCGGTCACCCACTCTACCCCTGACCACGCCCGAAGGCTGCTTAACTTCTGTGTTCGAGTGGGAACCGGTTAAACGACCTCAGCTTAACCATCAGTCATTATTGAAAGTATTATTATTAGTAGTATTATTCGTATTATTATTAGTATTAAAAACACAACTTCTCGTCAGGGTCACGCTATTCGTTGTAAATAGAGTTGATCGCATGTATTTCTCTTATTTTCAGAATGGCGATCATAGTTCTGATGATTTGCCTTGCGTGGGCGGTGTTCAGGATTCGTCGGCTGTTGAAGCGACGGTGCCGACGAATGCGGCAGACGATGATTTGCGGCGGCCGGGTTCAAAATCACGACCTCTACAAGCCAATGCTCGAGCCGGCCCAAAACGTGTTGAACATTCATGAGTTTCGAGTACGTTCATCCGGACCTGAGATTGCGGAGACTCATCAAGTTCGTGGTTGTCCTCAACGTTAAGACTTGCCTGATTGCCAACACTCTTTGTAATGATGTGTTCATGTAGATTGGGCTATCCGACTACAGTTTTGCTGCTTATTTTAAATATCAAATAATCCTAATAAATTCATGTCCGTATAAATATATTGCATTTATTTTCATTTCAATTATCAGATTAGACTTTATTTGCCTTAGGCCCTATACAGGTGGCTAATGCGTCACACACAAGCCGCTATTTAGTGAGGTGTGTGTCACTGAACATCAGTTTCTCAACGATTGAATTTGTATCTCTGATCGACAGTTTAAAAGTCGAATAAACATGGCTAACACTTGAGTGAATGAAATAGGACTTTCATAGCAGCAAATCTTAAAACAAAATGAGTGATTTTATGGTTAAGTTATATCCTGCCTAAAAACATATCATTTTGTTTAGCTGTCTGGCTTGTATAGAGAACATCGTTCATTCAGCCAACGTTAATGGACTTTTAATTGTAGCTTCAAAACAACACAATTGTTAAAGTTTTGCCGTGCATTATGTTAATTGAATTAAGGAAAACCGTTTCATAATTACATGTTTTCACTTCGTCCAAACAGTTCACTATTCTAATTTCTTTTATCTAAACTTTAAGAGGAATTTGTAAAATAATTTCCTTCCCAAGATTGTGCGCGACAAATAATCCAAAGGCCTATTTGAAAAAATACAAAACAGTTAAATTTGCATCTTTCTTATCATCCCAAACAAATTGATAATCCTCTACTACAATGAACGGATGCATGCTTTGGCATTATTTATGTATAAACGTATTTTAGGTCAAACTACGTCATTTTAACTAAGTGTAGACTTTCGGTATGAAGACTCTTAATGTTAATACAAAAGATTGAGACCTCTCAACATGCATAGGATAATCTATTCCCAAGCCCCCTAACACAATATACGTAGCCTCCTGAAAAGTGGCCTTTGCAATTGTCCATAGAGAAATTAAAAAATCAATATAGATTATTTAATTTATATAATAGCATAGACGATGTTGATAAATAACATAACACGACACGTGGTTGTAACTATGCACTAAGTGATAAAAAGTAACAAACCTAGAAATATAAACCAACAATAGTAGAACTTCATACCAGCTCTCCGATTTCGCACAAAGGCGGCGAGAAGTCAATTACCCCCCTCAACGCTCAGCGTCTCTCACTCCCTCCACCCACTACCTCCCACACTCCTCATAAGCATTAGTCGGGGTTGATGTTATGCATTGTTGGCATCATAGGTGGTGTAGCCGCTCTGACCAAGATTCCCGAGGGGTTCGACGTACAGCAGGGTGTTTTTTTTTACCTCTGGTATTCGTAATATAAACCATTACCAATCAGATTTTACCGACGTATATTACATTAATTTATGAAGAAGTATAACCGATCAAAATACTAGGCATTAAGTTGATGAGTTTACTGTTAAACATTTAACAGATAATGTTTTACACATCTTTTTACTGCTCCCAGCCCCCCCCCCCCCTGCAGAAAGAATCAAGTGTATTCACTAAAATATGTAGATCTAAATTGAGTGTTTTTGTTTTGTGGACTTCTATTAATATTGAATAACTAGTATAAAGTTAATAACAAAGCATCAAATTAAAAAACTCCGTTTCTTTTTTTTACCTGTTCTGTTACTTGTTGCCAATATTAAAATAATGTTCTAAAAAGTCTTTGTAGATTGAAATTTATAATTTTCAGATGTAAAGAATAAATATTAAAGAGATATTTTTGTTGGTATTGTCTCTCAAGAATCAGCATCTTAATAAAACGGTGAGGCTTTTCTGTGAATTCCCGGTGAAGATGAATGGACTTTAAAAGCAGAGTTGTCACGGCAACTGCGACAAAACAACTCGACTTAT